>WBNO01001331.1:0-308352 GCA_013400575.1 Peucedramus taeniatus | reverse complement strand
TGTTTTGGGATTCTTCTCTTCCTTGAGATTTGTGAATGTTAAGCAATTCTTTTCAGAGTTCTCATATAAATAAAGTTCCAGTGGTTTATTTCTTGGTGGTTGTTAGTAGCAGTAATGACAGTGATCTTTCTTTGCTGTAATGTATGTAACACTGTGCATATTTACATTTCACTTTGTTTCCCCATCCGTTTGGTAGTATTTCTAATTATATAAGTTATTGAATTGGGCAGCTAATTACATCAAAATGAGATTTTAGCATAAGATTCTCTCAAAGCACACCTTATTAAAAAATCTTTTCCTATGTTGAACTTGTTTCTGTCCACAGCCATACATTGTTTCCCATATGTGAAAAAGCGCATTCCAGTGATGTACCAGCACCACACTGATTTAAACCCAATTGAAGTAGCCATTGATGAAATGAGTAAAAAAGTTGCAGAGCTTAGGCAGCTTTGCTCTTCAGCTGAAGTAGATATGATCAAATTACAGCTGAAGCTACAGGGAAGTGTCAGTGTTCAGGTAAGACCTTTGCCGTGCAGCTGTTTCATTTCAAGGACTTCTGTTCTTGAAAAATTATATAAGTAGCATTTTTTAATTGGTTTTTATTCTGCATGTTCAGGAGTGTCCTAAATTAGAAATATGCTCACTGTCTGCTGTTATTTCCTGAATAGGAAAAGCAATAAAAATGTTTAATGTAAACAACTGATTGGCGACAGTTACACAAAAGAATTAAGATTCATCTCTGGAGTATGTTGCATTCCAAGCCCTGCCAGATTTTGGTGTAAAGCCAAAACTGCTAGAAGATAATAGATGAACCTGAAGATAAATTAGCACATTTTGCCTATCTGTAGGTCTGCCCACAGTAGGTCTAGGATATTTTTGTAAGAACCCTATGGAGATAGAGTGAGTGATAGCATATAGGAAGAAGATAACCATAGAAAATCTCATTGTGCGTGCCTTTTTGCCTAAGGCAGGCAGGATCTGGAATGTATAAAGAAGCCATCAGATTCACCAAAATATGGTACCTGAAGCAGGTGTAGCATGAAAAAGTCAATATGGAAATGATCTTCAGAAAATGCAGTGACAAAATTGCTGCTCTTTTATTTTAAACTGATTGGAAACAAAGGAACTGTTAACACACTCATCTGATATGACCAGCTGTCATATTCAGCAGAAAAGGGAAAAAAAACCAAACCAAGGTTCCAGAATCAGTAAGTTGTCATGCTAGTATTATGGGATGAGAAGGGAGAGACTCGTGTTAATAACAGGAAGGAATAATAAGGATGAGTCATAAGTCACTGAAACCACTTCTCTCCTGTAGCTGCCCTAAGAGCACAATTAAACTTCTGCAAGTTTTTGCAAAATTCTCAGCTTGGAAATCTGTTTTCAATAGATACACAGACCAAGCAGTAGTAGGTTAGCTCATTTTCCCACCCTAATTTCATAACAGAGATGACAGATTGGCAGTGTCTGCAGTTACTTTGCCACATCATTGAAGTAGTTTCTTTGTGCCAGGACAGGTTTATAACACTGGAGAGACCTTTCCTGCTTTATTGCTCCAACTCTAGCAGTTTTCTTGTTTTCTAAGTCCAGCTTTTTTGAAATCAATTTATTTGCATAAGAAACTCAAATCCAATAGACACCTCTAGCACCTGTTATTGCTGAGACAGTATGTCAGATATCTGACTGTTTTTTAATTCTTGTTCTTTTTAGGTTAATGCTGGTCCATTAGCATATGCAAGAGCTTTCTTAGATGACACTAACACCAAAAGATATCCAGACAATAAAGTAAAGCTCCTAAAAGAAGTTTTTAGGTATGGTATGAAAGGTTTGGGATGTGGGAGAGGGAAGAAAAAAATCGACCNCTTTTTTTCCAAGACTCATAAAAATTCTTTTTGAAACTTTCAACTTTTAAAGTGTTCTGATTCATTAAAAACATACTTCAAGCTGACATTTTAAATCAATCATTTGGATTTCTGTTTGAGAACTTTCTTATTTTCTCCATATCAGGCAATTTGTTGAAGCCTGTGGGCATGCTCTGGGTGTAAATGAACGACTGATAAAGGAGGATCAGTTGGAATATCAAGAAGAAATGAAGGCCAACTACAGGGAAATGGCAAAAGAGCTTTCTGAAATAATGCATGAACAAGTATGTGCTAAGTTATACATGCTATCATTCAGAATGTAACTGTAATGTGAGAAGAATAGGGGAAATGTATGGAATGCTTTACACAAAAAGATTGTTTCCTTTTTTTCTTTCTATCAGAGAAACCGGTTTTGAAATTTTGGGCCTTTTTTTTTTTTTTTGCTTGTGTATTTCCTTGGCACCAGCCTTTTTTTTTTTTTTTTTTTTGTAGGCAAGAAAGACTACAATAAAGATAAAACAAATGTAATGAAATTAATATGTATGATCTGCAAGCTTAGCCCTTTCCTCTTTGCTTTTGGAGGTATAAATAATTGCTTTTGCAACAAAGAGTTAAATGTCTTTCAAGAGGTATTCCAATACATTTTCTTGAGGGAAGTCCAATACTGACAAGCTAGAAATATGGGGGAAGGAAAACCAGAGCTTTTGTGGAGTGAGATGTACCACTCATGTACCACTTTGCCTCTGGGTTCCATGGTAGAAATGTCTAATGACTTCAAAGGCAAAGATATTATTTCCAAGAAGAGCTGAAGTTCAGTGCTCGATCCCTTGCTTCTTGACGTTTTTATTAATCATATTCATCACTTCAGCCTCCTTTTTTTTCATCCACTATTACTTTTATAACCTTTTTCCAGAACCACAGAATGGTTTATAATTCTAAAGAGAGATTTGCCTTTATTCTACCTTTGCTCAGATGGTACCCAAAACTTTCATGGCAACTTTTTTTCTACTCAAAAATGTGCCACTTATCTAAAGTTCACTTTACATGCTTTCTTGCTTTCCATTATTTCCCAATGTGGTTTCTCGGGTACTGTGCTCTGAGTAGCTCTGTCATATAATTATGATGAAGCATATTGGCTTTATTTTCCTTTGCCTAATTTGATATCCTGTCACAGAGAAGAGCTCATGACACAACTCTTTTTATCTACCATCAATAGAGGACGTTGTCAACCGAAGTTTATAGGAAGTGATACCATTTTTCCAGAATTATGTGGTTGGATTGGTTTTTTTAATAAATAACAGTAGTAGAAGAAAACAGTTTTGAAAGATTTGTGGAACAGAAAAAGAATTTGCTTAGCTAACAGAAGGGGGACAGTTTGACTGTATTTCACTGTGATTTATTGATAAGCAGAGGAGGATTTGGAATGGAGGATAACTGTTTGGAAAGCTGATTGAGATGAACAAGGTACATGAGAGAATTAGACAGTGGTACAGAATACCTCTTTGGTAAGGAGAGGCAAGTGTTTTGGTGAAAGAATTTAATGATAAATGCAAGATTAGCATTCCTCTGGCATAGGAAAAAGTAAAAGAATATAAGGAAACTTAGTACACAAGAAAAAGTACTTTGAATTCAGTGGAAGATGTAGATGTTTAAAAAATGCTGATGTGAGTTTCCAAAGATTGGTGATAAGAGAAAGTATGTCCTGAAACTTCAGGAGTAAATCACATTGCCCCTTCTTCTCTTGGCTTACGTTTAGACAAACAACTGATACTGTGATAAGATACTGTGAACAGAATATGAAAGTACAGCACTGACTGCAGTAATATGTACTATAAGCCTACCACTGTGTTCTTATACAAATGTAATTAGTTGTACATAATTAAAACATGCAATGTTGTTGGTGGTTTTGCTTTACTTTTTTTTTTTTCAATTAGACTGATAATTCCCCTGAAGGCTTAGAAACATGAAGGTCTTCACTTTAATCTTTTAAAATGTCTCCTTTATGTGTTTGCCTATTGCTATTTTGGGAAAACGAGATTTGCATCACTGAATAAACTATTAGCTGTAATGTAACACTGCAAGGTCTTAACAACTGTAAAAAAATTGTTATAAAAATGCATAAAAGAATCTTAACAGGTTTTTTTTTTCTCCTCTGCTGCTTGCCAATATGATCAGATGGGATGGTAATTAGTTTTCTCTACTTCTGTTCTATTAGTTTGTCTAATCTTTATATAATTCCTTTTTTTATGGTATTTCTAATTTTAGCATCAATTTGTTTATAGCTGTTAAGAATGAAATCTTTTCAGTGTTCTGACAGCTTTTTGTAAGAAGTGCTCAAATCATACCTCTAAGTAAAAAAAGGAAAACCAAAAAAGGGCAAAAAGTGAGCTTGTTGTCACTGTGAAAGTCCTTTTGAAAGTTAACAGGAGTAGTCAAAGAAACTATCCAAGCATCCTCTATAGAGGACAGTGTAATATCTGAGTTAGGAGAACTGATACAGAAGTAACTTCTAAACCTAGGAGAAGATGGCTGAAAAGAGTAACCATTTCCAAAAAGTTTTGTGCAGTTGAAAAAGTACTGGGGGGTTGAGTTGATAAGCAGCACGTCAATAAATTGGTTTGCTGTTTTAGGCGTGCCTGGTGCCATTTTGTAACATTTTGGTAAATATGTGTCTTTCATTTTAAGATTACTCCTGTGGAAGAAAAGGCCAGTGTCATGCCCAACTCGCTACACATTTTCAACGCCATAAGTGGAACTCCGACAAGCACAACAGTTCATGGGATGCCCAGTTCTTCTTCAGTTGCATGATTGTTTTGTAAAGGAAAGTATGTTTGTTTCTTTTGAAGTTTGTGGATTTGCCTCATTGTGTGCAAACTCAGGATGACCTTGAAGCTAAATGTTGGGCACATACAAAATGCATAGTTCACACGAATGTCTGAGCACACTTAGCAAATAGCAGTTACTGGTAATAGTCTTTTAGAGTAAGGGAGGCACACATCTATATTTTTTAATCTTGCTGGTAAAATTTAAAAGTGTTCACAATGTCATTGCAGAAGTGCGTGTTGGAAAATTATGAAGTTAGCTTCTGTTTTTCATTAGAAAGTATTATTAAAATGAATTGCACATTACAAAAAAAAAGTGTTGTGGGATGTAATTTTGCAGATATGTAACATTCAGGTGTTCTTTTTGTGTATGGCACATAGAGATTCCAAGTACAAGAACTATTTTGGGGCTAGACAGAGACACTAGTTTTTGGGGTTTAATGGAACTGACAATAGTAGTTTTTGTACCATTTGGCAAATTGTTGTGCTTTATTTTATACCTTGTTGCATTTTGGAGGTATGCAAGCTTAGGTCTTACTAAACAACTAAATACAACCAAAGGTCTGTATTAATGAACACTGAGCTATACTAAAATATCAATAGTAGTAAATTGTTATGTACATATTATTTGTTAATACAGTCCGTACAGTCTGTACATAAATGTATTACATTTCTAAGCATTTTTTAATATTCATACCAGCTCTTACCATTCTTTCAGTTTATTTTGAAAATTTGCTCATTCCAAGTATATGCAGACTTTACAGTTCATTTATCCCTGTATATAAATAAGTGCAATATAAAGATGTATACAGTCTTTGCTATGTTAGGTTTATATGCAGTTATTAAAAGAAAAACCTTTTTTGCCAAAGCAATGGAGTATGTAATTGGTAATCATGGTTACTGTGGTAAATGGTGGTATAATTTAAAGCTTTTTCCATATTCTTATTCTTTTAAGACATTAATTTAGTAATTTTATATTTGGGGAAAATAAAGGTTTTTAATTTTATTTAACTGGAAGCACTGTCCTGCTGTAATTAAACATTCTGTACTACATCTATATTAAAAGAAAAAAGGTAGTTACTTTTCTTACTGTGTGCTGCGTTTTTTTGTTTTAGATTCACCCTGATATTTGGGAAAAATGAAAGTTTGATTTTAAAAAAATGGCTTTTTGTATCTTGCATATGAGATGCAGACACTTGTAGGTCTTATTTCATATTCCTGGTCAATAAAGGGAATTAAATTATGAGTTGAGACACCAGTTTTGAGTCACTCACATTTGACTCTAGTTCCATGTTACTGTAGCTACAGGTTCTTATTCACCAGAACAGTTAATATTAGGAAGTCTTCAAAACTTTTCATCACATGACAGTAGAAATCATCTTTTCTTTATAACATGAGGTTTGCTGTCATTTTTCTGTAGCATAGCATGAAACACATGTTTCCATTACTCATCAAAGGTTTTTCTAAAGCAGCTCATCCTGGCAGTGAAATGCTGGATATACTCTGCTTTCTCTAACTATTTTTCTGAAACAACATTTCTCCTTGTTTAAAATTGTTTTCCTTAAAGAGAAGAAAAACCATACACTTCTAGACAGTGAACTGATAATGCTGTTAGAGGCATTTTCTTCTCCTCTACCCTAAATGCTTCACACTTCTGTTTGTTTTGGAAATGAATGTAGGAACACTTACTTCAAAAGGTGTTTCATTATTGGGAGAAATAGAATATATCCTGTAAAGCTGTTTTGCCACTCAGGAAGACTTCTGTGTCCATGTATTAAGAGGTAATGTGTATATCACAATGGCTTCTTTTAAATTGCCTCCTTTTTTCCGACTTTTTTTCCACTTTGTCTTGGAACAGAACTGACAGTTTCCCTTTTGCACTGAGACCTCACTTGGGTGAAGATACATCTGACAACTTACCTATAAATGTAGTATGTATTCAGAATTGAGTATGTTTCTGTGTTTGTGTATGTGTATATATATATATATATACACACACACACACACAGAGGCGCACATACATCTAAATATATGTGTCACTTTTGCTGAATCTTGGCCTATGGAAAACAGCAAACTGTAGTTGACATTGCTGTAGGTTTATACAGGGTTAAATCATTAATGATTAACACATAAATGATGTGTCTATAGACTTAATCTATTGTGATGTGTTTATATGAGGGAACACACCCTCTACTGTTTAAGCTTTATATATACTAAGATAATAAATATGGGGGTTTCCTTCCTGAATAGTTCCTCCTGTACGAGCTTCCCTTCTCTATTGTTACTTCTGTAACTTGTAAATTAATTATCCAGTGTGGGTTAATTTATTTGTAAAGACTTGGGCTCTCTGCAGGTTTTTGATTAGTTTTCTTCACAGGAGCTGGAGTGGGGCTGTGTTTTGGATTTGTGCTGCAAACAGTGTTGGTAACTCAAGGATGTTTCAGCTGTTGCTGAGCAGTGCTTGCACAGAGCCAGGGTCTTTTCTGCCTCTCACCCCACCAGGGAGCAGGCTGGGGGTGCACTAGGAGCTGGGAGGAGGGGACACAGCCAGGACAACTGACCCCAACTGACCACAGGGATGTCCTGTACCATGTAGGTGTCATGCACAGCAATAAAAACTGCAGAGAAAATTTGCCAGAGCAGCACTTGCTCAGGGACTGCCTGGGCATCAGTCAGCTGCTGGCAAGCAATTGAGGGTTTTTATGTTTTTTATGTATGAGACTCTTTATCTGGACCTACAAATGTTCTCACTTTTACCCTTCTGACTGTGTCCCCTGTTCTGCTGCAGAGGATTGAGGGAGCAGCTGGGTGAAGTTGAATCACAACAGTCCTGTTTTGGCACCCAGTGTCATGCTTGAAGGGTTTGAGACAACAGATTTGACCACGGTGTGTTATAGAAGGAACTGATCATTATTATCTGTTTGACAGTTGTTGGTCACAGTGTTGATTTACTTGTTCACAGTATTAGTTTATCTAATCACTGCCATGCTCCCTATTTTTTTGTTGTTGTTGTTGTTGTACATCAAATTTGAGAGCTGGTTAAAGGCTGAATTTGCAGTGTATCATTTGGTTGTATTTTGCTTGGGAGAACTATGGTAAAAGAACTGGCCTTGAGTCTAAACTGGTATTTGGGCCCTGCATTGTTGCCTTCCCTGCACTTTGGGAACCATCTCATGAAGACAATGAACAATTAGACATTTTCCCTTTTCCAAGAACTGCTTGGTGGATGAAACAAAGAATGGCACCTTCCCCTTCTTTTCCTGTGGGGTAGATGTTTTGTCCCTTTCTACAATAACTCTTCAGTATCTTGGATACCCTTTGGTAACTAAGATATTCCTACTGGCATGTTTCAAATATATTTTTCCAGCTTTTCCTAAGGTTAATTAAAAAATATCACATAAGGGTATGTCCAAGGGTGGTATGGTCATGGGTAGCCAGGCATGTGGGAGCATATGGGCAGGTGACAAGGATTGTCACCTCTGGCAGTCCTGGACTTCACCACAGAACAAGTGCAGGATCTTGAAGTAATCAAATATTTGATAAAAAAGGATGCCCTGGCTATGGAACAAACAACTTAGCTCTGCCAGGGCTGACATTTGGCTACCAAGCACTGCTTGGGAACCTCGAGGGGAGGAGAGGGTGTGTGGATCTGAGGACAGACAGACAGACACTGGCCAAAGCAGAGACCCCTCCTCTGAACTGCATCACTCTGTGCTGACCAGTCTGTTGTGCTCTGCAGGGAGCAGGAGGCCAAGCCACAGGAATGAGGGGGCAGGTTCAGCTTAAGGACAGTAAAGATGAGGAGATGTAGGGACAAATTAAACTGGACCTTTCTGATTCATATGCTTCAAAAGTCTTTTTTCAAGGTGCTGAGCAGGCTCTGTTTTACTGGTGCCACAGTTGGATACACAGCAGCAACTTGTAATAGGTCATGGGGGTCTTTGCAGTTGGCTCTGAGCATGGACATGGTAAGCAGTAAATGAAACTTAACAAAAATGTTATGAATATAGTTTTAAATAGTATTTAAGTAGAAATAGAGTGTTAAGAATAAGTATTTAAGTTGAAATAGAATTATTTCAAATACAACTGTGTCTTTAGATGGACCTGGCTCTTAATGAAAGCACATAGTCTAGTAAGTCAGGCAAGGTTTTTTCCTATACCCAGTTTCTGTTATCTTTGATTTCTTTATAAGAAGACTGCAGTACTTAGGAGTCATCTGAGTGGCTGTCTGTCATGAAAGTTAGCTGTTAAAATTTGTGAAGACTGCTGAAATGGAAAAATTCTGTATTTAATTGTGTTCAGACTGGGAGTCCTGGAGCTTCCTGGGGAAAAAAAAAAAGAAAGCTTTGGCAGATAATGACAAAATTTCATTGTTTTTATGATGTTTGTGACCATTTTAACATCTTCAAAATATTTTGATGGTGTTTTTTTCCTTTCTTAAGTATTATAGTGAATATACAATGAGTTATTTAGAAGCTTTTAAACTCTAAATATCTTTTTGTCTCAACACAAAGAATGAATTTAAATTATATCTAGAGACTAGGCAGTATATCCCTTCCAAGTTAACTGTAGTAGATATTAGGGTTTTTTTTTCTGGTATTTTCTACTTAAGAAGGAGTTTTGTAATTTCTTCTCTCAATGCAAAACTTGCAACTTATTTTTTTTCTGCAAAAACAAGGTGTGATTAATATTAGTAAAATACCTTGGGAATGCTATACCTTGTTTAACTGCTCCATGTTGTAAATGAAGAAAAAAGCACTGAGAGTTTTTCTAGCTGCATGGTTCTGTTTTGCTGTTTGGGTTGTGCAATGAAGGATTAGCTGGAAAGAAAAAAAGAGGCTGAAGTGATTTAGGTAAATAACCTTCCACTGTGAATCCTTAGAACATCTGTTTTGTTGTATGTCTCTCTCTGTCCTGTAAGATTCATTGATACCAGATACCTAACAGCAAGTGGAGCTTCTTGGTACAGTGGTTTCTGTAGTTAGTGCTGTATAATCTGCTCATGTTTATCACTTTGATATCTGACTCCCAAAAATGTGAAAGTTTGATGTGACAAATTAAGATGGGGAACATGAAAATTGTCAACATAATTGGCAGAACTGCAGCTGAGGCCTTCAAAACACACTCATCTCCCAAAATAAAAATTCTTTTATGTTAGTTTTATTTCAATTTAATATTTTAAGAATTGGTACAAGGTTTAAGCAGCTTTATACAAATATAACTTTTAAATTAACTGAAGTAACCCATCAGATTTTTTTCCAAGTGTATGAGAGAAAGCAGATGTCTATGAGTCTAGGACAGTTATCAGACTTAATACAGGAAAATGCTGGTAGCCACTAAATAAGTAACTTTGAGTCAGCATTTAATGTTTTGGAGGAAAAAAAAAGATTCTGAAGCTTGGAAGAAGTTTGAAAAGAAAGTCACTGCATCCTTTTGCTACAGTCAACATTATTAGCACCAAGATAGAAGTAAAAGTTCTGATAGAGCTGGTAAGTACCCTGGGTTTTTATCAGTGGAGTGGACTGTAAAAGGAAAGACATTCCCAAGGATGTACAGATAACTGTAAGGAAAGGACCTTAGTTCAGCAATTGTTCAATTCATTGTTCATTCCATGACTCCCAGAACCCCATGAACATTGCCCAGGGAGGGACAAGCCCAGAGCTGTGTTTCATTTAGTGAAGCTTTAGTAGCCACGTTACCCATAGTAATCAATAACAGGGCACCAAGGGGACCAACGCTTTCTATAATTGGTGTAATGAGATGGAAAAATTGTCAACATCACTACTTAGACTTTCTAAAGTCCTGTGACAGAAAAGAAAATCTCTTTTCATCAACAACAGCCTGTTGAAGGGAGTTTTTTTCAGATGGCTTAAAGCTTTTTTTTTCATTGTCAGCAGTGTCGGATCCTTATTCTGCATCCGTAATTTGAAACAGCAGAATATTTTCTCATCCCAGTGTGCTAGGAGACTATAAAAATATGTACACAATGCACAATAAAGCCTTGAAAAAATATTTGAATGTACCTAGACAAATTATGTGACTGATTTTCTTTTTCTTCTTTTTGACTTAGTTGAGAAAGATAAAATAGGGGAGGTGACACACTACGCTAAAATTATTTGTTTTCTGTTTTGGAGATACTGATAATTCCAAAATGCAGGAACTGAAGTAGAAATGGAGGAATGCACCAGCTGGTAAAGCACAAGGCAACAATGTGTTGGTGAAGAGCTGTGTTGTTAAAATGTGGGCTCAGAACTGGAGGATTAACTTGCCTTGCACATCTGCAGGGGAAAATGGCTCACAGCCAATAGTAAAATATGCTTATAGAAAAAGATGCAGGATGAAATTAATGTGACAAAATTTAACTCAAGGCCAGAAGGAAAGGGAACTCGGTATTTATTTGAAACACAACCCATTTCAGTCCCTCATGTTGAATCTGATCGATTTCACCCAGCTGTGTTTTCACACCCAGGTGCTCACAAGCACCAAGAAGCCCATGTCAAAACAGCTACTCCAGGCAGGCTGGAGGTCCCCATGGGAGATAAGGAGTGGTGACCCTTGAGTAAATGCCATGTGTCTGGGGTTCTTCCTTGGCAGTGGAAAACTTGTTCATTGTGCTGGTTTCGGCTGACATGGAGGTAATTTTCTTCACAGTACCTGGTGTGGGGTGTTTTTGATTTGTGCCTGACACAGTGTTGATACTCACGGATGTTTCAGCTGTTGCTGAGCAGCCCTTGCACAGTCAAGGCTTTTTCTGCTCTCAGCCCACCAGGGAACAGGCTGGGGTGCACAAAGAGTTGGGAGGAGGGGACACAGGTAGGACAGCTGATCCCAAATGACCACAGGGACATCCCACACCGTATGACATTGAGCTCAGGAATTAATCTGGAGGGGAGGGAGGTCAGCCAGAGCAGCAGTTGCTTGGGGACTGGCTGGGCATCTGTCACTGATGAGCAATTAGGCTTTTGGCAACACTTTTCTTGATTTAGGGCTTTTTTATCATTGCTTGCCTTTTTTAGCTTTTTTGGTTTTATTCCATCTGTTTGAAGGGGGGCATGGTGGTGATTTGCGGTTTTTTGTTGTTGTTGCTTTATTTGCCAAATTATGTTTATCTCAACCCCACAAGTTATTGCATTTTCACCCTTCCAGTTCTCTCCCGTATCCCACTGGGAGGGAGATGAACAGGTGCCTGTGTGTGGGGCTGATCTGCCTGCAGGGTTAAATACCAGATAAAAAGACCAGAGCCACCCAGGTATTTGTATCCTTCAGCTAGTACAAGGTGATGTTCCAACATGATCTTGCTTACTTCATCGCCCATAAATGTAGGGAGGGTTGTTACCTGTGTGTGTTTCCTCATTTCAGTAACTTTTTGGCCTTTTTCCATGCTGGGGTAAGAAGCAGTAGGCACGCACTGTGCTGGAACCCTGATGCCATCCTCCTGCTATCAGACCTTGGGTCCTCTGCTGACAAGCCATCCTATCATGGCCTTATCAGAGCTCAGGTCACTTGGTGTAAACAGCACATTCCTCAGCATTTACTAGTTTAATTGCTGTTAGTCATGTCCTCAGTTATCAATTCATGCTGTTCCTTGAAACTCTGCTGCTGCTCATGCTTTCACATAAATAATTCTCACTCATATTTCATTCAAACCATTCTCAATGTCTCTTTCAGCTCCCTGTAGCAGTGGGACATGGGCAGGCCTTTGTAACAGAGCTGTGTCCAAATGTTGAAGTGCAGCCTGGCAAATGCTTTTAGGGACCATTGGCAGAGTCTTTCTACAAGATTTCCCAAACATATTGGTGTCATAGTGGAACCATTCAACATTTTCCCTGGTATTCCAGAAACAAATGTAATGAAACCCTGCCTATTTAAATTGCATGGAAACAAAGGTCGGTCTCTTCTCTTTTAATTGCACCATACCTTTAAACATAGTATGCTGGTGTCTATTGCTAGTGTAATCACCTCAAAGTTGTGCTTCTAGGAACAGGAAAAGAACTTAAACATACACATTATGTTTTGGTAAATAGCACCAGTGAAATGGATTTAAGGAATCTTCTGAACATGGAGCTTCCCCTAAACAAACTCCTAATGTAATTCTGTGGCAAAGAGACCTACTGCAGCAAGTGGATGTTAACAGAATGTGTTGTGGTGGTTTTATCTCCTGTCCTACAGAACCTGGGAAACCACTGTTAAACCACTAGGTCAACACTGGGGCTGAGGTTTTAAAATGTTGTTCTGAAGAATTTATACAAGGGCCACAAAAATCCATACTCAAGGAATGTGTGGTAGGAGATCTGGGGGACAGTGCTTCAACTTAGCAAATAAAAATTTGAGGAGTGTACAACCCAAAACCAGTTTTTTCCTAAGTGAACAGAGAATGCTGTGAGGCTTTTTTACTTTGGTTAAGGAAGATGTAATAGAGATTGGATACTGAAGCAGGGCAAATTCAGATCAGAAATTCAAATCAAGATTCTTAATCCCTGTCAACCACTTTCAATGGTGCCGGATTCCAAAGGTGTTGATGCAGTGTTGTTTAATTAATTATTAATTTAATTAATTATTAATTTTATTAATTATTAATTATTATAATTAACAATTTTATTTCAGGTATGGTTAACCTGTGGTTCAGAGCTAGTGGTCTCTCTTAGGTCTAAGTGCTAAAACCAAAACTTGAAATCCTGAAATCATTAGCTGTCTTAAGCTAGTGTTAGTTACTGTTAACCTGTTCTGATTTGTGGCTATTTTATAACAATGCTCTGGAAAAACAGAAGAATGCAGTCTGTAACATGATAATTTTAGAAAGTGGTCTTGTTGACTGGGTTTTAGCTCAGGACAGCACATTGGTACTTACCACAAGACTTGTGTTCAACAGCCAGATTTCAGCCTGGCATTAATCATAGCAGAAACTTGTACCACAACACTGGTGAAGCAGTTTCCAGGCAACTACATCCTAATACTTCTAGTGTTTGAAGCCATTTGAAATTTATAAACAAAGAAATTCCTGGGTTGCTTCTTTGAGAGAGCATTGTCTTGCATTAATATCCTAGAACATCAGTCTTGTTCCTTTTCTCTGCCTCCACTTTTCAGGTAGCAACGAGTTTTGGGTGGTACTTACCAGCTTCTGCAACACAGGTATGTCATTTGGTCCATGCAGCATGAAAGTTGCATTTTGTCTCATCCTGTCAAAAGCAAGAAAGTCCTGGGCTGAAGTTCTTAGAAGCTGGAATTCCTTAACTGAGTTTCACCCATGATGTGTCTTGTTGTCCTGATTTGTCATTTTTAAACTGTTCAAACTTTGTGTAGCTATTTAATGATGTCCTGGGAATGGCTGCAAGTTCTTGTAGCTGTTCTTGTTCTGGCTCAAGTGCCAGATATCTGAGTGGGGCTGTACTGCAAACTGAATTAATTTAATAAGCATGTGACAAAATTTGCAGTATACTTTGTTGTCTTCTTTAATTGCAAAAGCTGTTTATTGAGGTGTGGTCCTCCTAAAGCTTGTAAGTCTTTCATTTTGGCTTTTTTTTTCCCCTTCTACCAAATTGCAAGTCAAGTACACATGATATTACATCAGAGTTATTTGTCAAACAGTTACATATTTGATAGAAAACATTTAAATTCAACCTATTTCAACACCATTTGCTTAATCCATTTATTTTGTATATTTTAATTAATTTTTATTCTTTTCAATTAAGGCTTATATGTATCAGCTTAACTCTGTCCCAAGCTAATTATATCACTATGTGTAAATTAACACATGAACAGATCTCCCTCCTTTCCTAGCAGGATGTGTTATATTGCCATTGAAGTTTACAAATTCCTGCCCTAAACCTGCACTAAATTGTTCTTTCCCTTTTTATGTATTGTATGCAATTTATATATACAGTTCTTATCAGAACCATTTTTAGGTCCTATATGTAAGAATAACTGATTTTTTAAATTTATTTATTGGCAATATTAGCATCTTACTATCACAGAATATTCTGAGTTGGAAGAGACCCACAAGGATCATAAGAGGGATCATCCAGTTTCCTGACCCTCCCTCAGGCCTGGCTTCTCCCTTACTGAAACCTTGATTCTTTAAAACCTTTTGCTAGGAGAACTGAACCACTACATGAAAGATTGGCTGTTTCACCATCACTGTTCCATCTGTCTGTTCTGGTTACCAGATATGTCAAACTGCTGTTAAAAAAAACCAAAATAGTGAGGCACTACAGTGAAAGTTAAATGGCACCTCTGTATCCCAAATAATTTCAAACACAATTAATACAATTCCAGCTTCACCCCGATACAAAATGTGGCAGCACCTGTTAGGAGGATGTGGCAATGGTTTCATACTGTACAGCTGCATTGCATAACAGCAGGAGTGAAAAATACATATTTAATTATGAGAAGGGAAAAGATAAGTCAGGTGCAGTGTGTCCCTTCTGCCTGGACTGACCTTTCCACCTGACTTTTGAGCCAGCTCACTTTCAGCCAGCTGAAATATTTTTGTTTCTGTCTTTATCATTGCTTTCTTTAGATAAAGTCCACTGGTCTTTTTCCTTACCAGTCCATCTGCAAGGCCCAGTCTCTGAACACTCTTTTTTGGCCATTTTCATTCTTTTCAGATCCAGTGGCATTCCATGGGGGGGAAAAAAGGTAGTTTTCTTCCCTGTGGATAAGCCATTTAGCCAAAGTCTCTCACTGTGTTCAGCTGTTCTTTCAAAGCACGTGTCAGCAGTGTTGATGTTCAAACAATAGCCATGGTCAGCACCAGACAGAACATCTTGAGAGGTCATGGTTCAGCTCATTGTGTTTAAGGTGGGCTTGACACAAATATGTTGAACTGTGCACTTGTGCTACAATGGTGTCCTAAATCACACCTCAATCCATTCTGAACATGGGCATCTTGCACCAGAGATGTGTCTTCCTGCTTATTAATAACCCCATGTAGCAAATGGGGGGTGTTAGTGAGGATCCTTGGTGGGACAGCATCCATCTCTGCACAAGATTTCTGAACATACTGGGGTTTTTTTTCTGTGATAGGCAATATTTTCCATATGAAAAACCTCTGGGGTCTCAGCTGAGTGCAATTGAACACTTTTTTTTTTTTTCTGGAAAGGTTTGTTGGCCTTCAGAGAAACTCCTCAAGGGTTATTGGATGGAGTATTTCCAGCCCCAGGCAGATACCCAGCATCAGCTGTTACCAAGTGAACCATAAAGGAAAAGGTCAGTGTGAATATTAACAAAACCACCTGTGGCTGAGAGGCAGTGTTAGAAGTTGGAGTTATCTGATAACAGAAAGAATAGGAAGTCATTTTAGTAGAATGCAGGAACTGCTCCTCGTCTCCAGGAGCTGTAAGTGAATGGATATGGGAGCAAGAGGATGATACTTTGTTCTTTAACCATATTTTCTCATCCCCTTTTAAGAATGTTCTCAAAATCCAAATAAAATCTATCTGTTTCAATATGAGGCTAAATGTATGTGGGGATGCTTCTTTTTGGAACACACCAATAAGTAATAGAGAGGTGGTAAAAGACAAGAAGTTTGATTTTATCAGAAAGGAAATTGCAAAGTACAAAACAATTCAGTATGTACACTGTAATGAAAAAGACATTTCTGTTTCTTATGGAGAGAATGCAGATAAACCATTTCTGCTTGGACATACTTGATTCTTTACCATAAGCAAAAGAGAGGAATTGTTGCAGCAGTAGCATGACTTGGCTAAGAAAGCACTTCTGACCAATAATATGTTAGTTAAAAATAATTTTTAAATGTCCTAGAGACTGCTATTAATAAAGCACTGGTATCTTGTAACAATATACAAGGTTAAATATGGAATTTAAGAGTTTTTAACTCCAGTATTGAAACAGATAAACGTGGGCCCTATTCTAGTACTTGCTTTGCCTGAAGCTTCAGCAGTTTTGGGTGGATAAGCCTGGATTAATTTCTGATACACAAAGTATCAGAAGTATCAATTCTCAGCCACTCCAGTTCAAGAAATTTCAGAAGCTGATGCTACGTTTGTTCTCTGGAAGATGATTTTACAGCTTATTACTAAAATGTTCAAGGGTCTTAAGGGCTTTCCATAATAACAAGCATTTGTTATAATTTTCCATAATAACATCCATTTTAGGCTACTTTTTTCTGAGCTTTTACCTATAGCTAGTTAGGAGTGTTTTAAACAGCTTTGCTTTTGACCAAATGTAATTGCTTGTTTATGGAAGAAAGCACTACATTGCAGACTAATCTGTTCTGCATCAGTTTCCAAACAAACAAAAAATAGAGCAATTAATTCTGCTTGCATGCCCCTTCCCTCTTTTTTTTTTTTACTTCTGCTTTTCAGTATAGATTATAGGGAATGATTGCTCTGCTTTTGCATTGTGAAGGGACTGCTTCTGTTACAGAAAATGTTTCCTGCATGTTTAGTGTATCTGTTGGCTAGGTTGAGCAATTTGAAATCTTTCTTTTACAAGGTTTTCATGTGGCAGGTGTGTGTGATCACTAGATTTACAATGTGCTAACTGATGACCTCCTTGTAAGCAGACTTGATATCTTAGAATGATACTGTAAAGAATTTTAGAATTGTATATGTATTGACTTGATATTTTAACATCATATTATATAGCTTTTTTAGGGTAAAGAAGTACAAATTTTAAGTGTGAAAATCTGATATCTGCAAAGATTCATAGCTGTTCTGTTTTTACAGATGGAAAAGTTTAGATGATTCACTGAAGTGTCAGTGTGTCAATAGGAAAGAAATAGCAAAGCTGTGAGTTCTGGAACCCTGTTTTCAACCCATTAGGCCTGTTACTGTCTGATTAATAACAGCTCTTTTTGTAAAACTTGTTCATTTATAAAACTGCACAAAAAATAACTACACACTCTGCAAAATTTGACAGCTCAGAAAGCAGTGAAAATAAAGTCTTGCTCAATATATGGAACAAGATATAACCTTTGATTAGGCAGCATATTATCTTTAAACATTTTAACTACTATAAAAATAGTAGTAGGTTTTGTGATCATTACCCTCTCCATGCCTGGCAGTCATGCTTACCAGAGGAACCCTGAGCTCAATGTTGTGTCCTTTGCTACAGAAAAGACATTGAGGTGCTGGAGTGCCTCCAGAGAAGGGCAACAGAGCTGGTGAAAGGTCTGAAACCTACATCCCATGAGGAGTGGAGGAGCGTTGGGGGATTATTTATCCTGGAGAAAAGGAGACTCAGGNTTCTATGATTCTAAGAAGTGGAAACTGGAAGAGCTCAATCATGTAATACCCTTTATTCTCCTTCCCATTGCAACCATCCCTCAGCAAAAGGGTTTTAGGCAGAAACTGAGAGATGGCAATTTGATTTCCAATCTTCTGGGAGAAGGAGGGAGAAACAAAGATAAAAACACCCACTGATGGAAAGGAACCAATCTGCCAGGATTAGGATTCTTTAAAACATCTGAAAATAGATGTTTCCAACCTCAACTGACAAAAAGTGAGTCTGCTCACTCTTTTCAGGATAGCTTTCAGCACCAGAACTGCAGTCATTTTCATTGCAGAACTAAAATTTCTGTGTTGCTGATGCTACTTTTTTGATGAGGAATGTGCTACAAGGCCACAGACAATCTTTTGTTTGTTGGTATCTCCAGGAGACGTTTCTGACAAAGGGAATGTGTTTCAACACATATGAATAAACATGTGCTTAAGAGAAAGAAATGGCTGGGTGTATTCCAACAACAAGTGTAGCCTGAGCAGGAAGAAGCCCAACCATTTTGAAGAGCAGTCAATAAGCTCTCAGGCTTTGATTTTGCCCTGACATGAAAATGTTCTTACAGGATGTGTTCAAGTATCTGTGGAGTTTCCTCTGAAATTCACATTCCAAAGTTTTCAGCCTAAGAACTGGATTAATCTGACTGTATTTACAAAGTTATTTGAAGGTAGAGGCTGAAAAAACTGTTGGTACACTTTGGCCCTTACAACTGGGTTCCCAAAGAAAAAACGCAATTGCTGAAATACCTAAAATGGACACAATTCACTTCATCTTTAGAAAAAGTATTAGCCTTCATGGTAAAATTCTTAATGATTTCTTAAAAAAATACTTCCTTGTCATTAGGTACATTCCCTGCAATTCTGCATAACAGCATTGCTCAATGTGTATATGCTTCTTCTCTTCTCTCTCTGATTCCTCTTGGAAGACAGTTTCCGGTTCCTTGGAAAAGTTTTTTATAGTGAGGGAAGCAGCAATTGACCCAGCAACATGTTATGCTGACAAGTAGATTATTTATGTGCTGCAGTTTCAGTTTATGAAATATATTATGTAATTTCAGGTGGTTTATGTACTGTCATATTGTAACCTTTGTATTGAATGCATTTTACTCAGCTGCCTTTGCAAGAAGGAAGAAGCTGTCATTGGTTGGATTTCTGTTGTTGTGGTTTGTGGTTCCTTTTTTTTTCTTTCTTTTCAAAATCTCCCACTCTCGTAAGAGGAAAATGGGTTGACCTATTGGATTTGTTTACACACTGCAAAGCATAGCAGATCCTGGGCTTTCTAAGTATGAGAAAGTAAGAGGACTTCTCTTTTCTAGAAGCTGACAGAACAGAGTACTTGGATTGTGTTGTGGTGCTTACTGGGAATCAGTTGCTCAGGAATGTCAAGAACAAAGGAAACAAGAATACAACTACATAGATCAGTCCTAACACATCTTTTTGCTAATTTGGACAAATATCACAACAATAAGGAGACTACCTGGAGAAGTTTAGGGGTACTACTGGAAAAGACCAAAGAGAAGTTGAGAGGCAGGGAAGCACTCAGGGGTACTGCAGTGCACAGGTGAATTAATCCAATTGAGCCTTGGATGCTGTGATCTTTCAATAGCAACAGAACTGACCAAGACTTCTCAGATGAAATACAAAAATTGGCTTTATAGAGACTTCATGAGAGACGAGTGAGATAAGTGAATCTGTTAAAATTCAATTGCACAATAAATTCTGTCAGATACTGCTGTTAAAGTTTTCATTTAAATCTGAGCAATACATAGGACAGATCTGGGTAGTGAAAAAGGGAAGCTTTGTAACCTGTGGTGAAAATATGAAAGTGTAACTAACATGAAAATCCATTTCAGGAGGAATGAGTCCATCTGCAAACTTCTAACAGGGCTTCAACAGGTAGACAGTGTCAGCTCTTGGTCTCCAGCTGCAGAATTTCCACACTGGAAAATGTGTCTCTAGAAAATTATATGATCTTTTCCTGATATCTGAACTCAAAATATGTTATTTCCAGAGTGGACATTGATGTCATCTGAAGTTGGGTATGCTTTGTACATCAGTGCTACCTCACCCACCCCAAAAACTATTAATAAAGTCAAAGGATGTAAGGATGCCTTCCCTTGAAAATGTGAGCATCCAGTCTTGTAAGATGGTTTATTTGAGTGTAGTAGGGGAGGTGTGTGTGTGTGTGTGTGTGTGTGCATAACTTGAAAATAATCCCTTAAGTATCTTCACAAGTTAAATACAAATCTCACATCAGTTCCTAAATATTGTGTCAGTTTAACTCCAGTCTTTTAACATCTGCTTGAGTCAAAACACAGATTGGTCAAGAGATGACACTTGTACTTGCATGGTCCAGTCAACAACATGACTCATGTTGTAGGGCTGGTTGCATAAGTTGACAAGATAATCCAGCCAGCTCTACCTAGCAGCTACTGTGTTGCTGACACTCTCATGTGCTCTCCTTATGAAAAAAAAAAAGCTGAACACAACTTGGCTAAAAACATGCTAGAACTGAAACTTCAGCAGACACAGTGCAATGAGAAGATAAAAAGTTCACTCGAAAATGTCAGGTCTCACAACACAGATCTGAAGTTTCAGAAGAATAGCAATGTGGTAGTACAAAGAAAAAAGACTATTGAAGAGATGTTTGGATGGTTTCAAGGTGCTTTGAACAACATTCAGCATCCTTGTACTGCCTTAGGTGAGAGAGGGTGATGCTGTATGTTAGGCAAATTCAAATTCAATATGAAGAAAAGCAGAGGCACATAATTCAGAATAAAAAAAAAACCTTTCACCACCCAGTGAAAGGCTTGAAACCTAGCTTGGGTGAAGGATACTCATACACTTATTTTTTTTTTTTTAATACAGTCAAGGGCAGAAATAGGTGTTTACCTGCAGTAGAAAGGAGTATGTAAAGGCTTTGAATCAGGAGCTCTTTTGTTCTGCCCTACTTCCCTTTCCAGCTGTCCTTAATACTTATGCTAACACTCCTATTTGTCTACCCCACATACCTGCTGGGAGTGCCCTCCCTTGGCAGGGAGAATCTCCCAGCCTCAGAGATGTGTTGCACAACATCTGACCATAAATCAGCCCCGAATCTGGGATTACTCTGTGTGTTTCTGCTCTCCTCGTCTCGTGCCTCATGCATTGCGAAGGCACAACACAGTGAGTGCTCACATTTGGCTGTGACTGTGGTACAAAGACTCAGGCTGAAGGCTGGGTCCACAAAGGCCTTTCAGGGCTGGAAGGGATGGTCACATCTCCAAGTCCAAAGTGAAGATTTTGAAAGCCTCCTTGCAGCTGTCAGCTAAGGCTGGTTTCCATCCAGGCCTGCATTTCCAGAATCAAGGTTCCCTATTAAATCCAGGCTTTGTACAAAAGATCCCCTTCAGATTCCCCAAGGGGAAAACCCCTGGAAGGAAACAGCAGCAAAGGTGTTGTCAGGATGAAGATAGATATAAAGAGAACTGGACAAGGAGTAAATCTGGCTCTACCAAGGAAACAATGTTATCAGAGTAAATGAACGGGAAACAAAAAGAGTTATCAACCTCAAGTTACTTTTTCTGCAAAAATAAAAGGAGCAAATCCACATCTTGGCAGGAGTGACTTCACAGTGTATTGTTTACCATGAGCTCATTAGGTCTACATCTGCCATATTAGTTAACTCTGCATGTTGTCACAGGCACTGGTAACGAGCCAAAGAGTTTTGCCATTGCTTTTGCCTGGCAGCTCCAGGTAAATAGAGTTCACTGATTTACTTTATTTAGATACAAGTCTGTGCTCTAGTTCCCGTTCTCCTGCTTTACCCTCCACCCACATCCAGTGTGTGTACATAAAGACTTGCCAGAGGAGTCAAGCCCCCTGTGGGCCACAGCACATGAACTCTTTTCCTTTTTCTGGAGATGATTACTTTGAATGCTGCTGAGCTGGGCTGGCAGGCTGGGCTGGTAGAAACCTCTTTCTCTGCATGTTCCTGGTCTGGTTTAGCAAACTCCTGAAGAAATAAGTCCATATGTTTTGGGGCCAGACTTGCTCCTTGCACCCAAGTCGAGGGAGTATCTCAAACACCAACTTATGTCACTGTGTGCACAGTGCCCAGTGGCTGGACTGCTGCTGCTTGAGAGCTGAACTGCTGCAGACCCCCTCCCAGAGACCCCTGCTGCCCTCCTTCCCAGCAATCCCCATCTCCTCCAGACCGTCCCACCTATTATTTGCTCTGCTAGAAAAACATGACACAGTGCATGAGAAAAGTTGGAGCAAACAAACCACTTTTCCCTCTGAGATTCCCTATCTGGAAAGGAGGAATAAACGTCTCCTGAAAGGATGTATTATCTTGGGAGGAGCAGTTACTGGGAAGTGACAAGTGTTAGTGTTTGGCTACTACTGTCATGAAAGCCCAATGGATTGTGGTTGTAGAGCAAGATCCATTAGCTTTTGTTTGGAATGAATGAATGTACAACCTCACTCAGTTTGCAGCACCCCATGCAATACTGGCTATTCCATGATGAGCTGCACACCCCTGCAAATTCTTTATCCTTATTACAATTCTTCCAATCTAAAAAAAAAAATTGTCAAAAACATCTATTAATATTTATAAATCACAGTTAATCTGAACAGATAGTAATTTGCCCTAATTTTCTTTAAAATACTTCCATCTCAATTCAGGTTGTTCGTCCTTAAATAATGAAGAGTCTTTATCAACTATTCCATGTTATGGACTCACCTCATCAGCCCCTCTGAAATGGTTGTATTCTTCCTTCCTAGGAGATGCAAGGAAACAATCTTACAGACCTTTACTACAACCTTTAACTGAACAATATGTGAAAGGATCCCTCCTGTGGAAGGATCATTACAGCAGGAACACACAGCCTGGGAGGTTCCTGCAGAGGATGATGGTAACTTTTGGACACGGGTGGTGGAAGAGTCATTGAGGACCTGTGCTGCTGAATTATCTAAGAAAGATGGACTGATTTGGGATATGGGAGCTGGGAGTAGCCTTGCTTGTAATGACCATGAGATGGTGGAGTTCAGGATCTTGTGTGGAAGAAGCAAGGCAGTATTCTATTACACCTTGGAAATATGATTCTGTGAGTTCAGAGTTTTGTAGAAAAAAGGCAGAAATTCATTTCTGCATTTTTGTTTGCTGAGTATTTAACAGCCCTGCTGTGCTCTGAGTTCTCCTAGAAAGGGAGCCTCACTGGGAAACTTTAATCCTGAGAAGAAATTCTGTTCCTCCAACAAGTGCAACCATAAAATAGCCCCACAGAGATCAACCCCGTGGCATTTGCTTCCTTAAGGACAGCAGAAGCCAATCCACCTCAGAAATAGCTGTGAAGCAATTGTGTGTCCTTTTCTCTCTCTCTGTGGGACAAATTAAAATGTGTACTCTTCAGGGTGAATACTTTGTGGATTAATAGAGACCTTAAATATTGAAAGATAACGTGAGTGAAAGCCAGGGTGATCAAACTAGCTCATTTATCCCAAATTATTGAGAAAACAGGTGTTTTTCCTTAATTTCTGCATCTCACTTGTATGCTGCTTTCTAAGAAGAAACAACAAATGCCTACTCTTTGTTTTTACTAAATGCATGGGCCTATACAAGACATGCTGGGGAAAAAACTTTTTACCACCACTGGTCATGCAATGGGAAGTTTCCCACTATTCAGGAAAGAAATGACATCTTTAATTCCATACTTTAACAGAAAATGGTGGTAATATCTCCATTATTTCTGTAGATGAATGAGCCATCGGAGGTTTCAGCATTCTTTGCTGCATTACAGATTGCTTGTTTTGCTGGAGTAACCATAATAGAGAAATGCAACACTGCCTGTGCTGTGTGGCCATATATGTATATCCCACTGAGAAGTGATACATGACTGGCATCAGCTGTGTCAGTGGAGCTTATACAGCAAGATTTATGTTTCTTACTGGAGAACTTGCTATAAATATACCTATAACCACCCACTCATATTTTATCTTAAGAATTTATTCACAAGTTTTTACAGTCAAGGGTACAGGTAACTGCTAAGAGGCCAGAACTCCTCTGAGTAGATTACCCCCATATAGATACAATTTAAGAAATCCAGTATCAGCTGTAGCTCTGTATCACAAATCAGAGTAGCCTTCTTTAGTAGTTGAAGTGCTGACTGTAGATATTCCAAATTGCAATGCATTGCAATGCTTGTTTGATTTGTACCCAAGACAAAATGAACCTGTTCAGCAGCCAGGTAATTATTAAGTGCATGCCATAGGAAATGCTGTTGGATTGGTTGCATGAACTAGCACATACCACTGTATCTTCAAGCCCCAAAGCAGGAGCTCATTCTTCTTTCAGAAAATTATTTTTTTTGGTAATGTCTGTTAATGTTTTACTGTTTCTGAATTCTGAGTTCATTCAGGTCTTAGTGACATGTAGCTTCCCCTACCTACTCTTGTCAGCCTCGCACTCTGGCTCTCCTGCTAAACTTCTCATCCATTTATTTCACATACACGGCTCAGTCAGGTGTGTGCATGAAATGTACATCATGTCGTATTGATGTGCATTCTCCCAGCTTTCCCTATGGCTGGTGGCACAAATGACACACAGGACAGATGTCTGCTGTGGACTGACCAAGTGATGAGCAAAGTGGGTCATAGAAACACAGACTCACAGAATGGATTGGGTTGGAAAAACTTCGAGCTCTTCTAGTTCCAATGCCCTGCTTTGGTCAGAGACACCTTCCACTAGACCAGGTCGCTCAAAGCCCCATCCAGCCTGGCCTTGAACACTTCCACCGATGCATCCACATCTTCTCTGGACAACTTCTCAGAAGCATCAGTCCATGGGAGCCACAGATCAGAGATCATTAGAAATCGGGGCAGCAGCAGTCTAGGAGATCTGTTTCCTTGCCTCTAGAGGAGGGAAGGAGGCAGAAAGCTGCTCTCCACATAGCGTGTATTCCACTTACTTGCTTACTAAGATTTCCCTCGCGCCGTTTCCATCAAAGGGACAGCGTGGAGCCGGCAGCGCTGCAGGGCGCTCGGTTCAGCTGATGGCACCGTCTCGGTGCTCGGTGCTTCCCGGCGAGCGGAGCAAGCCGCGAGCAGCAGGTGACAGCCCTGGCTGGCGGCCGTGAGGAGAGCGAGCGGCAGAGGAGCGCTGGGGCGCCCCGGAGGGCTGCNTTCCTCCCCTGTTTCTCTGCCTTCCTCCTGACTTTCAGCCCCGAGCGCTCCGGCGGGACCGCGCCGGCGACATGGGTAGGTGTGGCGGTGCGGGATGGGGCAGCCCGGAGCGGGTGGCGGGGTGGCGGTGCCGGCCCGCGGGAGGGATGCAGCACCGGGATGAGCATCCCTCCAGCCCCGGCATGAGCATCCCTCCAGCCCCGGCATGAGCATCCCTCCAGCCGCTTCCCTCCGAGCCGGGCTGTGAGCTGACAGCGTGGCCAAGGGTCTCGCCCGCCCAGGGCTGGCTCTGCTGCTCGGAGTCGGTCTGAGGAAGTCCCCGGCTACTCTTGGGTCTCTACTCTCCCTCTTCCTCCGGGGCAGCTCTCCCTCTGGCAAGGGACGTGAGATCAGGTCGTATATCCTGGTTTATACGACCCTGCCTTGAAACCCGAGTGAGAGCCGAGAGATGGTGCCTCGGTCTCTGTGAGCTCTGAGAGCTGAGCCCCCGGTCAGTAAGCTTTATCCTATGCTGCACTTTTAAGGCATGTGGAGCTAGAGATCTGAGTACAAGTTAAACGTGGTGTTCCCTGCAGATGTTAAATAATGCTTTTTCATTGAGAGTGTTTGCCTAGGGTTGACCTAGTGTTTTTTAAATACAAAGATATACAGCTGGAAGACTCAGATAAGGGCAGAACCCATTTATCTAATTAATCCTGAGGATTTTTTTTCCTGTCTAAACTGGAACACTGAGTAGTAGAGGTACAAAACCAACTTTTTTGTGATGTATGTCTCCATTGCCTTTTGTTGGACCTCTGGTCCTGCAGTGTCTGAGTGCATTGGTGTCTCTCATAGCAAGCTGTTCCTGGGCTGGGGAAACCTTGTCTCACACAGGGAAGGAAACTGAAATGCCCATCCTCCACCCCCCAAAAAACCAACCCAAGAAAGTGCCATTGCATCTTCAGCAAGCAAATCTGTGTCCTGTGGACAAGCAACCATACTAATGAGCAGGCAGGACATGTCAGTGGTGCTGCCAGGGGTCTTGCTGGCTTAGGCAGACAACCAGGAACATGGAGATAGTTCTCTGAAGAGAAAGAAAGGGGATGCAGCTGTGTCTGCCCATTTAATATCAGGCTTGTTGCTTTATAGATTTGCTTGAATAGTTTCTGTGTGGGTGTTTTTCTGGTGTAGCAAGGTGTGAAGCAAGGACTCCTGGAGGGGGATGTCCTGGTGGTAGCAGCATCCTTGGGAAGGTGCTGTAGGGTTGCTCCAGGGAGCAGAGGCACTAGCTTGTCTGTCCTCCAAGTCAGGTGTCAGGCCTGTAGGCTTTCTCTACAAGCCAGAAACATCCTAGGTGACAGATTGGGTATGTACAGATTTATGGTGGCCATGGACAGGAAGCATTTCATCCCGGCAGAGTTGCTGTGATGGCTGCAAGGAGCAAGGCAATGTGCTCCCATCTTGTGTCACAGACTGTGAGCTGCAAGAGCTGCAGCATCCACTGCATCTCTGTGACTGCAGGGAAGGAACTACACTGGTGGGAAGGGTTGGAGCTATAAGGCTGCCCCACCTGACCTGCAAGGTTGGGATGGAGAGAATGGCACACTGATAATTATTTAGATGTGGTGCTGAAGCCAAGAACTGAGTGGCTGTTGACTTTACACGTCTTAAAATATATTAAATGTCTTAAGGGAAAATGCACAACTGTTTGGAGCTTTATATTGAAAAATGTGGAGCTCTTTGGTATTTTGTGGTAAAAATGAGCAGCTCTGCAGGTCATTCTTTGTGGGGAAAGAATAAGAGGAGCTGAAGGTTGCCCCAAAGAGGGACTGCTCCAACATGCCACAAGCAAGCTTCAGATTTATCACTGAAAATGATGCAAGATGGTGGGTGCTCTATGCTTTGTAAGTCAGACTCTGAAGCTGCCTGACAGTGGAGTCCTCAGTTTACCTGCCTGTATTGAAAGGTTGGCTATCTGGAGTTTCCCCAACCCTCTCTGTAAAATGAGAATAGAGGGGTGAAGTCAAAATGTTTAGAAATAATTGAGTCTCTTAAACATTGAAGTCAGATGATGTTGTCTGCGAAAAATTGCCTCTGTGATGTCCCCTGGGTAAAGTTTCTTGCAGAGGTGATGCTTTCGCCATCAGGAAAGCAGAAAAAAAAGCAAACCCAACCAACAACCAGATCCTAAATATTTTTTTCCCAAGGCTTAGCTAACAGACAGGAATGAACTGCCCAATCTGTTTTTCTCTGTGCATGTTATAAAAAAACTGGCAATGTGATGCACATGTGCTGGAAAGGCCAACAGGTGAATGAATAACTAAGGGGCTGGTATGAAGATGGGCTGTTGCTGACACCTTGGAATCCTTCAGTGTATTTTCTCTGGTGGGTTGTGGAAGGGACATTGCCAATAACTTCAATAACTCGTGTACCCACATGTGCCCTGAACTGGGTGTGTTAGCACTTTCAGAATCCTGCTTGCTCTTTAGGAAAATATATTCTTGAATCACCTGCATAGTACTACTGTGTCTGTTGTGAAGGTACTTGTCCACAACAGTGAAGGAAAGAATTGGAATAATCTATTTCAGTGATTTCTGAAGATTTACTTGATTTAATATTGTGTCAAACACTATAGTGTTGCTGTCAACTGTTTTCATCTGTCAGCTGTTTTCATCTATGGACTATGGACTAAATAATGATTTTCACAAACATGCTTTTCTTATAGAGATGTATTATGGCCTGGCTTGATTTACAAGCTGGGATTTCAAAGTTCACATCTTGTACTTGTTCTTATCTTAATGATAATGAGCTTGCTCATGTGATTTTATGAAAAAAATCACGTGTTGGCATCCACTATGTGGGCACGGGGCCTTTATCTGACACAGTGAAAGCTCGGCCTTCAAGCCTGTCTCCTGAGCTGAGGAAGCCCTGCAGGGCTCTGTTTGAAGTGCTGCCAAGGGTAGAGGGCCTGTCAAGAGCAGCTGGAAGTGACTTCAGAGCTGCAAGCAGCTGTCTGCTCTTGCTGCCCTCAGTAGGACCCCCCTGTTCTTTCAGGTCTTCATAGGTTAAGGGTTCAGATTGTGGGAATGCCTGCTAAAGTGGATCGCTCACTTTGGGCTTTATATTCAGTCCTCTAGAAGCCCCTTTTCAGGACTTGACCTCCATCCCTGGCAGGGCATATCGAGTCTGTTCTTTAATCCTGACTTGCCTTTAAGGTAACATCCCCAAGAGTGAGTTGTTACAGGACTCAGCATCTGTGGGTGGCTGGTTTACCACCACCTTGAATGATGTGTGGTAAGCAGCCATGGGATCCTTTGTCTCATCAGTCCTTTTGAGCTTCTCCTGGCAGTGTATGAGTTTATGCACACTCTGAAAAACCAAAGGCTATCAAGTGAAGTTCTGCCTAATAACTATGAAAAGTCTCCCTTTAATAAACTGAAAACTTACTCACCCTGACCAGTACTGTGTTTATATTTCATTGTTTGTTTAGAATAGAACCTTTTTTGAATCTTCCATTGGTTTTAAGGGAGCATTACTTATTAGTTGCCATTAACTTGTATTTTGTTTTTTCCCCTCCACAGGTGGAAAAACTACCTCCAAGTCGGTAAGTATTGTTTTCCCTCATAAGTACTGTTTTCCCTCTACTGATTCTCTTTGAGTTACACTGTTTTGGTAATGTTAGCAGTGCCCAAAATAAAAATCACTCTATAAACATACATTAAATGTATACAATAAAGATGTACTGGCAAATGTGCAAAAGCAGCCTAGTAACTGATTAAATTCTAGCTAAGCGTTAATTTGCTCACCACCCTGATAAAATGTTTGAAGAGCCTTTGCTGACTGAGCAGATGTTGGTAGGGAGGAGATTGGTCCCTGGAGCCCATCCTTCTTGCAGCTGAGTTGTCATCATCCACTGCTCTTGAATCTTTGAACTGTTACTGGCATGTGTCTCAGCAACCCTAACTCTGCCTTTGCATTTCTTATCTTGCAAGGTTTTACTCCACAGACTTTTCCTCAGCAGACAAAGTCAAAACTGTGCAACAGGGTGGTGGCATCCCCAGGGCAGGGCGAGGTTACAAAGGGGATTATAAAACATAAACCTTCAGGCTACCTTTTTGGTGGTGGATCTGGTTCTTGCTTACCAATGAGGGTAACAACAGAAAAGGTTTTGGTAGATGTGTGTATGGGCACATGAATACTGTAACAGAGGACAGTACAGTGCAAAACAAGGACAAATACACGTCATATATTAGCAAGGATTAATTGCATAGTCTCCTCTTGCATGTAGCATCTTGGAAAAACAGAAGGCCTGTCACCTGGGAAAGACCCAGTAGCTTTCTCTTGCATGCCCCTGTCCATGCTCAGCTCCAGCTGTGACATGCAGACCCCCTCCAGTTCAGGGGCAGCCACTAAAAAACTCCCCAGTGGCTGCTGTGCCAGCATGGGAATGCAGGACAGCTCCATCAGGCACAGAAGCAGTGGTGGCTTGAAACAAAAATCTAGCCTTGCTGGATTGTGACCTCCCCAGACCAGCATGTAACACTCTCCTAAAGACGAAGATCTTGTGTAGGGTGATTTCAAGACATTGGAGAGGTTTGTGAGAACCCCAAGCGGTCAAAATATTTTAGTAAGGTTTTGTGAAATTCAGGTGGAGATGGGTCCCACCAGTTCCTGGGTCAGGATTGCTCTGTTTTTCTTGTCCTCTGTAGGCAAGAAAATATGTGGGTAGGTCTTTGTTCTGCTTCAGGAACAGACACTCCCTCCTCTCCACCTGGGCTATTCCCAATTACAAGTCATGCAGTCTGGGTTACTCTCTTCAGTAACTAACTTAACATGTGCTGAACCAAAACTTCAGTGTGTGACTCTCCATCCCGTGACCGTTTGCATGGCTTAGGGGAATGCTGTGTGGACAGGGCACAAAACATTCTTCTGTGAGAACTCCAGCCCACCAACACCTGTGTCCAAGCTGGGAGTAGTTTTCCAAACCTCCTGCTGCCTTCAGCTGAAGGAAATGGGCAACTTCAAGTGAATTTTATCTAATTTTGGGATACATGGGAATAATCTTCCTTTGGAGGCATCTCTTTCTGCCCATGGAAGACGTGATAAATCAAGAGTGACAAGTTTATATTTAGGACTCAAAATCTGTGTGCTCTCTAGCTAGAGGAGTCCCACCTGGCACTTGCCTCAGCTGAGATTGGGTTTTTGCTGTGAAGCTTGCTTATCATGGGTAGGGTGTGCAGTATGTACTTGAATGAAGGTCAACGTTGTTCAGGCTGCTCAGGCATCCTCACAAGTGAGTCAGATCAGTCAACAGTGCTCCTGCCACTCTCTTATTTTCATTTCTTCTGCAGGATTCCCAAGAACAGCCTGTTGTTGCACCCAAGTCTCCAAGCGTTGTGTTGTGTTTTTTGTTGAGACTTTGCTGGAAACACTGGCTCTCCAATTTTCTTGTGTCAGGCATGATTTCCTCGTCTGCTTTTTCCTTTTGATCTGCGAAATTAAATTTCTTCCTGTTTCACACAAAATAAAGATTAGTTGAATTCCTAAACTTTTGCAATCCAAACAAGGCCATTTTTAAATTAAACTTGAGCATAGAGAAGAACTGTTTTGCCTCTGGAATGTTCTGAAACGTCTTTAAAATCTGATTCTTTGCTACTTGCAGGATTAAACCCATAAAAAATAAAAAAGACCAAAAGGAAGGATTATATATAAATTGCATCCCCATTAGTTTTAATAGAAATTATATCACATATTCATCCACTCCATGGAGACACGTAGGTGACCAGCAATTAAACTTCCAGTTCTAGTGACCATATCAGATTTGTACCTGATGTGTGCTTTTAAACCACTGTCTCAATGGCAAGAACTGCAGGATGATGACTGTGGACACGCCTATTGCAGCAGATGAAGGCTCAGTGAACCTGGCAGCCAAAGCCATGCCAGTTTAGGCTGGGAATAAAGTCTGTTTTGTTATCAGGTCTGAAGAAATGAAGGATTCTTCATCAAGCAGAGTATTTTTAAGGATAAAAAGTTTTCCTGAGAGATTTGCTTGAATTAAAAGTTTAAATGTTTGTTTGTTTTAATTACAGGTGCTTAAAAACATCCCCGAGCTTTTAACTGATATACTGCAGATGTTTGGTGTTGTGCGTTTTTAGTTGGCTTTGGGTTTTGATTTTTTGTTTTTCCAAGAACATTGGCTTTTTGTGTATTTTTAGATACCAATCAAGATTGCTGTAAGGGTTAGGTGCTGGAGACCTCAAATGTGCATAGTGCAACACTTGAAGGTCATTTTTAGCATTACTAAAGGTCTCTTGCGAAGGGCAGATGAGAAGTGTGCAGACCCCTGGGGATCAAGAGTCCCACTGAGTCCATGTTGAGCTTGCTTAAGCTGCTGGGTTGCAGTGAAGAGTGTTAGTCTGGGTTGCACAGCTCTGAGCTCACACTGTCTCTTGCCTCCAGATGCTCTGCTTTGGCTTCCCTTTGAGCATTTTCTTCATCATCATCAATGAATTCTGCGAGCGATTCTCCTACTATGGCATGAAAGGTATGTCCCTTGTCTCCTTGTGCTGAGCATTACTCAGGCCTGACTTGGGTTTGTAACCTGTTGTTTTGTTGTTCTTCCTACAGCTGTGCTCACTTTGTATTTCACACGTTTCCTACACTGGGAAGAAAACTTTGCCACTGCCATCTACCACACATTTGTTGCTCTGTGTTATTTGACATCGATCTTTGGAGCAATCATTGCAGACTCCTGGCTGGGAAAGTTTAAGTGAGTGCCTCCTCAGAAAACAGCCAAAGATCTTGAAAACTCACCTGAAGCTAGTGTTACTTAAACCATCACCTAAAACTGCAGCTGTGAACAACAGCTTCAGAGCTGGTGTTGACTACTCCAGGATGGTTTGTTTTATTTCACCAAAGCTTGAGGTTTTCATTGATTCAGCTCAGTCTTGAAACTGCACTATGAATTAACAAATGTTCCACTTCTGCTAGTTGGTTAAGGGTGGTAAGGGGCTTTCCCAGCATGCTCATGTTTTTCCTCTCACCTGGACAAAATGCAAGCAAAACTAAGGAGAGTATTCACCAAGCTGTGAAAATAGATACTGGGGACTATAATACATAGTACAGTCTCTTCACCTGTTGCAAGTGGCCAACTTGCAAGTGAAATAGTGAATTACTGTGTTATCCGGTGTTAACTGGGCCTTAGAATAAGTTTTAAAATACTATGTGATTTCAGAATTGACAGATCAGTGAGGAGTCTTACTGAGTACCAATTTTTTCTCTAGATGATGTTTTGTGTATTTTTTTAGCTGCAGAGTAGTTGGTCAGGATAGTACCACTGAAGTGCTTTGAAATGCAATCAGATTATTTCCAAGCTTTATCTCCCTCTTCTTTCCTGATCTTTTGATTCTAAAAGTGTTTACTCTGCCTGAGAAAAAGCACAGTAAAGATTTTATGGAGGGTTATGAACCATGAATGTAAGCGGATTTGCCAAAGGTCTCCCAGAGATTAGAGATATGCTGTGCAGTCAGCTGCACTGTCTTCTTCTGCTGTAGGGACAGCCCCTGGGAGCCCAGGGCTGCAACCATGGCCCTGCTCATGTGCAGCTGCTCTGAGCAGTGCAAACTCACTGCAAATAGCTGGATGTCTTACAGATTGCAGCTTAAATATATTGTGCACTTGCTTGTCTAGATGCTGTGGTTTGTTTTTTTTAAGTTAATTTTGGCTTTTGTATGTTTTATCAAGATGAAACTTTGTAGAGCTTGCATCTCTTCTCCTTTGGTACTTGGATATGCCAGTGCCACAACTGAAAGGCCCAGACCTTTAACAGAAGCTTGTTAGGATGGCCTAAACAAGAGAAAACATGCTTTAGGAATTACCATTAGGCTTTAACGCCCTAAAATATGCAGCAAGGTGTCATGAGGAAGGCTTAAACAAGAATTTAAAACATATATGAGGACAAGAGAAAGAGGAGGTTACCTAAGCACTCTTAAAGGAGAGACCCCAATCTTCCACAGTCCATGCACTTTGTGCAATGTCTGTCAAGAAGTGTGATGGGACCTGCTCACATATCATTGGATGTGACTTTCTTGGGGAAAATAATACAGAAATCAGTTATTTCTTTAATTGTGTGCCATCAATGCAATGACAATTATGTAAGTCTTTGCAGTGGGTTTATAAGCCTCATAACTAAAACCCAGACATTTCTCTCCTGATCAGCTCAGGTTCAACTTCAATTGGAAACTTTTTCCCAGGTTGCTAGGTAAATAAAGTAACTCTATGGAAGTGCTATTAAAAAAATCCAACCCATTCAACTATATCTATTAAATACCAATAAATAGCAGACTTCTCGTTGCCCCATTTTATAGATTTTTCTTTTTTACTCTGCTACAGGTGAGGTCAATTTTAAGTCAGAGAAATTTTGTTTTAAAGTGAGGGTAACTTGGTCAATGTCCCTCTTGTGTCAGGGTGCTGCTCCAAGCTTGCTGTGGGCATCTCTTGCCTATGTTGAATAGTTGGATAGTTCTAGGTCTTTGAGCATTTTCCTTCATTCTCCTGCCTTGCACTAGATTTGGGACTACTCCTGAAAAACTGTGTTTTTAAATAATTGCACATCACTGCATTGTGTTTTTCCTGTTTTTCCTCCAAACTGGAGACCTGTGTCTGTGCCTATTGAATGGAGGCCCACCCAAGGACACAAGTGAACATGGGTTAAACTACAGCCATGTACTTAAGGCCCAACAAAGTTAAAATGGAACATGCTTTTACTTACAGAAAAGAGGATTGTACCCTAAAGCCAGGGTGGAAGGGCTGGTGATTATGCAGTACTTCCTGGCAGAGGAAGTCAGGCTGAAAGCCTGCAGCCTGCTCTCTTTAGTGCTGCTCTCACTCAGGTCTGAGTGTAAAAATGTTGGTACACTTACAGCGAAGAGAGTGGGGGTATAGAGTTGTTGTTCACAACAGTATTTCAGGGGAATTTCCATATTTGAAGTGGATTTTTGATTTTTCTTTTTTCTTTACTCCTGCAACTAAAATGTAGTGAATGTTTAAGTGTATAAGTGAATGTATAAGTGAATGTATAGTGAATGTATAGTGAATGTATAGTGAATGTATAAGTGAATGTTTAATAACACTTAAATCAGTATAAATTGCAGATTTTAGTTTTGCACAGTAGTCCATTTGATCTTCAGCATATAAAAATATGAAAATAGCATTCTTGAGTTGGTCATTAAAAAGGCAACCACTGAAGATATTGTGACCTAGTGATACCTATAGAATCCATTTGTTATTTTGCCTTGCTTAATTAATTAAAGGCTACCTAGAGTAATAATAATAAAGAATAGAAATACTGTGACAGTGGCATGTGGCCAGATTTTTATAGTAGCTTCTGACAAGTTCAGTCCATAACTAATTGTATCTGTTAGTTTTTTCTTTACGAGGAATGTTTAAAGTAAGCAGAAGTCTGCATTAGCTGTGTAGTTATCTATAAGTGTGTTAACATATCTAAGAAAATCTCCTCTCTTGACATCAGGACCATTCTCTACCTGTCCATTTTCTATGCAATTGGGCAGACAGTGCTGTCTGTGGGCTCCATAAGTGACCTGACGGATCACAACCAGGATGGTTCTCCCGATGCTATAGCAGTGAACATGTGAGTTGCCTTGTACAAATTTTTTTGTCCCAGGCTGGTGAAAGATGGGACAACTTAAGTTTATATTACTTGAATTTCAACTGTCTTTCAACCAGTCTATTTTGTATGCTGTAAGAACTCACACAAAATGATTTTTTTTTTCTCCTTTGTTACAGTGCTCTGTCCATGATTGGCTTGGTCCTTATTGCCTTTGGTACTGGTGGGATCAAACCATGTGTGTCAGCATTTGGTGGAGACCAGTTTGAAGATAATCAGGTAACAATGTCTTTCAGATTTTCAGTTATACAGATACTCTAACTGATGTTTGACTATTATAGTACTCTAATAATATACATATTTAGACAGGTGCATTACTGCAGGGTTTTCCTGAGGAGCTGAAGAGGGAGTTAGTTAATTATTTGTCTTGAACTTTGAAAACAGAGGTGCTGATTTTTTGATTTAGGCTCATCAATGTGATTGTGGCTAAGCCTTTCTAAACCTTATCTGTTTTTACTGTAGGAAAAACAAAGAAGTATCTTCTTCTCTCTCTTTTATTTTTCCGTTAATGCTGGAAGTCTCTTATCTACTCTAGTCACTCCAATTATCAGAGGTAAGGTCACATGTTTGTTGATAATTGTTAAACACCAGAAAAGGAGTGTTGGATTGCAGTCCAGTCAGGTTTAAATTAAAGTTCTGTTCTCTGACACACTGGATACCTAGCAAATAGTCTTCAATATGTCATCCAGCTTCTCAGAGATGAGGTACTCACAAAAACAAGCCAGTTGAAAGCCTTCATGGCCTTTAGGGTCAGAAATACTACATCTGAAAAGACATGCTGGAGCTAACAGCTTGTATGCCTAATGCATGTTTTAATTCCACAAAGGTAAAAAGGTGTCACATCTTCCTTTAAAACTATCACACTAGAAAGAGTTGTATTGCTTCCTGGGAAAAGAAGGGGAGAGAGAGCCTTCTCCTCTGGAAATGTGCCCATGCTAAGTACAGAAGCATCTCTGCATGTAGGAATATATTAACCCATGTGACAAAATAAATAATTTTTCATATTGTTAAATAAAGAAGTCATGTTCTCTTTTGCTTGGAAAGAATAGCATGATCCTAAACAAAACCCAGCAATTTGCTAACTTATATGCATATGGATTTCTGTGGCAAGCTTGCACAGATGGTGCTGTAGGGATGCACTTGCCAGCAGTTTTAGAAGGCTGCTTTTCTCAAAAGCAAGGAAACATCATGTGAATTCTGGAATAACCCAAAAGCACCAGGCTGAACTTCTAGTCATTGTATTTCTTGACTGGAAAAGACTCTGTAGAAGAGTTCTAGATGTTTGCTTAATGCAAATTCTATCCTTTCTCAAAAAAGGAAATAGAGATGCATAAGGTACAGCATGTAGTTTACTTCCTTGCTGATACAGGGTGGAAAAAAACAACCTTGGAAAAAAATGGCAAACTGAGCTGAGGGAAGTGATAACCTGTTTCAAGCTGGAAAGGTTTGACCGGAAGACTAATACAACTAAATCAAGACAATTAAGATCTGCAAGCTAACATTTTTTTCCAAACCATACTCTCTAATTCTCCTCTTAGAAGAAGTATGGTGAAGAATGTAATAATTTTGTTTAGTCTTTTATTTTATACTGCTGAAGTCAGTAAGAGTCAATCTTTGACTGATGCCAAGAAGGGGAGGGGCTGGTGATTGTGATTTTGTTTCAAAAAGCTACACTTGTATCACTAGAATCTTTGTTTATGCACTTAGCCCAAAACTTTTGTAATCTAGTTCCTTTCTCACTAAGGACATGCTTTTGACCCTTCTAGTGTAATTCTTCATGTCTCAGTGTAAAACTAGATGTAAATTTCCTGTGAGGAGATCCTGAGAGGTATTAGGCAGTTTGGCCTGGAGAAGAGAAGGTAAAGGGGGCATTTTATCAAAGTATAAAAATACCTGATGGGAAATGAAGAGGATGGAGCCAGGCTTTCCTCAGTGGTATCCAGTGTCAGGTCAAGAGGCAATGGGCACAAATGAAACATAGCAGGTTCCCTCTGAAAATCAGGAAAGGCTTTTTCACTCTGAGGGTAATCAAGAATTGGCACAAGCTGCCCAGAGAGCTTGTGGAGTCTCCATCCGTGGAAATATTCAAAAGCCATCTGGACACAGTCCTAGACAATTGTTTCCAGGTAGCTCTAGTTGAGCAGGGCACTTGGCCCAGATGATGCCCAGAGGTCCCTTCCAACCTCAACCATTCTGTGATACATAAATCCACTTTCCAATAATGAAAGATAAGTTGGATACTGATCCTCCTCTCTGAGGATGTTGGTAGACTGATTTGTTGTTCCTCCATGAGTTTTCAGTGAATGCAAAGAACAGAAACCATATGGAAAACATCAGCAGTGCTAACTGGGACTTTTATTTGATGTTACTTTTATTTCAGCTTCAGAGTGTGGCATTCATACCAAACAGGAATGTTACCCGCTCGCTTTTGGAGTTCCTGCTATCCTCATGGCTGTTTCCACGGGTAGGTGAATCTCTTGCCATCCTGTTGTCTTGGTAATTAGATGATAACAATCTCAGAATAATGAAAGTGTGATAGAAATCCCCTTTTATTGACCTATACCAATACCTGATCATTTCTGCGATTTTTGACTTAAATTTTTTCCTGCATGTGGAGGTGGGTGGGATTAATCTGAAGTACTCACTTGTACAGAAGAGTCTGATTTACCAGGAGAGTCAGATAGGGCTGGGCTGAGGCATGAATATATCTTTGAATTCTGAACATTACGTAAATTACTACCTGTGTTTCTTGGATTACTGGTGTGTACAAATAGATCTTTTGAATGTAGGGTGAAAACTCAGAAAATGTGTGTTTTGGGCATTATCTCTCCAGGATTATAAACTGTGTGAGGTAATTGTCCCTGCACTAGAGAAATCCCATATTTGATATGTCAGTACTTCTCAAACACCTGCATTTTTACCCCCTGTGCTACAGGTCACTCCCTGAGCCTTACTGCTGAACAAGTAACTGGGGGTGACATTACGTACTACAGCATCCCTCGTGCTCCTTGTCCTTCATGGTCCTGACTGGGAGCCCACCTGGCTACCAGTGACCTTGCCCTGCTTGTGAGCCCTGCCCAGGCTTGGCGGCAGCTGTGGGAGTTTGCCTGTGTCCTGCCCTGCACGTGGGACGATGAGGCTGAGCAGTGTGCCTGGGAGCAGAGGACACCTTGGCCAGTCCTGCAGTTCAGGCAGAGCCTCGTGTGTCCCTGCATGATGTGAGCTGCAGCATCCTGAGCTCCTGAAAAGGACCCCCTATAGCAAGGCCCCTACATCAAGGTCAAGGTCCTAAATGCCCTTGTTTTGACCATCCCTCAACTGAGCAAACCTCCCACTGAGCACTTACTGTAAGTTTCCAGATTTAGTTTTTTGTCTTGAATAGAAGCAATCTGCTGGTATTAATTTGACTGGTCTTACTGTATGATAGCATGTGAATAGGCAATTGCATTGCTTCTTGGGAGGCTTATTCCCACTCTGATTAACTCCTTGACTTACAGTTTCCATACACAATTATTTGCCACTATTTTAATTTAATCCTGAGTTGCTTTTGGTTTCTGTTTGCATATTGTAGTTGTGTTCGTACTTGGAAGCAAAATGTACAAGAAAGTTAAACCGCAAGGAAATGTAATACTTGAAGTTTCCAAATGTGTTGGAGTAAGTACTGCTTACATTCCTCAAATCCCTGGCAGCAATTCCTAAAATTGTTCTGTAAATGTGCCTAAATCAGAAATCTGTCTTAATATGAGGAAAGTTTCTGAAGTTTTTTTGCTTTATTACAGAAGGCTTCTTACTGACACCTCCACATTTAGGCTGTCTTTTAATGCATATCTTGATTTATATGCAGATTTATACACATAGGAAACAAAATAAGGTGTCAGTGTTATGTAAAAACTTATCCCAACTTTTGGGAACCATTCCTTCTGCATTTGTGCATTTTTATGCAGAAAGAGACAAACATGCCTTGAGCTGAGTCAAGAGCAGAGCTACTAGTGCATCTTATCAGCAAAATCTTATTACTTATTAAAATAATATGATTTACAATGCAGAGGTTTATTGATCCCCACTGTGTTAAGGAAATTCAGGGAGTTGCACATCAGTGTGATTCTGCAAGGAAAGGAGTGGAATCTATATGAATGCATGTCCCAACTTTGCAGTGCCTCAACTTTGAGATCATGTTTCTTCATATATGAGTTTCTTAATTTTCCATTGTTGTGGTTTGACATTGGCCCCAAATGCCAGGCACCATGAGAGTAGTTTGCTTAGCTTTTTTTGCTACAGTTGGGCAAAGGAGAGGGGAAAAGATCAAAGAAGGGCTCATGAGTTGAGACAAGGACTGGGGAAAAAAAAACACTCCAAGGGCAAAACAGTTCAAATCCAAAGGTATAAAATAAATTTATTATCAACAGAGTCAGACGAGAACAATGAGAAGCAAAATTAAGCTTTTAAAACAACTTTCCCCCCCCCGCCCCCAGCCCCTCCCAGTGCAGGAAGACACAGGTCTTGGTCAGCTCATCATTTGAGATCTTCTTCTGTTTGCTCAGAGAGAGGAGTCTTTTTTCTGCTATGCCGTGGGGTCCCTCCCCAGGCAAATAGTTGTCCCAAAATTGTTGTGGCATGGGTCCCTTGTTCATGGGGTGCAGTCTTTTAAGGATAGGCTGTTCTAGTTTGGAAGCAAGGGCTCTTTCTACCTCTGAGAGCAGGGGCCCTCTCTCTCTTTTCAGATCTCCCACTAGACCACAGCTTTCTCTAACATTCACCTGCTCTGGTGTAAGCACTTTCCCCATGGGCTGCAAGTGGATCTCTGCACCTGCTGTGGACTTCATGCATTAAAAGGGGACAGTTTTTTTTACCATAGTCCTCATCACAGCTTGCAGAGGAACCTCGGCTCTGATGCTTGAAGCCCTTCCTCCCCTCTTTCTTCTCCACTGACTCTGGTGCCACCATGTTGTTTTGCCTCATATCCTCACTCCCTTCTCTTCTCTGACTAGAAGAAAAACTGTTGCTTTGTAGGTACTATTGTCAAGTTGCAGTGGTTCAAAGATTGCTGCAGGACCCTGCAGCACAGAGAAGTTGATCCCGTCTAGGTTCCACGTTGGGGAATGGCTTGTCATGTTCCTGCTGGCGGCCGGGCGGTCCCGCTGCCATTGTGTGTGTGTGTACTGGCAGCTGCGGCAGCGCTGGTGCTGTTTAATGTCTCTCTTCATGCAGGGTTCTGGGAAGGAGAAGCTGCTGCCACTGCCTCTGCCCTTTTTGCTCACAGCACAGTTAGCAAGGGGTGGTTAGGCAGGGGCCACACCAAGCCAGTGCATTGCTGTGGGCAGTGCCAACATGGTGCCTCCCCACTTCTGGGCAAAAAACTCCATGTGCCCTGCTTTTTCTTCTTAAATATGTCACCACAGTGGCATTACCAACCTCTCAAATTGGGCCAGCAGCATGTCCATCTTCAGAGCCATTAGAGGTTATCTCTCTCAGAGATCTTGGAAGCTTTGGCCCTCCCTCACTACCAAAAGCCATGCCAAATCAACACACCCCTACAGATCTGCCAGCTTTATACAGTAGCTAAGCCTACTGCCTATCTTGTAAGCACTGTCAAAACCAAATCTCTGTAGGTGACTTTGGCCATTGCTTAGAGTGCTGCTCCTAAGGCTCATCTTGGCCATGCATGTTATTCCATGCAGAAATGCTTAGGATTTCTTTGGGACCATATTTGTGTATATTCAATGTCAAGGTGTGAGACATACCTGCAAGATGGAGCTTCTCATAGTAAAATGTACTCCTACAGCCATTCAGCTCTGAAAACCTGTGCATATGACACTACTCTATTTACTGCTGTACATAAGTAAGGCTGAAGAAGGCAGATCTTCCAGCTCCTCACAGCAACCCACGTTGAGAGGGAGTGCTCTGAGCTGTTTGGTCCACCTAACCCCAAGTGCATGCTCTGCTGGTTATGCAGTGTGAGGCCTTAGAAACAACGTTCCCCTAGAGGATTGGAGCGGGTAACAGAAGTCAAGGCACCTTTAGCACCCTCTAAACGTAAGAAGCCAAGAGCACCATCTCTAATGACAAAACAGTTTATAGTTTTAAATATTTGTAGCACATTTAAACATAATTCTGTCTCTCCTCAGTTTGCCATCAAAAACAGGTTTCGGCATCGCAGCAAGGAGTTCCCCAAGAGAGAGCACTGGCTGGACTGGGCAAGTGACAAGTATGATGTAAGTACTGGGGGAGCCTCCTGTGCTGTGACATCTGCTGACCCTCATTTTCCCTCTGTCTGCTATAATCCATTGCCTCGTGCACTGGGCAAATAGTTTTGGGCCTCTCCACCATTCAGTAACTGACCTGGCCAAACCTCAGTGCTCTCCTGGCATTGCAGCTTATCTCCTCAGCTCCTGTGGGAGAAAGCAGAGCTGTGTGACTCAGTGCTCTGTGTAATCATAGGCTGCCCAGGGAAATTCAAGGGAGACAAAAAAAAACTTTCCCTTGCCAAACAAATACAAAAATTTAAGTTTTTTGGAAAATAGCAAGCATTATTTTTCCTGTATCTCATGGCTGCAGAAGGGAAAAGGGAAATGATGCTGCTTCACAGTTAATGCACAGGGCCATAATACTTGTCTTGGTATGAAACATCAGAATTATGCTTTAGAATTTCAGTTTAAGTGGGTAAACACTGCATCCCCTCCAACCTCAGTACAATTTCTTATTATGACTCTCAAAGCCTTGTATCCCGTAATTCCCAACTTGTCCCTTTCCTACTATCCTCTCTGCCCTGTTGCCAATGGCAGCACAAACCTTAACCCGTCACCTTTATTTTCCTTTTGCCTGTATGCTTTGTTCTTATGTGAAATTCCTCAGTTGTCTATCGTTCAAATGCCCACTTCCTAGAAAAATAACGGGGCACTAAGTGCTGAATCTCATGCTGACATCAGTGTACATGCAAAGAGGCCCAAGTGTCTCTGGTATCAGTCACCTTTAACCAGCAGCCCTTCCCACACACACAAACAGACTTTGTACTAATCATCAGATGTACCCACAACATGCAAAGCTGATTGTGTGGGTAAACATTACATGATGGGTCTTCACCTGTTGCTGTGGTGTGAGTAGCAGTCTGAAACTTTTTTTTTTGTTTGTTTGTTTTTGGTTTTTTTTTTGTCTTGTTTTCCCTTCCTTTTTTAAACCAGTTCCTCTTGTGTAATTTTTACTTTCTGCAGAAACGACTGATTGCTCAGACAAAGATGGTGTTGAGGGTGCTTTTCCTTTACATCCCTCTCCCCATGTTCTGGGCAGTTTTTGACCAGCAGGTAAGTAGAAATTGTTTGCCTTGGTTACTAGAGCTGTACCATGTCAGTCTCTATGGGAGTGTGGAAAAGCAAATTCTATATCCTGGTTTTATTGCAAAAGGGTAGTCCCTGAGTCATGTCTGTACGAGATGATCTGCAGCCAGCAGCACTCTCGGTTTATCTGAGTACACCCAGGACAGATTCAGTGACTGAGGCCTCTCCAAATCTTGTATCAGCCTGGGACTCAGGGGATGAAACAATAATTTAAAGCTTTCTTAGTGCTAATGTTTCTTCAATTGTCAGTTGTCAGATGAAATTTAGGGCCCTAGTGTAAATGAGCTGGAGAACCAGGGTTTAACTGATCTGGATGCCAGTTTGCTTAATCACTCACGCCTTGTTATGAATACCTTACACCTGCAAGCAGAAGTATAAGCCTGTAATTCCCATTCACTTGTTGGACTAGGTGCTCAAGATTCACAAAAGCAGCATTCATAGTTAAGCACTGAAGTATGAATTTAGGAAGACGTTTGAGAGAACCAGGAGTTGAAAGCCTTATCCAAGTCAGATGAGAGGAAGTTTGGTCCAGACTCCCCATATCCTACTGCTTCAGTCCAGTGCCTGTGAGCTGTAGCTGTCAATGTGACCTGTGACAATTAGGCAGCTCTGCTATAAAATTCAGAGCTCAATACTCATTCCATGGGTAATATATCAGGCAGTGCTGTGTTGTGGGTGGCTGAAGGCTCTCGCCACAGATGCAGCAGTAGTGTTCTTGTCTCATCCTGGGTTCAGGCCTGAAGTCTGCCCTGCTTGTCCCAGCCACAGGCAGGTTTCTGGGACAGGGGGCTCCAGGCAGGTCAAGCCCTGGCTTATCCTCTGGCTCTAGGCTTGGGAAGGAAGGATGGATGAGTGGGATGTGTGGGCTGTTTGGGCTCAGGCTGGCGGTACACAGGCCCCAGGGTGGCTTCTGCGCCTGGTACATGGTAGTGCCCTGTGCAGGATGGCCCTGCCCTCTCCTCAGCTGATTTCTGCAGCTAAGCTATTTTCTGCTGTATTTCACAAAACAAATAAATGAAGTGGAATGGGCCGTGAGGCTCACTTTGTTCAAAGGTTTACATTGCAGACTAAGAATACTCCCATAGCAAGCTAGCTTTACTTTTTCTTGTATTGCATGTCTTTTCCAACACTTCATTTATGAAAACAATTCAAAAGGAACTTTAGAACATTGATCTACTGTGACATCTAATTTTTTCTTCTCTTATTAAGGGGTCAAGATGGACACTGCAAGCCACATCAATGAATGGGGATTTTGTAGGTTACGTTTTATTCATTTTTTCTTTAATTAACACTTTTGAGACCCATTTTATTTGTTGTCACAATATTAAAAAATATTTCTTTTTTTCTTCACCAGGGTTTTCAAGTTCAACCAGACCAAATGCAGGTACGTTAATTTTCTATCTGCCAATTTCAAGTACTTCTGAAAGATTATATATATATTGCCCTTACTTATAAAAAGCACTTTGAAAAATATTTAATTTTTTTCTTACGTTTGTCTTCCCCAGATTGTGAATCCAATCCTGATTGTTATAATGGTCCCAGTTGTAGATTCTTTGGTTTATCCTTTAATCAAGAAATGCAAGCTGAATTTTACGTAAGTTGATGTAATTATCTGACTTCAACAGAGGCTCATTTTAGTGGTTTCTTTAACTGGCTCTTCCAGCCCTAGTGTAACAAGAGCAAGCATTCAGCTAAGGATAATTGCTAAGCTAAATACAAGTGTATTAAGAATGGTTTAATATTTTAAAGAAATTAAAATATAAAAACCCCAGAATACTGCAAATCGTACATAGAGGCACCACAGATTAGAAGAGGAGAATCTAAGAGAAGAGTAACAATGTTTTTCAGTTAAGGACAAAAATCTTTTGATTACAGGAGAGATGATCTTGATTGTTTTCCATATCCCCTATGTCTACCCCATCTCCCTCCTGAAGAATAGGAGGTAGAAATACAACATACATCCTTAGCATTTGTCATGCTTTGGGCTTAAAAGCAACTGAGACACAAGACATTTCCTCTTCAGTCTCAGTTGGGAGTCTGGCTTACTGAATCCTTCTAGGTGGAGGCTTGGGGGTGTTACACATTATTTTTAAACATTAGTAATGAAGTGGCTAGCAGTTGCAAGAGTGTTTGGAGAGGCAGAAGAGAATACAGCTCTTCAACTAATTTTCAGAGAGCTAAGGTGCAATGCTGTTTTTCCATATAGCTGTTAAAAATCTAAGGTGTGGACTGTGCTGTGTCCTTCATTTGTGAATATTTTACACTGGATAAATGATGCCACAAATGACATATATACTCTAAATGTATCCTTACAGCTTAACTGCAGGCCAGTAGATGTCTCCTAATTCAACAAATTCCCCTGACCATTTTTGTTCAATCTTATTTTAACATAGCAATATGGAGACAAGTTGTTACTCTTTTTTTAAAGGTATATGTTCTTGTCTCTTTCTTGTTTTACAGCTTACAACTATATTGGATTGGGTTTTTTCTTCCTGCAAAAACAGATTTTTTCAGGAACCTAATAATCATGGTCAGTCAATGTTTGAGGCCAGCAGAGGCAGAGTAACAGGTTATTAAGATGCTGCAGGAAAGATGTATTTCCTGATAGTGTAACTATGAATTGAGAAGTTCCCAGCTTAGCAGAACACTTTCTGTAATAACATCAGCCCTTCAAATGGTGATAATGTGCTAGTTGTGGCCATTTGAGTTTCCCAGGGTCAAAAGAAAAAACAAACAGCTGAAGCTTTGAGTTGGCACTTCTCTTAAATCTCACACGTCTTTTGTTGTACCAGGCCCCTGAAGAAGATTACTGTGGGGATGTTCCTCGGCTCTCTGGCTTTTGTTGCTGCTGCCCTTCTGCAAGTGCAAATAGATGTAAGTTCAGCCACAAGCGAGTATTTGCTATTAATATTTAGCTGTTAATTCAGGGGAAAAAAAGGGGAAAAGGAACCAAGACTCCTAGATTTGGAGCCAATCATATAAGCATAGAAGTAGAATGAGGGGAAATATATTGCAATACTATGGTTAGCACAGTAAAATTAACTAGCAACAAACACCATTCTGCAAAACATCACACTGCAGTTAATACAAATCATGCATTAAAGGCAACCTCAATCTTTAAACTGAGACTAAAAGCTGAAAACCAGACACTTGCTTGGCTTACCAGAGGGCTCCTTTGTATGTTTGACCTCTTCTGATATTTAGACTGGAGGTGAAGTGTTACAGTCTGGGAAGCATCATCACAGCAGGAGCAAAGATGAGACTTGTGGAAGGAAGGATTTATCTCCCCTAACCTTCTTGCCCCAAAGGGAGGTGCCATGCCCAAAACAGATGAAGCTTTCCCCTGTAGCTGGGATATTGGCAACACCTCTGAGTGGAGATCCATTGCATCCCGAGATCTTAACAGCTGTCTAGAGATGTCTGTTGTGGAAAAGAGACTTCTTTCCTAAGGCAACTTGTGAGACTAGGAACAAAATCTGATTCAAGTTTCATCTGTCAGTCACATATCAGCAGGCAAATGCTAATCTTCAACATGAAATAATAAAGATTACAGTAATTATAGTATTTTTTCCATGTGACTTAGGGCACTGATTTTACTTTTTTTTTTTTCTGTCCTATAGAACAGCTATCCAGTTTTCCCTGCAGCCGGGCAAGCTCAAATTAAATTAATAAATCTGGGTGCTGTTCCTGGAACAGTTCAGTTCCAGCCTCAACTTCAGACTGTGGATATAGAACCTAATAAGGAGGTAAGTAAGGGCAGATGTGGAATATTAAAAAATAATTAAAATTAATTAAGCTAAAAAAATTAATGGAGTAAGTCAGAGTCATTCTTAACTAATGGTTCAAAATCTATTATTTTCTAGGACTTTGTTATGCTAATAATTTTAATGATTTTTTTTTTTGTATTATGGAATGAATTCTTATTGAAAACACAGTGATTGAAGAAATAGTAACTATGTTCATATTTGAAGTATTACTACTTTGTTCTGACAAGAGTAGGGTTTTTTCCAAGAAACTTTCATAAACTTAAGTGACTTGAAACTAGATTAAAATTTCACTCTCATTAAAAATATTCCATTTCCTAAAAGTAGCCCCTTCCTGCTGTAAATGTACATTCAGCTCTAGTGAGTTGCTGCTATTACTGTGAGGAATGACATACCTGAACAGGGAGCTTCTTCTGTAGCCATATCACACATTAAGCTTCATGTTTTGCTGCCAAAGACCTTTTTCAGGTTCTAATACAGCACAGCATTGGTAGTTCTATTGACAGCAAAATGTGGTGGCTCTGATGAGTGTTTTTGATAAGGGATGTTAGAAAGTGTGCTCTCTGACAGCCTGCAGTTCTGTTTCCCTTGAATAGGAGAGATCTTATTCCAACCTCCTCCAAATTTGCGTCACATGGTAACAGAGTTGAGAGGAGAAGATAAGGGCACACAAACTGTATTCTGACAGGGAATTGATGTAACTATGGTACATACCTGAAAATGAAAGGTATAGAATGCTCTATTCCCTATTACAGACACTTTATCATCCAGATGTGGATTATAAAGTGCTTTTGATAATCCTATAAATAAGGGCGTATTTTAGTGTAGCACTAAGATGTTTGCTAAGGGTTTAAGTATTTTATGTTGATTAAATGTGTTTTGAATATTTAAAACATGTCATTTCTGCTTTTTGGAAAATACTGCATCACATCTTATGCTAGTGCAACCTCTGTGGCTAAACAGAATTTTACTCGGTGGTTATGGTAAGCCTGATTTATCTGGAGCAAGAAATAGGAAAATAAAACAGCTATTCCATAACACTTGTGGAAACTCATGTAACTTTGAAGTTTGTGTAACAAATTAAACTAATAAAAATAATGATCAAATTGAATTTATGCTTGATGTAGAAAACCAAGAAAAAATGAAAGTTAGGGGATGTTCATGATCTCTGGCACTTCAGAAGTAACATGTGTAAACTTCTGACCCTCCCAGAGCCCATAACATTCCCTCAAAAATGTAGACAAATATGCAATTGCACAGAAATTCGTGGCAATTTGTCTTTGTAGACTGGCTACATGACATTTGAGACTTCTAAGCTGCAATCATTAGACATAATTTCTGCAAATAAAAATAAAACTACGTCTTTGGAGCTGGTAGAGGGACAACGCTACACTTTGGCATTTAAATGGGTTCCAGAAGACATCAGTTTTATTTGGGTAAGTTTGCTTATTTCTTAAGACATAAATCAATGTTCTGACAACCATTTATGTGGAGTGTGTGAAGCTGAGAGGAAAAGCTCTGGATAACTTTTTTTCTTTTGTCTTGTTTTCTATCTCTCCTTGTCTCTGTTGTACCAGTAAGACTGGTAAGCTGCAGAGAGTACACCAGGATGTCCTTTAGAAAAACAATTACCAATTTCTTATGTACCTTGCCAACTACCCTTTCACCAAGACTTAGATGTGTGGTCATACAGTGTTTTCTAGTAGATGTGTGTGTTAGTAGGAATCTAAAGAGGAAGGTCTGGAGTCTTGCTCTGAAGCCTCTGTTAATTCCCACTGCTGTGTAATAGTGCATGTTTAAGCTGTTCTCTGATGCCAATGACATATTTGATAATGGTCTCTTCCACCAGATAGAGGACAACGTCACATCAAAACCAGAAGATGGAAAAAGTCTCGTCAGGTTGAGTATTTTTGGTGTCTAGATTTTGACAGTAGTGTGACTCTCTCTTCAATCTGTCTTTGGGTAGCCTCTTCTTGTTGAAGTATAGTTTTCTATACTATAGGAACTCACATCTTGCTGTACACACCACTTGATGTTTTAGGGGATGGGATAACGTCTGAGTAATGATTCACTTAAGTTATCTTGCACACCTGCTTGGATATAATTTAGCTAAAATTGGAAGTGTATGCTTTGTTCCATTGCCTAGGAACAATGGCATGGATTACATATCTATACCTTCTTTTTAATCTTTGATAAGAGGTGTCTTCCTGCCTCTCCCCTCTCTGCTTTTCTTCTACATCTCCCACTTGCAGAGGCATTACCTACTGGTTGTAGTAGAGGCTCACTTTTGGTGCTCTCCTAAAGCAGTGGGCTGATGGGAGTCTAACTGGCTTTTTGTATTAGCTACATTTCTAGGAGATTTAGTTTCTTTCCAAAATGTTGATTAAAAAAAAACATTAAATGGGAAGACTTGATACTTGTTGTGCTGCCAATATATAATTAAAAGTAAAACCTGTATTCTTTGACTTCTGCATGTTTTGTGTAGTATTTAATCACTCTTCCATTTTAAAGGTTCATAAACAATTTCACTTTTACTGTAAATGTTACTATGGGTGACATGGATTTTGGAGAACTGCATCCTTTTTCTGTCAGTAACTACAGCGTCATTCCAAATGCAGGCTGGTAAGCATTTTCCTTTGTCCTAATTTAATCTCCTAGACATACTGGTCCTTGGGAAAAGGGCATAGAGCTTTTTTTAAATATGTGATGCACACAATTGACTGCACCTGTGGTCTGAACTGTGGGTTTTGGGTTTTTTCTTTTCCAGGTCATATACCATTAGTACTTCAACGCCTCAGTACAATTGTACAGTTGCTTCAAAGAAATTTGGATATGGTGGTGCCTATACCATTTCACTTGATGATGTGAGTTGCCACTTGTTGGATGGACAATATAGAATTACTTCCCATGTTGATACTTTCCTTTAATTAAAAAAGCACTTGTAGAATTATTCCTCTTGTCTATAATCCTTTAATTTCCTCTTGTCTTGAAGTATATATGATAGAATTCTGGTACCCTAAAGAGGACAAAAAACATTATTAACTATAAAAATAATTATGGTTATGATAATAATATAATGCAAGAATTCATGATCACCACTAATGGCCTTAAACCTTTAGCCCTGTAAGACACTACAGATTTGCATGAAATCTGCTGTAAAAAAGCTGTACTTTATAAGTAGGCATGGAGTGCTTCACATGCAATATCTGTTATTTACTCTGAACTTTCTATATGACTATAGAACTGCTTAGAATGCCTTTACTGTGCACACTCATTATTACTGTTCCTAACATGCTATTTTAATTTCCAGTGTGTTGAAAAGAAACTTATTGTTACACACTTTGAAGATATTGCACCAAATACAATCCACATGGCTTGGCAGATCCCTCAGTATTTTCTTCTTACATGTGCAGAAATACTGTTCTCTGTCACTGGGCTGTCATTTTCATATTCACAGGTAGGTATTCTTCTGCCTGTGTTAAAAATCTTGGTGCAACTAAAGATCTTCCATGATGTATTGTTCTTAAGTGGTGGTTCTGTGCTGCTGCTTTGATCAACTATGTCCCTCACAGCTCCTAGAAGGATTGTACAGGCTGATGCAGGTTGGCCGTGTTTCACCTAGGATTTCGTGTTTTCCATGAAGCTATGCTGAATTGTATAATTTGAAAGACTTGACTACCAGTCCTCAAATTTCCTTCTTGCATGTGGCTTTCCATTGAAAATAAGTGCAACTGTACTGCTGCTATAAAACCAAACTGGAGAGGTCTCAAATATAAAATAAGGAAGTAGTGGCACTTTATCTCCTCACCAGTTTACTTCATACAGCCCTTTTTGTTAGCCTTTTATTAGAGTTTAATTATACACTTTTAATTCCTTCGTCTCCTGACTCCAGTTTATTAGCTGTGGGTATTTCTTCTCTTAATTCTGAATCTAGAAACTGCAGTGATTGAAATGTTGTTAAGGTGTGATTTGCTAGGTGATACACTCAATTTCTTCATGTCATGTGTGCCACATGTTCCTGAGATGTAAAATTACGCCTGTGCACCTGTTAGTTACTCAGTGTGTATAAGCAAAAGGTGTTGTAGTTAGTGTGCTAGTGGTCTCTTGCTCCTCAAAGCCTTCTCCAGATGTGTTTAGCTCTCTAGCAATTTTTAATGTAAAAAAAATTTTAAAAGCCCCAACCACCACCAAAACCTAGCAAACCATGAAATCCTCTTCCCCACAAAGAAAGACTGCTTGTTGTAAGGTAAAGAATGCAGTAAAAATGCATTAGAAAATGAATTATACCACTGAAACTTAGATGTCATTCTCTACAGGCCCCATCTAACATGAAGTCAGTGCTGCAGGCAGGATGGCTGTTATCTGTGTCTGTTGGTAACATAATTGTCCTTATCGTGGCTGGGGCATCTGCAATCAAAAAGCGGGTAAGCATGCAAGCAGTCGGTGTGCTATTATATTACACTGTGAGAAAGCAGTTCTAATCCAGTGGGAAATGATGGCACATAAAACAAATAGTTTTTCAGCAAAGGTTTCTACTTACCTATTATTTGCCATCCTTAACTCTTGTTGCCAGGCTCCTTTGCTTGCAAGCAGCAGTTTCTAGCACCTCTGCAGTAAATTTGTTCTCATGGTATAGAAAGTCTGTGAACTTTTCGGCTGAAATTCTGCATGAATGGAATTAAAACCTACCAAAGTTCTGTTAATTGCTAATGAGCCTTCACCTGCATACCACAGCATTGCCACATCTCTTCTTCTGGCTTCATTGGTTTCAAACCTCATTCTTTGGGGCGTAAAAACTGTGTCTGTCCTGGTGAAGAGCAGTTGTACAAGATTTTCTATTTATTAGTGATGCTCTGTAATGAATTAAAATGGCTCTCTGAGAGAGGGAAGAGCTTGTCTCTTAAACAGCTCTGGCAGTCCCCAGTTTAAGCTAAATTAAATCAGAAAGAGCATGAAACAGAGATGTTGAGACTTTTCAGGTAGAGTTTCTGATCTCTGCCCACATTTGTGGTCACTAGGTCAGCTGCAAAAATTTTTAAGTGGAAGCAGAATCAGTGCCAGCCTAGTTTAGAGTGAGATTATCTGACCAAAAGGAAGGGGCTGAGTTTTCTTCTCAGTCTTTCATTAAATTCCCAGTTCCTCCAGGAAAAAGGATATTGCAGGATTTTTCAGCATTCACAGAATTTTTGTCTTTTCAGTGAAAATAGAAATGCTGAAAAAGCCTCAATTCTGAGTTGCTTTAATATGTATTATATGCTTAATTAATATTTAGTCCTGTAAGCCATATGATAGTTGTAATGTATACTCAGTTTCACATTCTGAGTTTACTTCCTGAAAATACTAAAATGGTGTCATACTCAAATGAATATTGGTGGATAAATTTTTTTTTTTTTTTTTTTTTTGTTTTTTGTTTTTTCAGTGGGCAGAGTATGTGCTGTTTGCTGCCCTGCTGTTGGTAGTTTGCATCATTTTTGCTATCATGGCTTCTTTTTATACTTATATTGATCCAAATGAGATTGAAGCCCAGTTCAGCAAGGAAGAAAAGGAAGAAGACAAGAAGGATCAAGATGACAATGAAAAGGAAGCTGAAACTGATTCTCACCTGTAAAAGTTGTATTCAAGGAGTGTTTGTAAATCATGGAAATCCCATTCACTCTCCTGCAGTCAGAGGAATCAGGGTATCAGTAATAACACCTCTGGATTACATGTCTTGTGGGAGGCATTAAGCAAAACTGTTCTAACTTAAAGTGCAGCTTCCCTAGGGAAGCAATAGGAAAATTAGTCTCTCTCTTGTACTGAATGTGGTATTCTGAAGAAACTGCGGCAGAATTTGCACTCTTAATGTACCTCAATCTTAAATATTATAGCATTATAATATTGAAATTATACTTGGAGCTATTGGACCCTTTGAAAATATGTATTTTTATACTGTATTTCAATTTTATATTGTGAAAGAAACAAGACTTGTCAAGAAACAACAATTGAAGCCAAGCTCTCTGCATGATCTCTCTATCATCACTGTTACTTGAAAACAGCAGGTCACACGTGCCTTAAATTCTTTTGTACTTCCTTATAGATAATGGGAGCAAAGATCTGGCAGTGATCAGATTAAAATGTTGTCTGTGTTCCAAGTGGCAGTAACTTGGACATGCACTGTAATTTAATGCTTTATCTGCCTGTTAACAACCCATTTAACTCCTGTTATGTCTTTAGTTAATATTAGAAGTGTCCACTCAGGTAAAATGATAACAGCAAATGACCTTTGGAACAAGCAAGAGCAATAAAACTTGCATTATAACAAAATAAAGAAAGTGTTTTAAGAACATGGCTTACAGTTGCATGGTAACAAAACTCAGTACTACCTCTGTGGGGCCTTTATCTACACCTTCCATCACTTAAAGCTAATGGATCAGTGCTGGTCTTCTCTATTTTAATATACTGTAACACTTACGAAATTTATGCTAGGGGGGACTAAATTTTGCTGCTTAACAGGACCTGCTCCTGTAGTCCTGTGCTCCATGTTATGGAGTGCCAGGGGTCTGCATGTTGTTTTGGTAATTCTTGTTCTTTAGGGTCGACATCCTACACTTTTCCAGCAGCTTGGACTCATTGGCCCCTCCAGTAGCCTGGCCAGAATTTCAGCTGCTTTCACACCTGTCTTCCAATACTCTTATCCTATTTTACAGCAATTCCATGTTGGTATTTTCAAGTGATGACACAGACATCCATATTCAAGCCATGGGTGTTCTGGTCACACTGCAGGTCCATGGGCCCCTGTGCTCCCTGCTCTCACTGGAGTTGCTGGCACTTAGGCCTCCATGTACACTGAAAATAGAGTCCCTCACCCATGAAGACTGCTTCAAATGGAGTTTGAAAAGGCAAGTCCAAGGCACTCTTTGCTTGTGCTAGAGATAGTCCTGTTACCGAGAGGCAGTAATCCCCTCTTGGTCTCTCAGGTCATCTGGGGAGAGCCTTTCCCATGGATTTGTGATACTGCATGTCCCCCAGCCAATGGAACTGAGGGTCTACTGTAACAGCCACTGGAGCAACTGGCTCCCTGCCATCCTCTGAGGAGTTAAGGGAATTTTATACCAGCTTTATTTATGGCAGACTAGCCAGCTTTTCTTCTGCCTTGCAAGGTAAACCAAATAATCTCCTAACTGTATCCAATAGAATAGCACCTTCTGCCTACTACTCTATCCATACCAGGTGAAATGTTTATTTATCATTTTAACACTACCTTTTTTTCCCTTTGAAATAAAGGTCATGTGTCTAGTTTTAACACCATAAGCTGTTGTATTTTAGTGCTTTAGTAAACCCACTAACTTGTCTACAACATGATGGATGTGGTTTATATTTAGAAAGCCAATAATTCTGTAAAATTAGATAGGGAACCTTTCTGATGAGATGAAAATTACCTGTAAGGTAGAATGGAGACAGTTGTGTGTGATAAGATTTTAATCTAATTTTCAACAGGGATTTAAGTAACTAAAGTTAAAATATCCATGTGCCTAGCCAGGTAGTTCCTGTCAGCATTGCTGTGACTGTGTCCAGAAGTCGTGTGCAGGGAATGGGTCTTTGGGCTGAAATGGAGTGTTTTCAGTTCCTCAGTTTTAAGCATTTAAGAGATACAGTTAACCTCTTAATGTGACTGTTTAGTTTAACATGCTGCTGTCTAGACTATCAGACTTACTGCTTTTGCATATAATTTTCTGTTACAGAGAAAGCCTGAAATGAATCAAATTAACTGTTGATCATTCTAAACAAGAGGCAAGAGTAATGAATTATGAAACCCTGTTCTAGCAATCCGATCTGCACTCATGGCCAGGTAGATACAGGAATGTGCATGTCTGTATGTTTAATAGTATTACAAATATGCTGTAAAGCTTCTCTGTTTTTTTCCATATTCCCCCTTAGCTCAGCCTAATGACACTTGACTTAAAATAGTTCAATGTTATATTCTCTCAACCACATGAATCCATCCTCTGCCATTTGCTGCTCTTAAAAATTGGCTTATTAGCAGCATAATCCTTGGAAAAACTTATCTATAGTTATAGACAAATGCCTATACAAAGTTGTTGGCTTTCTTAAAATTTCCTGGAAGCAATTGCAAGCCACCTATACTTACTCTACAACTTGCTTTTACCATTTTCTTTCACAGCCTGACATAGTACTTTAGCATAATATTCACTGACCATCGTGGTAATAAAACAACTGGGTCTTGCCTTAAAATATGAAAGGAAGACAAATTAGCAAAGGGGAAGTAACAACTAAAATCATCCTCCTCCACCAGGAAGAGGTTCAGAAAAATCAAAGATGCTCCATTTCCCCCTAATTCAATCAATGCTGTTCTTCCTACATACACCACTGCAGGGACAGGGTTCTGTGTCCTTTAGCACAGCACAAGGGTAACATGAGAGCTGTAATGCAGTGGGTTCTCTAATGTGGCTGTTAAATGTTATCCCTCTCCCATGCTCATTTCTAGTCCTGAGTCAAAGCTCTGCATAAACCACCTAAACCCCAGAGGTGGGCTTTAGACCACATCCCAGGGGACAGAGCAGCTCTGCTCTGACTGTATGGGAGGGAGAGGACAGGAAGATGAGCCAAACAGGACCTGTGCTTTTCAGAGAGTAGCTGTGCATTTACATGAATGACAGAATCATTAAGGTTGAAAAAGACCTGCAAGATCATCAAGTCCAACCTTAGATCTAACACCACCCAGCTCACTGAACCACACTGTGAAGTGCCACATTCAACCATTTTTTGAATGCTTCCAGGGGTGGTGACTCCACCACCTCCCTGGTGGAGGGGCACCCATTCTAATGCTTAACTACTCTTTCAGTGAGGAACTTTCTCCTCACATCCAATCTCAACCTCCCCTGGCACAACTTGAGGTCTTTCCCTCTCATCCTATCACTGGTTGCCTGGGAGAACAGACCCATCCCCACCTGGTTACACCCTCCTTTCAGGAAGTTGTAGAGAGGGATCAGGTCTCCCCTGAGCCTCCTTTTCTCCAGTCTAAACACCCCCAGCCCCCTCAGCTGCTCCTCACAGGACTTGTGCTCCAGACCCTTCCCCAGCTCTATTGCCCTTCTCTGGACTCGCTCCAGCTCCTCAATGTCCTTCTTGTAGTGTGGGACCCAAAACTGGGCACAGGATTTGAGCTGTGGCCTCCCCAGTGCTGAGTACAGGAGGGCAATCACTGCTTTGGTCCTGCTGGCCACACTGTTGTTGATGCAATAAGCAACAAGCCAGGATGCCACTGGTCTTCTTGGCCACCTGGGCTTGCTGCTGGCTCATGCTCAGCTGGCTGTTGACCAGCGTCCTGAGGTACTTTTCTGCTGGGAAGTTCTCCAGCCACTTGCCCCCAGCCTGTAGCGCTACAGGTGGTTGTGACCTAAGGGCAGGACCCACCATTTGGTCTTTTTGAACCTCATACCATTGGCCCCTGCCCATGGATCCCTGCTATCTAGATCCCTCTGCAGAGCCTTCCTACTCTACAGCAGATCAAGACTCCCATCCAGCTTGTTGACCTCTGCAAACTGACTGAGGGAGAATTTGATCCCTTTGTCCAGGTCATCAACAAAGATACTAAACAGGACTGCTCCCTGTACACTGTAACTCCGTCCACTACCACTCCTGACAGTTTTTTACCCGGCAAAAAGTGCACCTGTCCAAGCTGTGGGCTCCCAGTTGTTCCAGCAGAATTCTGTGGGAGACAGTGACAGAGGTTTTACTGAATTCTAGGTAGACAACACCCCAGCCTTTCCCTCATCCACTGGGTGGATCACCTTGTCACAGAAGGAAAGCAGGTTGGTCAAGCAGGACCTGCCTTTCCTCAACTTCTGCTGACTGGGCCTGATCCCCTGCACGTGCTATGTGATCACACTCAAGATAATCTATTCCATAACCTTCCTTAAGCCCTGAGGTCAGGCTGACAGGCAGCTGGAATCCTCCTTCTGACCTTTCTTGCAGATGGGTGTCACATTGGCTAGCCAGCAACTACTTCTAATTATTGCAGATGCTAATCAGACAGGTTTGCCTTTGCTGGGAAATGTCCTGGGATAAAAGAGTTGGTTTTCCCTTCAATACCAAATGGTCACAAGACCTTCTGGAACACTCATAAGGAATTCTCCTTACAAAGTGAGGAGTACGAATTTCACTCATCTGCAGTGAAAGCAGCTCTGTCTCTGTAACATTATTGCTGTATTTTGGGGGTGAGGGGAATTAAAATTTCAAACTGTGGAAGATGCATAACTAAATAAAATAATGAATAAAAATTATCCAAGGGCTAACCACAAAATATTAAGGCATGGTGACATCACTGGTTCTCAGGCTGCTGTTGCAATCCCTCATTTGACCTGCTGCTGCTATAAGTGGCAAATAAAACTCTCATGAGATTAAGATGAAATTTCAGCTGTCTGCTCATGTGAAATTGTGTTTATCCTCCTCCTGTGAGATTCAGAGGGCTGTAATGTATGTCCCTGTCTGAGCTTCTTTCCATCTTATCCCATGAAGGGCTTTTTTTTAAATTCTAAGTTGAATAGTCCTTTCCTAGCTGAGAAAAAATATTTTATTTAAGCCTTACAAACTTTAAATAAATAAACAAATAAAATCAATGCTCCCAGAGCCATACCATCCTTCCTTGGTAGTGAAAATTGGAAATGTTTTCTACTTAGGTGGGGGTTCTATTTCCTAAAGGTTCTTATTGTACAAAAAAATATTTAAAGTAAATGTTAGTACAATTTTTTCAGCTCCTTCAGGCAGGTACTTCAGTTCAACAGAATGCCTGAGGCCAGTTCTGTAACCACCTAAGTGAACTAATGATATTGAATGCATTTTTTCTGAGATCTGATCCCAAACATGGGAGGGTAGGATTAGAACTCTGCTACACAAGTGTACTCAAGTTAGAGCTGTGGATGTCCCAGAGTGGCAGGACCTGGCTGAGTGCTGAAAATGGAGGGGGAGATTTTGTTTAAGAAACTGAGCATGGAAATTGGGAAGGGTGGGAAGAGAGAACCTCCAGATCCTCTTCATCTGCCCCTTCTGTCTTGCAGGGAGCAGGAATGAGACTAATGGTCATTATATTCTCTGTTGTAGCAGAGCAAGATGTTACTGCCAGAGACCATCTTCTCCCCCTGTTTTGGACCAGGCTGTGGTCACTCACCAACACATTCCTGATTGAGTTATGAAAACTCAGGCTGCGGTTTGGCATCTTTTGGTTGGCTGGTTTTTGGTTTTATGTGTTTATTTCATGCATTCATTGCAAGTGTGACTCATGATTTCCCCATTACAGCCTCAGAGCAGATGGCTGCTTCAGCACCCACAGCACACTGGTGATGAACTCAGCTCCCTCCCTGACTTGCTGCCACCCCTGTTGCAGAGGGCAGACCCAAGATGCTATTCTGTGTCACCTATTTCCAGCTCAGGGAGCTTGACAGAACCAGGAGGAATTAAAGAAGCCCAGAGCCATTTCCCATCTGCCTTGAGGCAGCTTGTTTAACAGGAAGGATTTATTTGCTTTTTCCGGATTGGGCTTGTTGCAGTGAAATACCAGTCCGTGACTACAGACTCTAGGTAATATTGGTAAATATAAAATACACGACACTTTCCGACCTTTATTTAGCCTTTCTTTCTTTGCCAACTCTAGTCCTCTTGTTCAGGCAAAGCTTCCCTAAGTGTAGCCCGGGGTCCCTCCCCAGAACCTCATTTTCCACCACCAGGTGGCAGAAAAATACAGAGGCAGGGAAGGGGACGGCGGGGTACACCCAGAAAATCCCCCCACATCATTAACTTAATCACTCTTCGCTCGCAGGTCTCACAAGCTTCAGATTACCCTGTGAAAATACCTAAATCATTATTGTATCATATGAGACACATAGATCAGTATCGCTTTTGAAGGCCATCGGGCTGCTGTATGCTTAGAAAAATAAAAATATTTGGGTGGATTTTAGCAAGAGAGTCTCTGGCAGCATTGGTGGAAAGTGCCTCTCTTCTAAACTTTTAAAAACTTATTAAAATTGCCAAAATACCACGTGGTATTATAACAAAGAGACGTTGATATTGAAGAATATTAAAGAACAAGAATAAAGCTGATTGTGCTGCAGCACCCAACACCCTAAAAGATGATAAAATCACTGGCAACAGCTTCATGTTGTGCTTAACCCAATTTAACTGCAGGACTCAAACCCCAGGTATGAAACTGCTCTAAGAAACAAAGCCACAAGCAAGTTTAGGTTTTTTTTTGTAACTGAGCAAAAACTGTAACTGACCTCTTTTGTCAGTCAGACAAAGCAAAATTGCCTTCTGTGGGCACAGCAGACCAATCCCCAGAAAAAACAGCACCATGTTAAACAGAGGGATGTGTAGACACTTCAGCATTAAGTAGATACAAATTTGGGCTGAATTGGACTGCATTTGGTTCTGACAGACTGATTTCAGATTTCTGCCTCCTGGATGGCTTCTCAGACTGTTAATCTGTTGTACAACTACTTAGCCCACCCTCTCTTTAACAAGAAAGCCGTAATCACTGCGTTTGACAGGGGCCCCAGCTCTCCAAGATGGCTCTTGGTGAGGCCATGCCAGCTAAGGGAGTTTGTTGGAAGAGCAGCTCATTCCTGGATAACATTCAGTTTTAGACATCTCCTAAGCACTGCACTTTTCATTCTGGCATCTTGTCAAGTGTATAGATATGCAGGTTTTAGAGCTTTCCTGCAAAATTTAAAGTCGGACATGCTAGGAAAAGAGCTTTGGGTATAGTCCTTGAGAGGACAACGAGGAACATCCATAACCTGTGGGGCTATGGCTGCTGCCTCTGTGAGGGTTGAGAGAATTGTGATCAGCCCCTGGATGCACCCTCAAGCATCTGGTCCTGAGGAGGTTGTCAAAGCAGAAGGGATTTGCAGTGAATTGTGACTTGGATGGGAGAGCTTTGGGATGCAGGACTTCTTAGAGGAGATTTACATTACCCAAGCATCACATACTTGAAATAATTTGGGAAGGGCTAATGTGGGCATTTGAGATGCTCAGTGACAAAGGTTTGGGATGGGAGGAGTTAGGAAAGTCACTGGATGGCAGCTCCTCAGGCACTTCTAACCAGATCTTCAGACTGGGGCCAAGGACCTGTGTGCAAGGACTGTTGGGGTTGCTCCTTCCTGCTCTGTCCTTCGTTGTGTCTGCCCCATGGAGAGCAGAGGAAGCTTCAGCTTAGGATCTCTGCAGGGGAGAGGTGTGGTTTCCAGACCAGATTAAGTCAACATGAAATGATGACAGTGTTGAAGAAAGACATGGTTGTTGGGAAGGACAGTCTCTGAGCAGTTAAACACCCTAATGATGCTGCACTCTCATCCTCACATGGATTTCTTAGGAAGCCCAGAATATAATCTTAAAGCTGAACTGAAATGCTTTAAAAATAATCTCTACAGAAGTTGGTTGAACACTCAAGTCATTAAATATAAACACTTCATGTGTATAAAAATCACATAGACATATCTTTTGAAAGTTCTTCTTTGGTTAACAGTCAGAACATAAAAACGACATGATCTTGCATTTCTGCTGGAAGAATCATGTGAAGACACACAGTAAAACCTTGAGCTATAGTGAGGAACAGGTTAGAAATTTTTATTTTACTTTCATAAATATAAGTAACTGCATACAGGGCTGTATTACGTTCTTTGGGAAAACTGCTCATGGAAATAAGTCAGTGACAATACTGTCAACCTATATGTAGGTAAAAAGAAAGATGTGCCATGGGCTGAGAAGCCTTTCTATGACCTACAAACATCAGAAGTCAAGAGTCCAGTGAAGTTGATGGGAATCTTTCCACTGATATCAGTGCATAGAACCACATCACCTTATATATATATATATACATACATACATACATACATATACACATACATATACATATAATGATTATAATATCTGATCCACGGTACCTGTGAGTTGATACTGAAGAGTTTCTCAAGAGAATGGTAGGGAAGGTCATGAGTTGCACCTTGGAGAGTTTGGGAAGAAGGTGTACTTTGGAGTGGGATATATTCCAGGTTCAAGACGCAGAATGAGCAGAACTGAGAGTAAATATCTGACAAAATTGCAGTATTCAGATAAGAAACTAGAACCTCATCCAGAAAGAACAGACTGTCTCGGTGAGTTCTGCACAATGAATGTGGCAGAAATTTGCATTTAACCTAAGTAAGTCTGTACACAAAATGTCTGGAAGAGCCAACTCTCTATTTCTTCATGATGGTAACTATTGGTAGTAGTTTCAAGGGCTTATATATTTTTTTCTCACTTAGCTTCAACAGAAAAAAATGTAGATTTGTGGCCTTCTGCAGCTGTGATGCTGAGGCAAATCCCTCTGCTGTCAGGAAACAGTGGGATGGGAAGAATATGCAGCTCTCCTACTCCACTGAAGTGTAAATAGAAGCCTACCATAGCTCATTCTGTAAATTTGTTTCTGTGCAGGGAAGAACAGTAGTGCTGATGTGGAACAGCAAGATCTGCTCTTGTTTGCAATAAAAGCATCAGGTACCCACTGCCTTAGCTGGTAGAAGAGATATATACACAGTTCAAAATCCCCAGGAAGCCTGCTCTCATGAAAAAGACAGGAGAAAAACTGAGCTGGCAACTGTAGATGCCAAGGGAGTGCAAAGTTCTGGGATCTTGCCAAGGGTCTGGGGCAAGTGGGAGGTTGTAGCTGATTTTTGTGAATGACAGGACGTCTGCAGGAGGAGGTGGAAGATGGCTGGATCATGTCAGAGCATTGTGAGCTTAACAGGAACTTCCTGGGTAATTACTTTTAGAAGGCTAAATGGAAAGGGAATGATGGGCCGAGTAGGAAGGTACACGCACAGGAGCTGCATTTTTGTGGGGCACAGTTACAAGCTGTAGCTGTCCCCCACACATACCTAGTGGGGATGATGGCAGGTTCAAGTGCTAAAAAATAGCTCATGGCCTAATAGAAACCTTCCCAAAATAACAAGCTCACTTTTTTTGAGGGTATCTGATTTCTGGCTTTTCCTTTTTGGGTGTTAAATTTTGGGCCATAAAGGCTGCAGGCTGAGGGTCTCTGATTGCCTAGCAGAGAGGTTTATTGTCAGCAAAGTCATCTCTCCACTGTTTCCTTCTGTACATTCTCTGTGAAGACTGATTGCTATGAATACACAGCTCTGAGCTTAAACCACAGGCAGGAGCATTCATTCCTGCAAGCTGAGAAGGTGGCTTTTGTGGTATGACAGAGCCGGAGCCACCATCCCACTCCATACAGGACATTCTGGATGGAGTTTCACCTCCTAGCTCATCTGAGCTAACTGTAGGCTACCAGAGAATGGGAGGTGTTGGCCTCCCTCCACATGGTGTCCCTGCTGTGTGACACCCAGAGACTGCTGCCACAGGAGACTAATCCAGCAGGATGTGGATGCATTTCCCGTGGGATCAGTGAACTGATCCAGATCACCAAGCGGGCATGTGATTGCTAATGCAAGGACTGGAGCCAGGGCTGGGAGAAAGGGAGAGTGGGATCAGCACTTTGGCAGTAGACTGCAGTTAAGTTGGATTAAACACAGCACAAAGCTGTACTCTGAAAAACTCATCACATCATGATGATTTTCATTTGGTAACTACACCCCAGAGTGACAACGGGTACTTGCAGGTCCATATGTTTATTTATTCAACAGATTAATACAATACACTTCTGTCAACACAAGATTTTACAGGTAACAGCTGGTATTTAATGAAATTAATGAAGAGTATAAAATGAGATAATCCTTGAAGTAAAATAGAGAAGTAGTGCAGTCAGTTTTAAGACTGCTACTTATCAGTTATCAATGAGGTACAGTGCAACTTTTTCTGCTGGGAATATTGTAGCCTGCAAGCAAACATTTCACATCTGTGATGACATGGACTGTCTAAGGTGCGTGTCTCAGCATGATTACAGGGTCACAGAATCACAGAATAGTTTGGGCTGGAAGGGACCTTTAAAGGTCATCTAGTCCAACTGCCCTGATGGGGACAGGAACATCTAATAGATCAGGGTGCTCAGAGCCCAGTCCAGTCAGACCTTTAATGTTTACAGGGATGTGGCATCCACCACCTCTCTGGGCAACCTGTTCCAGTGTTTTATCACCCTCCTTGTAAAAAACTTCTTTCTTCTATCTAATCTAAATTGACTCTATTTTAGTTTAAAGCCATTAAAGGTCACTCTTAATGGATCCATTTAGTCCACAGAGTTTGCTAGTCTGCTGTCTACACAGACATTAACCTGAGATAAGAACTGATGTCTCCATTATAAAAAGTGAAATGTGAGAAGAAGATAGAGAAGGTATGCTTTCTTCCATTTGCATATGTTTGGTTTGTGTGACAAGAGGCTAAGAGAAAGGCTTATAAAAAGCAAGATATAATGCAATGATGCTCTTCAGGGGCAGAGGCATAGGACAGTAAAATCAATCTCATGTTTCTTAATGAGCTCTAGGTCTCCATCTAATTTTAATTGTCTGCCTAGAATACTAAAATACTTTCAGGCACTTATATTCTGCTCATTATCAATAAATAGCATATAACACTCAAGATGTTTCTTCCATTTCCTGCCTCATTCTGGCTTATCCACTATGATTCTCAGTACTACAAGAAAGTGAATTTTCTTCTATTATGAATCTCAAAAACATGCCATTTTCTATGAGTTATATGAATAACATCACTGCAGGAAGGGAAATATATACAAAATGGTATGTTTTATACAAACATAGGAAAAAAAGGCTTTTTCTTTGGGGAACATAATTTAATAAGCAAAATTTTTCCCGTCCAGCATTCACAAGACCTAAAGTAGAATGCCATTGTTTGAACTTCCAGCTCTACTTCTGTATTTGACAAAACCATTTTCTGACAAGTGGCTTGTTGAACCAGAACGTAAATGCACAGCCAAATCTAGCTGTGGAAGGCAAGCTGTATGCTTTTGAAACTACACAAGCTTCCTCTGCTGGAAGAAATACATAGCTGCCAGGCTACCCATGGCATCTTGAGAGGAAGAAAGACTCCATCGTGAACTTTGTAAAAGGGACACCCTTTCCAACAGAAATTGAAAACTGAAATTTTAAAATTTTGGTGGAAACAGAGAAACCCCCAATGTTTTGTAGGTGTATCATTGCTGCATAGTTTGGAACTACACTGGAAACTAATCTTGTGGTGCATACACAACCAAAGACAGGGAAAATATGAGTCCTGGACAACACAGGTATATTCTTCGCTATTTACAGGGAAATGTGCTTTTTATCACTAAACATATATTTTTTTAAAATAAAATTGCATTCTACCCTTGTCTGGTTCCTTGGCTCATTCCTGGGAGAGTAAGTTACTGTTTGAGCACATCTCCCAGAAAGGAAAGCTGAAAGGGCTGGACATTGATCTGAAAAGAGAAGCCACAGGATAACTCAGTGTGTAGAAATGAACGTTAATTATACCTATGGGGTTTAATTCACTGATTTAGGTATTTCATGTTTATAAAGTTTTCGCAGAAAGCTGCTTTTCTGTAGGGCCACATTGAGGAAATTTACAGCACTCATATTCTGACACTCTTCTACTCTGCTGAAGGAACACATTTTCAATGCTGAACCCCCATCTGCTGGCATGTCATTCAGTAGTTACTCACTCTCAGTGACTTTTTGAGATTTTTCTTCAGCTCTTGGGCTTTCTCCTCCCTCCTTAGTTTCTCCCTCAGGATGTTTGGCAATATGAGACTGTAAATTTTCTTTAGTCTGTTTCCTAGCTCATTCATGGATATGCTGAGCAAGATGGGTCCCATATTGGTCCTGCAACAGCCTACTGGTAACACCCCTCACTGTGAAAGGTTTTTGTTTTTTCTTTCCTCTCTATCTTCAATTAGGGATCTGTGTGAGGACCTCCCCTCTTGCCCCAGGAACACTTAAATTTTTAAAGGTCTATTTGTGAAGAGCCTTGTTAAAGGCTGTGCATTGTGTGATATAAGCAAGAGTCACAGTTTTATTATTATAAATTAAAAAAGAGCTGGGTTCCTGGTGCACCTTTCATCTTAGAAAACACCAATGACCTTATATTGTTCTTTTGAGAAGTTTCAGTCTTTGTCAGTAAGGAAAACATTTTTTCTTCACGGTATTTATAAGCAGAAGTTCACAGTCACAGCCTTTACAATTATGCAATTATATTTCTCTTTTGTGACTCTTTTCTTACTGTTAGAGACTGCAATGTTATAATTTATGGCTTAAACATAATCAGCAAGGCAGAAAATCTCTGTATCATGCTAAATTGAAAGCAAACCAGTTATTGAGAAGTTGACACATAAAACAAATTGAATCTTTGAATGCTTGGAACATCTGGCTTCAAAAAGATACATCAGGGAACTGTTTTAATGATAAGAAGTGTTTATTTTTGAAGTCTCAGTCATTGTATTGGGATGGTTGGCTAGCATAACATGTAATCATTCTATTTTTAATAAAGATTTCTGTAAGACTATCCTTTCTTTGGACTGTAATACACAAAATCTTTTTTTTTTTTTTTCAGAAAAGATTAAAAACCCACAAAAGGTTGAGAAAATGAGAGGAAAATTTGAGAGGCTTTTATTATTTAGTCTGTGAGATGGAGTTGAAATTTAGATGGAAAGACTAGCATTTACAAAATGAACAGCAAACACACACATTCTTTATTTTAAAATTACATTTAAAACTAGTATTAAAAAATTTCTACAAGTCCTGGGAGAAATTGGAAGTGTATCAGAACATGAGATACAGTAAAAAATTTAGAAGCTGACAAGATATTTAGACTTTCTAATACGTTGTTCTGACTTCATTAGAACTTAACTTGGACTGGTATCTGGTTTATGACTGAAGATTTTCGAATCTGCTCCTTTGTTTTCCTGCATTTGACAAGTAAATCTGCCCACAGAGTTTATTCCACGGCTCAAAGAATAATTTTTCAGGCACAGAATCTTGTTGAACATACAGTGCAGGACTTCAAAACCTTGAGATGAAGTAAATCCATGATGATATGCAAACAACAGTGGCCCCAGGCCAGGACCTTACATGGTGCAAGTCACTTCAGGGCAGCATAGAAACTTTTTTGTCCTTATGTGCCTTGAGCTAGAGAATCTACAACCTAAACATAGAAAGGAAATTAATAAGACAAACCAGAATCACCTCTACCAAGTCAAGTATATATTCCTTGTGAAAATGAATTAAGTCACAAAGAATATACTCATGGACAGAAAATAACAGCTGTATACCTTTCATAATACAAAAGAGGAAAGTTGTGTACCTTTTTTATTTTGACTCCACACTGAATATGCAACTGCAGAAAAAGTAAAGCAGCGGATAAAACCCGTATCGTAATGACTATATATAAAAAAAAAAAACAAAACCCACATAGGCAACGGTGAAGCGGACATTTTTTCAGTGAGGATTTTCAATATTGTGTGATGTAGCAAAAGCTCAGTGATATTCATTAGACAAAGGAAAAGGTTCACTTGTAGCCCGCTGACTTTCTCCCTAGCAAGCTACAAAAAGTTACTGCAGACAGCAGAGCAAACATGGAGATATTAAACTTTTTTAAATTAAAAAAAGAAGATTGCAAAAATGCTTTAGAGAACAATTTAAATAGAGAGTTTTGATCCTGATTCTCGTGACTGTTATTTGATTTTTGATTGAAGTAGAACACAAATGAAAAGACATTTCTTTGAAAATTACATACCAGTAAACAGTAGAAACTTGTTCATATTTCCTGAAGCCAAACCCCACAGAATCTCAACTCCATCCCAGCATTAAGGAAATGATCAACTCCTTTGTGAACAACTGAAAAAAGAATGCCAATATTTCAATTTTTAGTTTCTAGCCATCATCTTTTCCTGTTTCACTGTACTCAAGGACTGGTATATTTATTTTCTCAGGTAAAACACCAATGTGCTTGTGTGTGGGCACACTTATTTGCCTGCATAAGGCTGTTGGCTAATTTTATCTGAATAATACTTTGAGGTAGACATCTTAGAAACATTTATGTGTCTCCAAGTTTCAGGAAAATCAGATTGCGTAGCATTAACTCAGCCCACATAAGACAACAAAGAATATCATAACTACAGGAAAAACTTCAGTGGAAGTCCCAACCACTTTTCAGTATGACCGTTTTCTATTTTCAAATGTTTCTTGCAGTTAAGATATTTGTACAAACTCTAGTGAATTAGCTAATGAAAAGCAACTTAAGCTACAGTGGATTCTCACATAATTTTAAAAAATCACTTGAAAAGACAGCGAGCCTCGCTGTCCTATAGATCCCAGCCCCACCGGCTGACAGGTTTCAAAAACCTCAACACTCATGAAACTCCCTAGGGTTTCGTGCCGGGGCGGAAAAAAAGAGAGTATCTTAGGGCATTCCATGGCACATGGGAAGCTGTGTGACTGAGCTGTTAAATTCCAGTTGTAACAAAGAATAGAACATTGTCGAGTTCTCAAGGGATTTACATGTACGCAGAACTTCTGTGTGGGAGCGACCTCAGTGCTGACCCACTCTGCTCTCGCTTAGGAACTACAGGAGAAGCACGATTGGCATTTTGGGCTGGGGCTTCTGCAGCTTCTGACAGGAAGCCAAGCGCTTCCTGGCACCGCAACGCCGGCGCTCCGCCGAAGGCTGCGGTGCCTTTCCCGGGCTCCGGGCGAGGGCGGCGAGAGCTGCCCCGGAGCGTGGGGCTCCTGCCGCGCCCATGGCGGCGGGCAGGTACCGCGCCGGGCAGGCGGGGCCGCCGCTGCCGCTCCGCCCCCTCCTCCTTCGCCTCCTCCTCCCGCCTCAGGTTTGTCATCGTGTCGCCGGCACGGCCCGGAGGAGGAGGAGGAGGGGAAGGAGGAGGGATGAGGAAGCCGCTGCCGCCGTTGCATCCGTGACGGGGGCCTGGAGAGCCCGGGCTTGGGACGGCCCCTTTCCCACCGCCGGCGCACAGGCGCTGCTCGCCCGGGTGAAGGGCCAGGAGGAGGAGGAGCAGGACGGCGGCGGCGGTCGCGGTGGTGCTGTGTGTGAGAGAGCGTGGAGATGAGCTCAGCTCTGTGCCCTGGAGCCGCCTGAGGAGATCCGGCTGCCTCCCAGCCTCCCTCGCCGCCGCCGCCATGGCTCACTCCCCCGTGCAGGCGGGGCTGCCGGGGATGCAGGTGAGCAGCTGCCCCAAGGGCAGGCACGGACACGCACCTCGGGCCGGGCTGGGTGTAATGGGGGGATTCCCGGGGCTGAGGGGAAAAAGCGCCTCTTAGCCCTGGCTCGGCCGTGGGGGCTGTGCTGGGGGCAGAGGAGCGGGATGGAGACGAAACGTGCTGTCAGCGCTTGGCGTGGTGCCCCGCGAGGTCCCTCCGCCCGGTGGATCCCTGCCTGCCTCTGCCTCCCTCCGTCCGTCCTCGGCAGCCGCTCTGTCGCCGCAGGCGTGCGGAGCGGAGCGTGGCGTGTTTTCTCCACGCTCCTCCGGCCGGGAGTTCTCCTCCGTGTTTTAATTCCTGAAGCCAGCCGCGGCTCAGTGGGCGATTTTCGGCCCCGTTAGTTTCAGGTGCGTAGGGGAAGCATACGAAAAACCAGTCCGTACAAGCTGGGCCTGGAAATGTTGACCTTCAGCGCATGCTGCAGTGCCCATGTCTGTGGTGCTGCTCTGTGGTGGGTGCTCGAGGATCGTGTTTGGCTCCTGGGTTTGATTGCGAGAGTTGGTGAGCTGCTGTTGTTACACGGTAGAATTTGCTCGTTCTGTGTCTTAACTATATATTTGAAATAACTAGTGCGGTTTTGTGCTGGCCGAGCTGGCTCAGTCTGAGCCTCACCCCCCACCTCGTTTTTCTTGGTTTAAATGGAAACTGCTGCCAGGAAAACATTAAGGTCATTGGTATCTGTGTGTTATTCTAATATTCCCCACATCTAATTAGAAACTTTCTTGCCCGTACCTCCAAAGGAAGAATTTATAAATGACATGTAAGAGTCTCTCTCATATTTGTCTCCTGGATTGAAAGTGTTTGTGCATCGTTTGGTTTAAGTATTGATTTACCATTGTTTGTTTTATTGTGAGTCAGGATTCTAAGTCATGAATCTCTTTCCTTTGCAAAATCTGAGGATTTGAATTGAAAATGTTACATGCTTAGGCATACCATGAATTATGTGCTCATGCATAGTACTGGATGCCCCGCAGCCTATGTAGGCCCACTCTCTGAGCTAATTAATTTATTGCTGTGTAGGTCCTGCTGTTGAGAGTTCAAGTTCATCTTCCAAATACGAGCAGTTTGCTGATTGCCAGAGACAGAGAAATGAGGGTTTCTTGATTGACTATGGATATTGTTTGGGCTTTTTTTTTATTCCTTGGAGACATATTAGAAATAAGACAACTACATACTTTGAGACAGAACCTATAACACTTTAGCATTTAAAAATCAGATTTGTAGCTGCTTGGAAGTGAGAGAATGAAGATCATTCCATCAGTATGCATTTATTGATGATGTATGTCACTGCATGATCTGAGGACCTGTGCTTTTTATTGACTTGATTTATTATTTGGTTTGTAGTACTGTTAGCTGTACTAAATGCGTGGATCTTCAGAGTTCTTATTAGTCCACTTAATTTGGGACTTTGCTTCAAATAGTTTTATTCAAAATGATGTTATTTTTCTCATGAGTTTTATTCTATTACTATGAGAGTTGCTCAAGTGTGAACTTTCATAGTCTAAAGAAAACCCCCAGAACACCAAACTAGAGATCTGCTGATAGGTAGAGGCATAAAGTCTGTGAGCAATGAAATTTTCTGTGCCCAGTTCAAGGTGTCTATACCCATTTCCATTCAGTCAGAATATATAGCAGTTTTATAGCGGTCTATTTTCAGTACACGATTCTCTTTGATTTTACTTCCAAATAAATGTTCAGAGAATAAATTACATACAGTGTGTGACATCTGCTTAGATAAGAAAAAGATTTGGGACTTTTCATTGTGTAGCAGAGAGGAAGAGAGCTTAGTTCTCTGGGTTATAATTAAATTGCCTAAATCACGGGACCATCTCTTCTTTTTCTTGTAGTGTGATCCCTCCTCCCCACCTACCAGCTTCTGCCACAGACGGTGGAAGCAGTGTCAGTGACAAGTTATGCAGCTTTCTCCAACATTCTTTGGTGTACTCACACAAGAGAACAGCCATTGTGCTTGTGTGACAGGGTAACTTCTTGACCCCAAAAAATCACTTGGAGGGACATCACTTCATTAATGTTGTTTGGCGTGAGCATGGTAGTGTCAGTAGAGCAGAGGAATGAAGGATTCATGTATTTTTCCCCAAGCAAGATGTCTGATCGGTGTTTGAAGAGTGATGCATAAAAAGTGAGTGGGTAGAGAGTGAGCCAAAGGAATGAAAAACTGTGGAGGAAATGTAGGATGGTGCTGGAAGGTTGTCAGAACCTGAGATTTGCTGTCTGCTGCACAGTGGGCATGTTGTAACCTGAATAAAAACAGAGTTGGGTTTAGACCTAAATTTCTGTGTGTGCAGTTTAAGTTCGGACTTGAAGTTTTTGCTATCGTTGCTTTAAGAGCTCTGTGTAGATGTGAGTTTGAGTGTGCAGGGTGAAGCTGCATCATTACTAAACTGAGGATGTATTGTCTTGCTTCTTCATGCCTTCTGGAAGTGGCCTGGGGAGAGTGTGTGTTTGCCTGTAAATGTGTGAGATTCCTGCAAGATTGACTGGCTCGGAGTAAGTGTATACGACCTTGATTTTCAGACTGGCCTGTATTTCAAGGCTGTGGTAAGCTTCTAGAGCTTCTTTAAGGAAGCTGTAGTTTAAATAATCAAGTACTGTGTTTATAAATTTATGGTAATAAATTCCTGTGGTGCTTTTAAAATTCCATCATCTTTAAGACAAGCCTCTTCTGTGTGATAAACTCCTTTTTTTTTATCTTCCTCCCTTTTCGGTCTTTTTCGTAGCAATAGCAATGTTTATGCAATAAGTTATTTTTATTCATTCTTCATTGTATTTTCAGTACAAGAACTACAGGTTCTTCATGCAAAATGTAAATAAGCATTGACATTCAAGCTGTGTTGCTTCAAAAAATGCTAGAAGTTTAACCAAATTTAAGTGGGAACTTGACAAATGAACAGAAAAGGTTGTTAAGTATAAAGGCACCATTTTGGGCTCAGAAAGTGTCCAAAGTGTCAGTTTGCTGGAGACTGGAAGGATGTTTTGAGAAATGCTGTTTGCTTGTCTATTTTTGCACTGTTCCCAAGATGTTCATTTTTGACTGTTATAGGAAAAGTGTCCTGGCCTGGAGGATCCTTTGTTCTGATCTGACATGGATGTTCTTTCGTAGTTACACATATAGGTATTACTGTGTTCCTTATTGCAACTCATTCTTGTTTTGCAATAAATTGTTTTAACTACTTCCTGTGTGAGCTCTGTGTTTGGTAACCGCAAAATATTGTGTTCCTAAATCAAAGGCACTGTGGAAAGGCCACTTAGCTTCTCCCGCTTTCCATTTGCAGCTTCTCTGTAGGAGATCAGCTTTCCCCACTTTGTTTTTTTTTTTTAATTTTTTTTGAGAGTTTGTGCTCTTTGTTATTGTTTATTTTACAGTTCGACAAATACTTTGCAGTAACTTATGGCACTTAAATACTGGACAGATCCTTGGACTGTTATGATCTTGGCTAATCAGTTGTAAAATATCCTGAATGCAGATGTCATGGTTCTGTGACATTACAAGCTCAGCCCTTGGGTGCCAGAACAGAACAGTTTTAATTGGTGAAAAAGAAGTGGGCATCTTCTCATTCTGTAGTCAAAGGTTGTTTCAGTGCTATGTAATAGATGTATGGAGCTGTTTGAGAGTCAGGAAAACCTATTTCCATTGTGTGGCCTTCCAGAATAGGTAAATAGATATAGCTTATGGCAACTGTGTCTTTCAGATATCCTCATAGACCAGTCAGACTGACTCTGTGTTGTGGCAAGTTTCATGTGTGATTAAGGTGCCCTCTTAGCCAGCTGGCATCTTTGTTCCCCGGAGAGACAAAAGGCTACTGATGTAGCGGACACATTTAAATATCGGCCCTTGTGTTATGGGTGGTGTACAAAGCTCTGATGTCAGCTTTTACATAGTGGCATCTTTTGTGTTTCTGAAGTAGAAAGTGTATCTTGGCCGCATTTTCAAAATTTGCTTAAATTCTTCTCGTACTCCCTTTCTTGTGGATGGGGTGGGAAGGGGAGTAGAGGATGCGCAAAACACTGATGGACAAAGTCAACAAGGCATCTAATATAAATTAATAAAAAATACTGCATCCATCCTATAATAATTTGGTCCCTTTTGTACAAAAGAAGATGTGGACAGCTGGAGACGGTCGAGAGAAGGGCCACAAAGATAACTGGAGGACTGGGAAGCCTTTCACATGGGAAAGAGCTGAGAGAGCTGGATGTGTTTAGCCTCGAGAAAGGATGGCCCAGGATGGAGACCTTATCACCATGTTCCAGTATTTAAAAGATGTCTAAAGAGAAGATGGAGATTCCCTTTTTTACTAGGGATCACATGGAAATATGAGGGGTAAAAGGTACAAGTTACCCCTGAGGAGGATTCTGATTGGATGCAAAAGGAAAATTTTTCACAATTAGGACAGTCAGCCATTGGAATAATCTTCTTGGGGAAGTGGTGGATTCCCCAATGCTGGATGCTTTTAAGTCTTGCCTGGACAGGGTGTTGTGCTACCTTGCCTAGACTGTGCTTTTGCTGGGAAAGGTTGGACCAGATTTTCCTTGAGATCCTTTCCAACCTGGTGTCCTATGACTGTGATTGATTTTGATCTGGTTATTGCCTTTGGGATGATACACCTTTTGTGGAGTACTGTTTAATTCAACAGTGTTCTGCGTGCCTGAAAGTAATAATCTGTGTGGATGCAGCTTTATAATCAAAACTGTTTTTACTTGTAAACTCTTTGTTGATCTGGGTAATTTTCCGTGTGCATGTATGCACAAACGTCAGACTGTGCTGGTTGTATATTAGTATAGAACTAAGAGCCTTCTGCAGTTAACTTGATAAAAAGTGAGGCTTGAATTGGGAGAATTTATTGTATTCTTAGTTGCTCTGCTTGGCAGCTTCTTGAGACAGACATCTGGGTTTTCTGTCACGTACAATGGGTGAAAGAAGAGTCTCGCCTCAAATTATGAGATTGCTGTAGAACCTAAAATTCACTGTTTTCCTTAATTTTCTCAAGTAGTATTACTGCAACATAACTTTTCAATTGCCTCTATTAGCATTCTTTATTCAGCCATTTGTCATAATGATGGACTTTTCCCTAAAGAGCTACTATTTTATTTTTCTTTTTATCAGTAGCTTAGCTAATTAAGAGTGATTTTCATCAAGGAAGTTTTAGCTTTTTAGCAAGTGTAAACAAGTGAGAGACATTATTCTAAAATTGGTTTTGGGACATTTTTCCTTAGCTGTCTTTCTCTTGGTGTCTAAAATACATCTTGTGTTTCACTGCCATACTGTACATACTGCTGATACTTGTGTGTTGTTTTCACTGTGCACCCAACGCATGGGAAGGATTTTTAATTGCAGTAATTTACAGTTTAGTAGTGTAATGGATGAAAGGGAGGAAGTCAGGTATGGGTTATAAAAGTTTTTAGTGATGTTGCACTAAAAACTGAGAAACTTCAGAAACTCAGAAACAAATCCAATTAAATATGTTCTCTGGAAGCAGGTTACAGTTAGGTAACTATTCATTTTGGTATTAAACTCTTGTACACTAAGCAGTTTTCTGAATGAAAAATATCAGAAAATTTCAGACTGATTTGTGCGGGGCACATTGCACCCAGAAAACGGTATTGGTTAATTAGAAATTTGGAAGCATGCTTTGCATATTTGTGTTACTGATAAAGAATCAAATATTTGGTATTCTGAATGTAAGATAAGTGAAAATAAATAAAGTGAAAATTTCCTTGAAAATAAGTGGAAAGAGAGTTATACAAGGGCTGAGGAATACTTTTATGATTGACTAACTTTTGGCAACTTTTTTATTCCTGCTGGAAATGTGCTTACACCCTGTGTTAATCTAGGTAGAAATCAGAACAAGAGAATTGAACCGTGTGACAATTCACACAGTTGTCACACAGACAGGCCATAGTGATTCATGCTAAATGTTTTTACTTTGAATGTTTGAGATGCAAGGTTTACAGCTTTATTTTTTGCTTTCTCTCTCCCTCGTTTCAACCCATTGAAGTTTCACAGCAGAATTTATGGCGGTTGTTCATTTTTCCTGATAGTTAAAAGTATTGCTATTGCTAATTCCCCGTAGTTTTGGTGTTTTGTATTTCTCCCAGAAAAAAGCAATTTCCTTATGGTAGCATGTGTCTGAATTGAATAATTGTAGTATTGGTGATGGAAAGTGAGAAATATGGAATGTGTATGTAGAAAAAAAAAGAAAACAATTGCATGTTCCTTTTTATAATTGACAAATTCTCAGTGAAAGAGTTGGATCTTAGTTCTACACCTAGTTATTATGGATGAATGCTTTCATTCTAGTCTTTGTACCTCTTATTCAATGTTTTGCTGATTAGTCTACTTGAAATAAAATAAAAATCAGTTGTTGCTGTTTATGATAAGATGGCTATGGCAGTTTGTCTCATTTTACTTTATTATTGATAACTGAGAGATGGTTCAAATTTGGTTCCAGTTTTAAGGCAACTGAAAATGTCTTTTTTTTTTTTTCATTGTTTAGATAAAAGTCCCAGTCTATAAATCAAAATACTTGATTGTGTTTTGTCTTTTTGGGTCAGTTGACTGCTCTTTGAAAGTATGGGTAGGGATTGATACAATTGAACCAAACAATTTATCATCTGTTTACTGCCTTTTTTATTTCAATTTCACATTTTGTGTGTTGTTTCAGTTATTTATATATGGGGTATATATATTGCTGAAAACAAGAACTTGTGAGCTTCTGAGGTAGCTGAAATGCTGGGTAGCAAACTTTGAGGCTTCTCCTTCCTGGAGGTAGTTTTTTCGCTGTCCATCTTATATGGATGTTTTGGGGTCTTGGTGGTTGCTTTTGGTTTGTTTATTCCCTGCCCCCTGCTTTGGTAGCCCAAATTTGTGGGAGGGCTGATTTGAATTTGTGCAATTTACCCAAGTTTTTGGATCTCTACTGTTGTCCCCTCTGCTGCTAGCTTTGTGGGGATCAGAGTAAAAAGGGGAGCTCCTTAATACTGGTCTGTGTTGAGGTGAAGAGACATTACATGATTTTTGGAAGATTGAAAGTAGTGATCTAGGGAAACCTTTGCAGTGCCTTCTTGAATTGGGAAGCTGTGTGAAGGAGAATGACATCAGCTGTGCCTGCTGTTCACTTTGACTGGCTGTAGGCTCAAAGTTCTCAGGGTACATGGGAAAATTTCCTGTGTGAACTTCTCTGTCAGATTTCTCTGGTCAGACCAAAGATAAAAAGTAAAGAAATGTGTAGTAATGGTATCTCAATGTTGAAGAAATTATGTTTCTGTACAGTAAATTTGCAGCAAAACTAATTCTTCATGTGATAGAAAGTGTATCACAGAATAGCTGAGATTGTAAGGGATCTGTGGAGCACATCTAGTCCACGTCCTGCTCAAAATAGTCACCAGATTGCTCAGGACAACATCCAGCCTAGTTTTGAATACCTCAAAGGATCCACAACCTGCCTGGGCAGCCCTTATCTAGTGCAGGATTATCCTTGCATTAAGAAGGGCTGGGTTTTTAGCTTTGTGATTGTTTTGGTTTGGTGGTTTGTTGTTGTTGTTTTGTTTTTTTTTGTTTTTTTTTTAATTGGTTTTTTTTTCCCTTTTTTTTTTCTTTTCCTCTGTTATTTTTGGAAGTTTAGATGAAGCTTCCTATAACTCAGTTTCTGGCCACTGAATTTTGTCCTTCTGCTGGATACCACTGAAAGAGTCTTGCTCTATGTTCTTTACTCCTTTCCATCAGGTATTCACACAGAGTAAGATTTCCAGTGTTCCAGGCTTCTCTTTTCCAAGCTAAACAATCCCCAGAAATCTCTGAACCTCTTCAGATTAGCATATTTTGGGCTCAGTCTTGATAGGGAATGAGAATTGGACTGACAAATTGGAAATTGATTTGGTGAAATGAAAAGTATACAAAATGAAATGTTAAAAGATGATTGTCTTTTCAAATGAACTGCATAGAGAACAGATCTGCAGGTAAAATCAGTTCCATGGTTAAACTTAAGAACTTGAATTATGGAGATGCTTTATAATTCTTCTACGTTTAAGAGAAATATTTTTAATGTTTTTCTACAATAACTGAAACAACTCTTCATAAAAAAGGTTAGAAATAAGAATTGGAGTGAGGTGTGGAAAAAGACTCAAAGCTGTATCTTCTCTCAGAATGTTTATGGATAAAGTTGGATCTACCTAGTTTGAATTACAGTAGCATTTTCTATTGAGCTTTAAGGGATAATTAGTGTGGATGAGAATTGGGGATTCATAAAAATAAATATGTTGTGTGTAATCCTGACTGTGAGGAGGGTACTGCAGAGGTGGTGTCAGAGTGGGTGATACTGCTGGTTTCTCCAGGGTTGTTCTTGACAGTTGCTGACTGAATAGTGACCTTTGCATAGAAAAAGGCAATGCCTGAAAAAGACAAAATTTAAAGGCACCTGTTACATGTGAGAGGCAGTGCTGAAGAACTGCGCAACCCTGGGGATTGGAATTACTGAACAAAACAGCATAAAGTGCAGCTTGTCTTAAGTATGAGTATTACAAAGAGCCTTTGCAAAAGTCTGGGAGCTCATTAGTTGCAAATGCAGAGCATTAGGAAGAGGTGATTTGGTTTATTTGGCTGCAGCTGAGTTTGAGCCGTGAGACCAAATTGAACAAATAGGATCTGAGAATGTATTGGACTATTTTTATTCTGTAGAGGTAGGCAACAGTGTTGTTAGGTACTAAGAAGAGTTAATTTTAAATGGAGTATGTTTTTCTGGCTGATTAAGGTCAAAAGTAATGAATCCAATGTGGAACAAGTACAGAGAGATTACTCAAATTATTGGATGAATGGTGGCTTTGCTTATGGTGAAAAGGACTTTGTTCTGCATGGTTGAACAAGCTGGACAGTGAGACAAGATGGTTGCAGTTTGTGTTCAGAAGTGTGAAAAACTATTTGAAATAAAAAGCAAAGTAATTCAAGTGTCTATGGAAATTGAAAGTTCTGGAATCATTCAATCTGAGTGCTCCATAACTTGTTTTTGGTTTCTCGCAGTATGTATTCTGTGACAAGCTTTGAAAAAAAATGTAGTGGTAGAGAGCTAGTTCTTTATCAAGGTGATAAGCTTTACCCATTTGCAGCAGATATTGATGTTCTAATCTGTGGTTTCTAGCAATATTTGATGTGCTTCATTACATGAAGGTTCTTTTATCAGTTCTCATTATTTTAATGTTAGTAGGAATGAACTCTATGCTTAGTAAAAGTTTGCAAAGAATAGAGTCAGCAAAACCAGTGACAGTGTCTGTGGAAGTAATTTACTCTATGTAGTTGTGTAGAGAGAATATTTCTAAAGCTATTTGTTTATTTTGTCTCTGTTGGAAGTATTTACAAAACCAAGCAAAAACAAATTTGGCAAGAATCCTTTCCAGATGTGATCTTGGAAAAATGGGTGGGAATTGGCCACTCATGTACTGTCAGATTCAAGCAGTTCAATATTTATCTGGAGGCCTGATCTTTATATTTTTGAAAGGCACCAGGTCATTAAAGAAACCAACTCTTAAGTTTTTGCAAAAGCACAGGTTGCCAGTGGTTTAAGGCTCCACTTCAAACACTTGGTGTTCTGAGAAGAAAACTGAGACCTTCTTACAGAGCAAGAATATGTTGTTTGGGTTTTTTTGAACAACTGCTACCTCCTGTTGCTCAGAAGAAAATTCAAGAATGGCATCTGTTACAAAGGAATGAATTTACAAAAGTTGTGAACTGGCAAGGAAAGGTTTGTTTGTTTAATAATAAGTAATTTCACAGGAAACTTCTGAAATAACATTATTATTGATAATGATTTTGATCCCATTAAGTCGTGTTATTATTGAACAATTAACATTTCAAAGTGGTCACAAAATTTTGATTATAAAAAAAGCAAGCGAACAGTTGTTCCCTTCTTGGGTCTTCCAGGAGCAGTTATCTTCCTCGCTTTTCTGTAATTGTTAATTCTCTTTTACAGTTGTCTTATAAAACTGCCAGCCTAACACCAGATTCCCAAGAGCTTGACACTGTAAAGAAGAAGCTGTGCGGTTCCTGAAAGTCTCTGAAGACTGTGGTGCTGTGAAACAACAGGCTTTAATATATGATAGTCATAGATTGTTAAGAGGAAAAGGGAAAATAGGGGGGTGTATACATACAGCCAGCAGAACTTGAAAAAGCTGCTGACAGGCAGGTAGCTCTTCCATTTTCTCCATATGAACAACTGCAGTGCACTGCAACTGAGCAGTGCTGGCTTTTTAGTCTCGGGAGGTGAAACAGAATTTTTTAGGCAGCTGCAACTGGGATTGGTTTGTGGCTTACCCGGATGCCTTTGTAATGATGTAATGCTCAGATTCCTGTGGCTAGTGAATGGAACTAGAAGGCTTATGTGGTTGGATTAGACATGCACAGCTCTCTACAGCACATCATCTCAAATTCCAACACAGGATGCGTGAAAGCGTAGACAGATAATTGTTTTCCACAAGGGAAAATATCTGATGCTGGTGTTATTTTTATTCATTAAAAGTTCTCAGAGAAGACTGGTTTGAATATTGAGAGCAGAGCATTCTGTGAGGCATGAGAAGAACCAGTAAGCACAATTTGGTTTGTAGTTTTGTGATCTCTTAGAAATTTTGTCCCTGGCAGTATTGGTAAGGGTTACTGTGCAGCTAAGGGATGACTATTTGTGGGAAAACATGAAGTGCCCTGGTCTGGTTTTTAAGTGGGAGATACATAAATATATACATATATAGATATATTATGTAATATTTAATAGCATGTAATAGTATGTTGTTCTTTTTACATTGAAATTAACAGAGGAACAAGCTGCTTTTTGTGGAAGGGATGTGGATCTTTTGCTCCATTTCTGTAATGGCAAAAGGGTGATATAAGCCCATGCCCTTCAGTTCCTGAAACTGACTTTGGATAAAAGGATGGATCAGTAAGATGTGAAGCAGGGGGAGTTTCTTGGGGCTGGTGAAGTCTTGAAGTAGGTACACTTAGAGCATCTTTCCTTTGGGCTGATCTTACCAGTGATGTGTTCCTGGAATGATTATTTGAAAGATGTGATGTCTTATAGCCGACTTTAAAGTAGTAAAAGTTGTTGTGTACTCCCAGTTTGTGCCAGATGATGATAAAATGCTTTGAGAACCAAGTGGGTTTATCTTTGGGTTCAGTGAGTCCCAGCTACCTGGTCCTCAAAACACCTTTTTCAGCTGTGAAATTTAGATACCTCCAGAGAAACTATGTTCTAGGCTATCTTTCTCTTGCAGCTGTATGGGTTAATTATGTAACTATGAGATGTGTGAGCAGAAAAGTATAAGTGGGAGGTGCTTTATAAGCTGAATTTAATTGTTAAAGGAAATGTTGTTTCAGTGCTTGTCAGTGGTAACCTATAAAGTCCCATTCCCCTCTTCATGCTGCTACACAGTTGGGCTAAGAAGAAACTGTGGTTTTATACTTATTTAGGTATTACTAAATTCTTCTTGTATGAGCCTTTTTCTATATCAACAATGTATTTTCACTTAGCTAGCATGAGTGTCATCCTTTTAAAAACACAAACAAGTCTTTTAAAGTATTAATTTTATTTCTTAAGGACAAGTTTCTAAGTAATCCTCTCCTGTCTTTCTTCATTTCATGACTACTCCCTCTATTTATGACTTTTTCAGTTTAATCGTAGAGTAGTTTGTATTGGAAGAGACCTTTACAGGTCATACAGTCCAACCCCCCTGTAGTTGTAATGTATGTATTTTTTGTTAGCTACTGAGGCTCCGTGCTGTTAGATTAAGAAGGTATACTGTGGAACTTACCATCTGTGCACTGAAAGTGAGAAGTCTGAGCAGCAGTAATGAGCTGAATACTTAATAGTGGAGAAAAACAAAATGTGGCAGCGTGGCCCACCTAAGTCCTACATTTGCATGTTTAGGTGAACACTCATGGCTTTTATGTGACTGCTCAAATCAAGAAGGCTAGGAACAGAATGTTTTTTAGGAGTGAATAATTTTATGCAACTGAGAGAAGAAGAAAAAGATAAATAAGTCTTGATTGAGAAAACCTTGGTATCAGGGAGAAGGAGGAAGCATGGCTGTTCATGCAGGTGATCCTTAGTAGGAGAAAATTGAAGAGGATTGTTTGTCATATCAAACAAAAGGAAATAGTGCTCTGTGCACTGAAGAAGGTGAATTAAATCCTTAGGAGGATGAGATATGAGAAAAATACAAAAGAGGGATTCTGGGATCTAGGAGGGAACCAATTTAAAGAGAAAAGTTCAGACTAAAGGCTTATTTTTATTGGTAGTGGTGTTTGATCTATTTGCTTTTAATAAAAACCAAGTCTTTGTAATGATTTTCCATTCTGGATACTCTTTATTGGCAAAGAAAAAGATGATGATATAGCAGCATTTTCTGTTGCCAAATAGGATAAAACCCTGACACATGGACAGTGTTAAATTTGTTCTTTATATACAGCGAAACATAAACCTATCAGTGTGTGCATATAAGGGATTTAGAAAGAACATGACAATTATGGAGGTAAAAAAAGGTAGCTAGTTAAGTAGGAATATGTGGAATTTGAAGTGTTTGTTGCCTTAAAAATACCACATTTTGTTACAAATACTGAGTGACTTTTCTCTTTATTTTTTTTTTTAACAGACTCTGAAGGCAGATCCAGAAGAACTGTTTACGAAACTAGAGAGAATTGGTAAGGGGTCTTTTGGTGAAGTTTTTAAAGGAATTGACAATCGGACTCAGAAAGTTGTTGCTATAAAAATTATTGACCTAGAAGAAGCAGAAGATGAAATAGAAGACATCCAACAAGAAATCACGGTGTTGAGTCAGTGTGACAGCCCATATGTAACTAAATATTATGGATCCTATTTAAAGGTAAGATACTCACAGATGGTGGCGATTTGATTTTACAGGTAATTCTTTTCCAGGCTATCCAGTTGTGCCTGTTTTTGTTGGTGAGGTTTGTCAAACCTCAGTTGAAGAAAAATATATTTTTGTCGTTTTAACTCTAAGGAAAGAATGAGTTACTATATTTTGTGAAGTATGTGACAGAATTTAAGAGGAAAAAATGCACATTTATTGCTATTTCTGTATAAAAACCCCTTTAAATAACATGAGTTTTTTTAGCTCTAATATGTTTAGATTCTCTTAATATTAGGTAATTTAAATTCAGAAAATTCAACCTAAGTCTACATTTGAATTATCAAAACATTAAAAGCAGTTAGTATCAGCTGTTTTGAAGCTTGAAGTTCTTTGTCAGGGTTTGATCCCTGATCATTCTAAGCATTTAGGTTGTCCTTCTGAGGAGACAGAACCCAGCCTTGGTCTGAGTGATTTAAAAATTAAAATCTGAAGGTAAATAATTTTGCACATTAGACATAAGTGAAGCTAATAATGGAAGGGGTTTCTGTAAACTGTCTTGTGAATCTGTTTCCCTTTCCTCCCACTGTCATATTATTATTGTCAGGATTCAGTTTGAAGTGTGCCAGATAGTTTGCTCTTTTGAAAAGGTTTTATTTTGTGTTACTGTTTTTAATTGGATAGATGTAATGATTTATTATGTCTTGAAGGTAGTGGAAATATCTGGAAGCTTTTGGTATTACTTTATTCCTTGGGCAGACTGTTCTGTCTCGACAGCTCTTTCTTTTATGACAGTGAGATGAGAATCTAGATAAGAGATTGTTGTCTTGGCAGGAGGATTTGAAGTTAGAAGTAGGCAGAAAATACTTCATTCAGTCTACTTTTGCTTTTGTGGAAGTATTCTATATATCAGCAAAGACATGAAGGTTCTGAAAGGGGAACCCTGCTTTATCTCTGTATTTCTGAGATTGCCAGTTAATTTCCAAAGAAAAAAGGACATTTAAGGACATTTTCTGGATTTGGGAGTTGCATTACTGAAGTGAGAAACAGTTTTTCCTTTCTTCCTTGTGCTCTGAACCACAGATATCTTATCAGTGAAGGGCTTTGGTAATGGTTTTTAGACCTGATAACCTGTTACCAGAACTGGACTCGATGTTAGGTATAGGTTTGATCTCAGAAGCATCAGAAGGCAGTTAATTGAGCACAGTAAATTAGATAAATTTTTCCTCATTGGCTTCTACTACTGCTTTTGAAATTACACTGTCAAGGATTGATAATTAAATGAAGTATGACAACTGCACCACTGTGCCTTCCTGGTCTGTCTGCTCTAAACAGTTGTAGCCCTTCCCTGTGACATTCCAGTTGTGTGAGCTGTCCCATCATGTCTTGGTAATCACAATGAGATCAAAGCCTTGTAACTGTACACAGATCTCAAATTCCTGCTGCTTGTTCCCTATGCTGCCTTCACTGGTGTGCCAGCACTTCACAGAGGTATTGGAGTGTGTCTGTGTCTTAGTAGGGATGCAAGGGAATGGCACACAGTCCTTTCCTCTTCTCTCACTTTTCCTAGTTCAAAGCTCACTTTACCAGGTTGGCCATTCTGTTGGCAAAGGCTTATGTGACCTGTTTCGTGGGGTGGGTTCCATCTCTTCCAATCAGCAGAGTCCTAAATCAAAACCTTGTTGCTGGCACCAGCAGTGCAGCCAGTTTACTTTGTAAATCCATCGACTTCTCCTATCATCATTTAGCCAAACTGGCATAATCAAGGAAAAGACTACCTGGGCCTCCAGACCCTTGACCATCAACTCCAGAACCCTGAAATTGAATGTGATGGTTTTTATTACCCTTGGTGTCATTTGTGCCCATGTGAGAAACCAGCAAGGGGTATTAGCTCTTACAGGGTAAGAAATAGAATATAAGAAAAAGTCTGATGGGAAAACCTCTTATTAGTTTTAAAAATGTATAATTACAATGAAGCTGAAAAAGAGAATCCAGTGTTCAAATTTGAACTAAGTGAATATTGATGTTTTTTGAAGGTGTTATGGCAGTGGTTGCTTTTCCTCATGGTAGGTAAGAAGAGATTGTAGGGCTCTGTATGCTGAATGAGTTTGGCTGGGTTCAAGGGTCGGTAGGAATACTTGTGCTTGTTATGAGGGGGACCCTCTGATACCTTCCACATCCCTTTTTCTGTTCAGTGCAGTAGCCTGTGAGTTTTTCAGCTTGTGTCAGCTTTCTAAGATACTGCACCAATAGTGGCTGTGTGTGACTCAGTTACTTTTGCAGTGAAGTACAGTTCTTTCTACAGTTAGTATAATGTGCAACTACTTATGTACTCATTGTTTCAGTTTTTTGTGGATGTGTGTTGTTTGTAAGACTCTTGGTACTACAGCACTTTCGGTCTTCAAAACAAAAAAACTTATTTCTTTATGCTGTTAGAAATTAATGTGTGGTGGTTATTAGGTGATGCTGAAGTGGTAGAATCTTTGCAAAGGAAACATTTTGTAGTTCTATTTGCTTCCTAAAATAAGAGTAAGATCTTGTTATCAGATAGAGATAATGTATCATCAATCATACACATACACAAAAGATAGGGACTACATGAATATTTAAATGAATTGGTTCATATTCTTGGCTAGAAATCTAAGTTTATTTGCGGCAGGTCTATGTTGTATTTGGAAGCCAGGACTGCCATATGTAGTTCTAAGGGTGTGACCATCTTTTAGCTCTGTTTCTGACAGTGAAGATAATCCATCACTGAGAATGTTCTACACATTAATTTTCCATGTGTTGAGTGATTAGGAGACATTATTTCTTCTGTGATCGGACAGTTTAGCACTAGTTACAAGAAAGATAATAATGTCTTGTCACAGAACAAACTTCTTTGAAGTAAGCAAGTAGGAAAACAATAGGATCTCAATTTATATTGCCAGATGCTTCACCAGTTATCATCCTCTAGTCTGTGCAGCCTCATGAATGTTGACCATGCTTCTGGTGGATGTTGGATAGAAAGAGTTACTGTTTGTAGGGAGCTCTTAATTTGGTTTTCTAATAATTATTTTGACAGACAGATTGAAATTGTTTTTCGAATTGCTATCCTTTCTCTAGGTAGGCAGACTGTTTTGGGTTTGAGTTTTTTAATATTTGTTTATTTTTTAGTAAACCAAATTGTCTCTCTATGAGAAATCTTTATATCGTTCTTCATTCTGTGTTATTCCACACCTTCTTCTATTAAGCTATGTGATTCTATATGCTAGTGTGTTCATGAACCTGTTGCTTGAAATTTTAGAAGGCTTACATAATACTACTGTGCTTGCCTGAGGCCTCTTGCTGTCTTGAGATGATGTGAAAAGAGGTTGCCAAGCTCTTGGTGTCTTCTGCATGATGTACATGGTAGGACAGCTTGAAATAACTATTTAAATTTAATGAGTTAATGAAAGTTTATTTGTTCTAGTAACTTTTTAAAAACACAATTTAATTTCTAGGTTCTGCCTAGAATAGCGTGATATACCCAAAAGCCTTGTTAAATTTTCTTAGTCTGCAATTCTCTGTATATCCTAATTGAATATTTTGGAAATGTGCATACTTTATAGCAAATTCTTCTTTCATATCCAAAACCTAAGCCATATATGTTCATATGAAATATTACTGCTTTAGCACAATGACTCTTAAATAAGAAGCAACTTATTGCTCCCATAAAGCAAGTCTTGCATTCCCTCTAGACTTTGTTCTGTGCATCTGTTGGGGGTTTGTGTACAGTTGGTGTGATCAGAATTCATGCAAATAGAGCAAAAGCAATAGTGAAGTATCAGTTTAGGTTGTTATTCTGAATATAAATTTATTTGTGGTACACCTTTTTGTCAGAAATCAAGATGTATTTATATAACAGAAATGGAAATGCCCTTTCCTAAGGGCATTGTATTTTTAAATACAGTGTCTTAATGTTCCCATTGTATTGGGAAAAAAAGGTCTTTTGTCTACTGTAGGATATACTAAGTAATTACAGTGTTGCTCCTAAAGTAAATTGCAGTTTCATGGTTTACATGAGTCCAGATATCTACAGGGATTGCCATTCCTTATCTGCCATGGTGTGTTAAAAACCTGTATTAATGGTCCTTACTGTCTTCCAAATGAAAGGTTCATCTGTTCCTCTATGATCTGATTGAATGCTCCAAGGACAGAAGAATAGTAGTTCTTTTTATAGCCTTTTAGAATTAATTAATGAAACTTCTCTGGATCTGTTTACTTTTTCAGACTTTAGGTTAACAGCATCCATGTTCTTCCTTGTAATGGATTAGGGTTTCCTTTGGTTTTGTTAATTTTTAAAAAAATTCTTATAAATTTGGCTGAAATTTGCTGTCTCTTCTGAGTTTTGTTGTGCTGTAAGTCTTAGGAAGTATTGCTATGCTACTTATTCTAAAACTTTTTTAGCCTAGAAGCTTGTTACCTCTGCTTTTTGCATCTTATTCTGCTTTACCAATTTTTCAAGAGCTTAGTTGAGATTTGGTTCTATGGTTGTTTCTCCTGTCCTTGTTTGAAATTGGTTTTATTTTCAAGATTCAGATGTCTCTCTGGTAATGTTTCTTCAGTTTTGTTAATAACTTTAAGTATGCCTTTATTGTAACTTAATAATGTTTTTTATTTCTTGATCTTGTCTTATTATTTAGAAATACATGAGCAAATTAATTTGTGTTTATGTTTAAAACATTGAAGGTTAAAGACTCTTGACTTCTTTGCGTATATGTACATTACACTCCAAGCTTAGGTTAATAAGTGTATATGGTCAAAAGCTGAGATCGATGTGTTTATATGTATGTATGTGTTAAAAATTCTTTCAGTTCTTGGTCTTAGACTTCTGTACATATGTATGTAATGGCAGAGCGAATAATTTATAAGTAGTTTCATCATCCATTGTAACTAGGTGCAAATAAAATCAAACTGGTATTAAACTAGTTTTGTACTATGTATTTTTAAAAATATTGCTGTCTCTAAGCTTGTGTTTCTTCATCCTCCAAATATATTTTTCTAGCACACTTCGGAGCTTCAGAGAATACCCTCTTTTGAACTGTTAAATTTATTGACCCAAGAAGAATAAGACTTATAGTATATTTCCCCCTTTATTTCACACAGACAGCTTCCCATTTTATAAATGTATTTTAAGAATTCTTTAAAAAAAGTTTATAGGGAGCAGTGATAGAAGGTTCATAAAGGATAGCTATCAACAATTTCAACTTTAGGTTTTCTGTTACATAAAACCTGTATAGCTTTTTATTTAATGTCTAGGATGTAATATACCTGCTGAAAGTAATATACTGCTGAAAGTCAGGCTGGTGGTTCTATAGACAGCAAGAACACAGGAAATAGTTTCTGGTTAACTTTTATGAGTGACACAGCCTACCCTAATTTTTAAAAAAAAGTGCTTTTATGAAGTTTAATTAACTGAATTCAGTAGTACAATGAGTTCTGGCAAATGAACTCCAGCAAGAACAACAAATTATTTATGAAAAATGGTGATTCTGAAATTAATCTGTGGTTTTATTTTTGGTAATCAGATGAATGTGAGGTTGGTAAACAGTGCTGTGACTGAGCCATAGCAAGTCTTGTGTTGGTTAGGGCTTTGGTATACAGAGGATCAGTGATGCTCATCTTGGAATAATGTAGCCAGTTCTCAGTGGGCTGGAAAACTGCAATGCAGTCAGTAAAGAGCTTCACAGGAACAATTTAAGGTTTGGGAAGCCTGTATTCTGGAGGATGACTGAAGTTTTCAGGCTAGGTTTTGTTTTTCTAAGAGAAGGTTGGAAGGGACTCTGTGTGTATATAGGAAAGCCCTTCTGTGTTTAAGTTCTGATAGTTTAGTACTTTCTAATCAGTTATGCCAAAATATGACAAGATGTACTTGCTGAGTGGTGAAGATAAGCAAATTTCATCTGATAATCTCATGTACTGTTTTAAAGAGTAGACATCTTAAATATTGGAACAGCTTATATGAGGTGGGTTTAATGCCACTAGCGTGGGTTTTTGGGTTTTTTTAGGTCAGTATTTGCTGAATTTAAAGAAGCCTGAGCTTGAATGCTTTAAGAGACTCATGAACTTTAATGTGGATGTGTTGAATATTCTAGGTAATGTAACTTGGAATGTGGGTGTTTATGTGGGACTTCAATAAGTTTAAAGTTGGTGTACTTTTGCTTTACAGGTTTAACTGGTTTGCTTTAACATTTACAAGCATCTCTGAACTGATGTGACCTTAAATATGGGCTGTGGGTCAGCCAGAAGTTAATGGACTTGGTGCATTCTGTCGTCATTTGATATAGCAGGCAGCCTTTGGCAGGTTTCATCATGCTTATCAGGGTGGGAGACGGAACAGAGATTTTTCCTGCTTAACTTTAAGGCTGTAGAATCCCCTGCAACAGGGGCTGCTACCTCAGCACAGGGAGAAGTGAAACGTGTGAGTAGTTTCTTGATGATACATCATTGTGCTTTGTGCCCAGCCCCACAGCAGCAGCTCGTGCCCTTGCAGAGCTGACTTTTCCAACCACAGTCCCTGAACTTTGGATGGGCGTTAGAACCATAGTCATAACATTGTTAAAGTTGGAGAAGACCTTTCAAGATGAGGCCCAGCCATCAACTTAGCACCCAACCCCTATGTTCACCATTTAACCATATGTTCGCATTTTTTGAACACTTTCAGGGATGGTGGCTACTGCTTCCCTGGGTACTCTCTTCCAATGCTTTACAATCCTTTCTAGAAAGTGAAGAGATTTTTCTGTGAAGAAATTTCTCCATCTGGTACAACTTGAGGCTCTTTCCTCTCATTCTGTCACTTATTACCTGGGAGAAGAGACTGACCCCCAGCTCACTGCAGCCTCCCTTCAGGTGGTTGTAGAGAGCAATAAGGTCTCCCTTGAGCCTCCTTTTTTCCCCCACACGATCCTCGTGAGACTTGTGCTCCATACCCTTCCCTAGCCCCATTGTCTTTCTCTGGACTCACTTAGGCAGGATTAAATTAAAAAAAACTAACTATCTTTCATTTTTCCTGCTACAATTGCAGCCATGTTGTCATCATTGCATTTTGTCAGGTGTTGGTGCTGAAACACCTTCTTCGTTCTCTTGACCAAAGCTAGAAGGAATTGTCTTCATCTTTAGGAATTCCTGCAGCTGGAATGAGAGGAAGGCTGGGGCTGCAAATTCTGTTCTTGTGGCAATGTTGAGAACAAAGTGAGGCCCACTTTCCTGTCAGCCAGCCCTTGTTCTGGTATGCTTACTCTTCTTCTGAAGCACCGGTAATCCTCTGTTCTCATTAGGCAGCCCTGGCCTGCAGAGAAGTTGAATGAGTGTTGCCTTCATTTGTCTGTAGTAAATGTGGAAGTGACATCTGGCTGTATTGCTCAGAGGGAGGTAGCAAGAAGGTTTCTGCAGTGGTTTTGATAGGCTCTCAGATCTTGTCAGTCTCTGATTGAGAGAACAAGTAGAAAGCTTCCATTGACAGAGCCCCTAGTAGCCATAAATAAGACAAAAGGATGCCAAAGAACCCATAAACTGTTTCTAGAGTCATGTTGTTTTACTGTGAAGTCCTGTTTTCATATTTAAAATAGTTTGGTGTGTTCTTATTTCAGAGATGTTACCTTGAACTCTGAACCTTTGTTGTCCATTGTCTTTACTTCTGTCTTTCCCTATAGTCATTTGCTGTGCTCTTAATGAAAAAAAAGTCCCTAGTTTGCATTGTCTTTATTCAAAGATACTGTTTCAAATTTTAGTTTTAGAAACTTGTTATTCCAGTATTTTCCTTTAGCAGTCAGAGGGATTATTAGCACTTTCTGGAGTCTGCATCATATTTCCCTATGTTTTCACATCCGTTGAAAAATTTGCCTAGTAAACAGTTGTAACTTCAAGAATTTTGCTGTTCATCATTGTGATCAGTTCTGCATTTTAGCCTTTTATGGCTAAGTAATTCTTACTGTACAAGTATATCAAGGTTGGGAAGCATCACCTAGTATATCTCAAAGAAAATTGAGAGTCTGTAGTAACTATATTTTGTATTTTGTGTGAGTACTTAACTGTATTATGTTGTTCTGATCTTGTTTTAAATAAAAATTTAGAAAGCTTAATGTAAAATATCATTTATTGGAAATAATATGTTTGTGTTGTCCTTGTGATAGCCTTAAAAGCTGCCTCTGTGCTGCTGTGATTGCTGACCTCTGTATGGTATGCGTGTCATTTCACATCTCAGTACCTGCTTTTAGGCAGATCTAACAGGTATGAAAAATTTGCAGCAGCAATGTCTTATTGCTCATCCTGCTTACATGTTCCTGCCATGTAACTTGTGTTGGATCTGTTGGCTGCATCATATCTTGGTTCATCTGGGAAACAAGTTTCCTCAATGTCTTCTCCCGTCCCTACCAAAAACAACCCTGAAAAGAGCAAGCTCCTAACGCTAACAGATCAGCCAGTTCTGACTTGTGTCTACAGAACTGCTAGGTCAGGTGCAAAAAAAATACAAATTAAAAAATGGTAGACTTGGTTGGCCTAAAAACTAGGAGGTGAGGGGAGAGAAAAGTACCACAGTTTTTGGTAATGGCTTACTTCTAGATGAGCTGTAACGTGAAGCCCTGTATTTAGTTTGACCATACACGTGAGGATGATGCAGCATTGCTTTCTAACCATATGTAATCTTGTGTCAAATGTCCTTCTGCAACTTGTGCATTAACTGCTACACTTCTTGCTGCAGGCCTCTGAAATAATTAAAAAGAGAGTATTAATGTGGCATTGAGGTGCAAATTTTTTGCTGCTGTTGCTGCAAAGGGGAGGTCCACCTGTGCCTGGCAAGTGGCCACAGAGGCTGTTGGAACTTTGAGTGAAGTCATTCAGCTCACTGAGTGGGTAGGGGACTGATCACCTCTTTTTTATTTATATTTTTATGTCTTTTGTCTTAAGGATTAGAGCATTGTACACTGACGGTTCAGATTGGTCTAAAGTTTTATGCAAGCCCACTGCCAAGACATTGTTTATGGAGCTTCTTCCATCAGCCAGCCAGCAGTAGAACTGAAAAAAGAGAGTGTATGTATGTATTTATGCCCAGGCTTAGATACATTAGTTTTGTGGGCTGTTTCTTCATTTTTTTTGCTCAGATAGACGTCCTGGCACAAAGCTTTTAATCTAGAACGTGATTAGTCCTGGGCTGCCAGCCTATTGATCTGATGTTCTCATGAACCTCTAAAACATTTTGGTTGAAAACTTCTTTACCTACGTCCATCATAATCTGGTGCTCTTACATAGTTATTGTGTTTTTGTTGCATCTTGAATATGAATATTAGGTGGTCTGTATTGCTCAGTTAACTTTTTTTTACTTAAGTATACTTGGCATTCATACAGCTTTTTGGGTCAAATTCTAAGTGTCCGTGTGCTCTGTATGCACATAGTGGTATAGAAGCAGAGGAGTCACATTCTTTACACTTAAAGGACCTTATGGCATGTTGCATAACATGTTAGTAAGCATTTTTAAATGGCTGAGTGTTGAACTTTCTGAAATTGTTATTTGGAAAAAGATGGTTAGACTCAGAAATACTGAACTTCAAAAAGGAAATTTCCTAATTAATATGTTTAAAGACTGTAGTAGTTCTAAAACATGGCTGTTATTGTATTCAGTAGCCAGTGTTTTCAAACAAATTCTTAAGGTTCTTTCTTTATACTATTAAATTCTGAGTTGTTGCATAACAGTTGGGATAAAAATGATCATTTGGAGGTACTGAGCTTTCTCCTTTTCTGCTTCCTTCAACAGTTCCTTGAAACAGCAGCTTGTAAGAGCAAAGCAAAAACATAAAAGAGGAAGGGAGAATGGAAATTATTTATGTGAATATAAGGTGTATTTACCAGCAATTAAGAGTCAGGGTAAAATTTGTAAAGACAAAAAGTGGAAAATAATAAGGGGTTTCCAGAAAAATTACATGTTGTTGGGACTGGAATGATGAGCTTGACAGAAATCTGATTTGAATATCCTGAGCTATTGTAGGGTTGATACATGTGTACGAGACCATTAGTAGTAAGAGTTTTGAAGTAGGATTGGCCTTTTTGTGTTCTTTAAAGGAAGTAGTGGAATTTAATAGCATGTGAATGCAGAATGGGGAGAAAAACAGGGTTATAGCTTGATAGGCTGCAGAGCAGGGGTGCAGAAGGTGTTGGAAGTTGTGGTAAGTGGTAAAAAAGGGATTAAAGTGATAAATGGATTGATATCTGAGCTAAGAAGTAAATCTGATTTGTAACTTTTATTTTGAATTTAATTTGATGTAATGGATGAACAGGAACAGATGTAAGCATTAGAGCAATTGTATTTTTGGGCAATGGAGAAAAATTGTACTTTTGTGCCTCATGTTTCTGTTGGAATTTTGTTTCTAATATAGAGAAGGGAATAATTATAACTCCCCTGAGTCCTCTTGATGTGAACTACTCCAGTGGAGGTTTAAGATACACAGGTGTAGGGTGAGATTGTTGTGGGGTAGAAATTGCTAATCTCAGTATTCGTTGTCTGCGAGGTTCTTTTGTTAGTTCTGCTTTAGATGTAATGCAGTTTATCTGAGATAAAGAATTCTATGAAGTAATGCTAATTTACTTTGGGTTCCAATTTCTTGATTTGCTTTTGCTTACAATTTTCTAGTTTGGGACCATGTACAGTTCATCAATAACCAGTATCAGTAAAATTCAGTTCCATTTGGGGCTTTGATTATGGGTTACATTTTGTCTTACTTTGCTTCTTGGTGACTGTAAGAGGTGAGTAAATGGTCTGTTGGGACTATCATAGGACCACATAAGTCACTCATTAATCTTTCTGTGTCTCTGTAAGTGGACTTCCTGGGAAAAGATTTATCCCAGTTAGCAGTAAGTTTTTTTCCTCCCATAAGGCAATGGCTTGGTAGATATAGTTATGAAGTACTTATTTACCTGGTGGACAGGGAAGGGAAGGATGAAACTTGTCAGTCCCACTAAGAATAAAAAATGTAACAGTTAAAAGGATAGTGGCTGTAAGGGACAGGATTTTTCACTCTTCCACCTCTGTGTTAGGAAGCAAGGAAAAGGAAAGTGGCTATAGGCAGGTGGGAAGAGGAATAGTATGGGTTCATGTACACTTAGTGTTCCAAAGTAGTGGTTACCTAGTCCTTCATGAAGTGAAATGTGTGCTCTTTTTCTGTTGTTGTGCAAGTTTCTTGAATTTATTAGCTAGGAGCTGGTTTTGCAGCCAATTCAAGAAATATATGTCTTCTACTGTAATATACTTTGGTAGAAGTTACAGATCCAGATTGCCCACTAGTTTGCAGCTCTGGGAAATCATGTGCTTAATATGACGTGCCTAGGCTTGTGACAGCTGGGCTATAAAGAATCATTTCTATGGTTGAAGGGCATGTGCCCAGGAAATGTGCCAAGGAGGCCGTGAGTATGGACACTGTTAGAGATGACTCACATTAGGAAAAACATGTAGCTTGTGGCTTTAGCATGTTGGCATGCAAACACAAGTCTGCTAAGTGCTCTGCAGAAGGAATCTTTTTTCAGCACTGTGACAGAACATTCATTGTTGTGGGTTTTTTTGCAAACAAGTGGCCCTGCAAGTTCTGCTACAATTAGCTTATGGCAAAAAGGATGCATTTAAAGATTAATTGTTTACTGCTGTGGTGATTGCAAGAGGTAATTGTTGAAGAGTGTCTGCTGCATTATATAGTAGAATTGACTAGTATGTGTGTCTAGGAATTAAAATGTCACATTTTTTCTTGAGACCTGAAGGCAGGAGTTTCAGAGCATTTGAGAATAATTCCAAAGGCAAACAGCCTTTTTTATACCTGTATACATGCATAAAATACTGTATACTGAGGTGGTTCTGCTTAGTCTGAAGTGTCATGTTACCTGTGTTTTTCATGGACTTCACAGAGTCCAAACTGGAATGAACAGTTCTTCTCTTTACTTAGTTTCTGTTCTGCATTGGCTACCCAGCAGATGCCTTTATTTTTCCCTTTGTGGTTGAACATGTTAGATGGCTGACAAACCTTGATGAAAGGACATAAATGCGCCACATGCAAAACCACAATGATTTCTTTGATTGCAGGGACCTTTTGGCCAGCTTGCAGTAAGGACTTGTGTTTAGAAGAGAACCTTTGGGCTCATCTGTATCTCCCTCCCCTCAAAGGGATGGCAGCCCCAGGACAGCTAGCATTCATCCTGACGCCAAGAGACTTCAAAGGAGGTAAGCGCCTCAGAAACGCTCCCCAGACAAAGCACTTGTCAGTCCTGCACCCCAGCCTGGTAATATTCTTTACTACAGCACTACCATCATTCATGGCTCCTTTGGGACAATTTTTTTAAGAGCTCTATGAGGCCTCGTCAGCTGGTTGCAGCCCCCTTAAGATTCACAAAGTTGTCCATTGCTGTCGATTTGCTTAAGAATGTGCCCCCAGTGGAAGGGAAAAAGACACGTTAAACTTTTGGAGTATAACTCAGGCATATGCTTCCCTCATTCCCTTAGTTTATTTCCATAATTTGGATGAGATCCAAACTTGCGCTTTTCTCAGTTCTTGTTCCTCAAGGTTAAAGTTGGAGGAAGAAAAAGAAACCATAACCAAATGCTGCTTACTTCACACAGTTTTAAACCCATTTTAAAAATAGATTTCTGAATTAGGTCTTTATATCCAGGTGATTTCCACCTAATTCTTCATGTGCTTGCATTTCTAGTGAGCATTATTCCAGAAAAGTTCTGTGGAAGTAAATTACTGTATTTTATTCTCCTTGAGGGAAATATGTCCTTAGGAATTATATTTCCATGTTAGAGATGCTTCCTACATGAAGCACAGCCTTCCAAATTCCTGTGGAATAGTAATTTAGTAAAGAAAGAAATTTAAAATAAACAAAAGTTTACTTAGATATCATAAATTTAAACACAAAATGCCCATGGTAGCTTTTAAAAATCTATTGTTTTGTAAAAGCAGACTTTTCAGGGGTGACATCGACCCCTTCTCCACCTAATTCAGGTGAATTGTATAAACACTGAGCTCTAGATCTTCCTTTTCACATTCTTATTCCAGTATATAATACATAATGTATATTTTATATATATATATATTATTATATATTCCAGTATATTCCTATTATATGAAAACGAAGAATATTACTGGAATCATAAGGAAGAACCTTCTAGGGTTTTTTGCTGTGGTGGGATTTTTTTTTCTTTTGGTAGGAGTATTTGGGCATGTAATAGACCTTTAGTGAAGATGTTCATATGTTTGCTGAACAGCTACTATTTTTTTTTTTTTCTGAGGATGTGGATTTGGAGAGTATAGTTGGCACTTAGACCATTTAAGCTTTAGTATATTTAAATATATTTGGGTAGTAGAGAAGTGGATTGTCCTGGAAAGTAATATCTTACCTAATTCTACACTTACGTGGGTGGAAATGAGGCAACTTTTCTTTCCCTTGTTTGATCTGCCTTTTACTGTCAGTGAAAGGGGTGATGTTTGTGTTTGTTTTGTTGGGTCTTTTTGGGGTTTTTGTGTGTGTTTTGATTTCTTTTTGGGTGGGGGACGTAATTTTAAATAAGTTTGGTCTTATGCCTGCTTCTCTAGAAATTCAGCAAGGAAGAGTAGAAACAGGACTGAGAATTGTTAGACTGCTTTATAGTCTAAAAGTGTTGATGGACATATCTTCTGGTAAAATGAGAGACCTAGCTATAGACGGGAAGTGTTATATTATTTGGAGGCTCTGGAATTCATGAAATACTTAAAAAATCCTTTTAAAGGTAAATCTAGTTACTCCTATTGTCAGTTTTTCCTGGAAGGAGCTGATATTCAAAGCAACATTCTTTCTCTTTGGAGTCTTTCAAATTGAGAGTGGAACTCAATCATTCATTTAGGAAGCAAAAGCGATTTTAACTGTTTCCTTTAGTAACAGTTTTAACTGTTAACAGTTTTAACTGTTTTCTTTAGTAGTGTATGAGATGATCTACTTCAGAATGGCAAGATTTTTAGTAATACTTTCATAATTAATAGTTTATCTTAATCTGTATTTCATACCATCTGCTTTTGCTCCTCTTGCACCTTGAAATCCCAAGGTAGTATATTAATTTGCAAGGTTAAAGAGAACTAATTCAGGGCATCTGTTGGTGTTTCAGTACTTTTTCACCTTTCTAAGAAAACAGGACAGTACTTGAAGACTCTGCTCTAAAGCATGGATTGTTAGTTGTGTCAGGATGGGGAGGGAGAGGACAGTTTATCCAGAGGATGTCTTTGGTGGCATACCTATGTAGGCGTAGTGTTGTTATCTCATAAAATAGTTTCTCTTGTTCTTTGAAACCGACGGTTGTCTTTCCATGCCATCTGACTTTAAAGAGCTTTGAAACAAGTGTCTATAGAAAATACTAGAGTTTGGTTTTACTTAATGAAATCTCTAATAACATAAGCAAATAACTTTCAAATAATACACCAATCTGTACAATTTCATGTTGAAGTAGTAGGAGGAAAAACGATAGCAGGTAGAGTAATGGTGGTATTCTTATTCCTTATTAATGAGGCTAAGAATTTTCTGTTCTTTCAGGTATGGAGAAAAAAATCTCAGTGCTTACTGAGATTGCCTTCAAGAACAAGCTATACTGTCTTAGAAAGTTTATGTGAATTAGCATAGAAAGATTTTTTTTTTTCTGGCTTTGCTTTCTGTGAAGACAATTCCAAAAAGTTTTTAAAACATTGTAGCCTTTCCTGAAACTGTTTAACAGCTGTAGGACTGGAGTTTTGGAGTAGTAGGATTGATTTGTCCATTTGCAGTAGAAAGGACTTTATTTACTACTTACACTAATAGAATTTGGTACTTATAAGTTGAAGTTTTGGAGTAACCTAATGTGAATATCTGACTTTTGGTATCAATGATTCTGTCCTTTGTCAAATCCTTGCAGTCTGTTGAAAGAGTTATTCTATGGCAGTCAGACTGGCATCTGGATAGGCTGCTTGAAGTTCAGGGGTGCACTGCTTACCTTCTATCCCTTTCCAAGGATTGTGTACTGAAAAGAATGGAACAAAACAGCAGATAGTGATATGCTGCTCATTCTATGCTGTTAACGTATGCAGCACTGGGTGTAGTTCTGATTTGATTTAAATTGAGCCCCCCCCCAAAAAAAATATATATATGTATCATTTATAACTAGTCAAAAAATGACAAGAGTTGAGGCCATGAAGTAGATCTGAATTGTATTCCTTAGCAAAATTGTTCATTTGCTGAATAACAGTAATAGCCACCTTGTACTTAATCCTGAAGAACTCAATTTTTGGCAGTTGGTATCTGTTCTAATAATAATCTGGGGGTCTACAAAATGAACAGTCAGCTATTGGAAAGTTTGCAAATCCTGATGAATTTCAAGAATGTAATGGCAATACATCAGCTCATAGATGTCCTCTCTCTAAAGCCCTAAATAATTATTTTCTTGTATGCATATTATTTGTTATGATAGGATGAGCTCCAGGGCAAGGACATTTGCAGTGTTTTGGAGGTCTTGGTACTTCTTGATACATGTTTTCAGATTTGAGACAGTTGATGACCTTTATTTGTGATGAAAGTTTTGGGAGCAGGAACCACAAATACATAAATGCCATTTCCTGTCCTTGCCCAAATGCATAATTTATGGCATCATACAAAACGATTTTTTTGGTGCCTGATCTGTATCTTTGTGTGTAATCTCTCAGTGTCTATGTGTGTTAATAAATAACGAGAGCTCAAATACCAGGGTTCTAGATAATGTATAATGAGCTAGTGGCTACAATTGTGGCTTGGTATTGAAAGGAGAAGGTGAATAAATAAGATGGTGCCTGAAGCTATGCTTGATGACTGTGGGGAAGGGAAGGCACTTTGAAGAGTTCAGATATATGAACTATCATATCCCTTAGGGTATAGTTCTCTGATTAATCATTCTTCCTCTTGTTATAAAGGGTATCGGGCCAATAAATGTTTCACAGATTCATTTTAGACAGGTAGTTTTGTGCTTCTGTCTTTGGTGGGTTACATGGCTTGTTTTGGGACAGGCCCTTCTTTTATTGCGGGTGTGGGGTGGGTGAAAGCATCTTTGGCATTACATGATTCTGCCACCTGGTGGCTTTGACGAACAGCAGGGGCTTCAAATGCAGTTAAAAGCACAAGGGTGAATAGATCCTGAAAAAATCCTTTTTTCTTTCAAAAATGGAGGCAATCAGTTGGAAAGGTGGCTTAAAGTAGATATGGAAGACAAGATACATGATGTCTGCATCTCATTTTTCAAGTCAAGCATTTAAGAATCAGTATGCAAGTATTTACAAAACTTAGGATTCCTACACCTGTCAGGCTTCTTTGGGTTTTTAAGTACAAGATTAACAGAAGACAAATCTCTATGTAAGGGTAACTATTTGTAGCAGGAATGCAATTTAGAGAAGTTATCGTGTTGGGTGCATTGTGTTTTTCAAGGTTCTTTTAATCTGGTTTCTTATGCTTGGGGAATTACAGATATCAGTACTACATTTATGTCAGTACTTAAATATAAGAGTCTTTTCCTGGCCCTTATTACTTTGGCATAACTGAAAAATTTATTAAACAAATTACCACATCCCAAGTTGTGCAGTGAATATCAGTTTTGGTACTAGTTTGTTCAGTTGAGGTTGTGTCTTTTTCTTTTTCTGTATTTGAGGTTTTTCTCCTAATGTAGTGATGGTAAAATTTCTGTATATAGGTCAATTTAGCAAATCTGTTATGTTATTTCAATCAAGTATAGTATTTCTAGCTTCTGATTGTTCATAGGTCTTTTAATTCTTGCAAGTAGAGATTCTAAGTGGAGTTTGGACGTGACTTGTGCCTGTAACTAAACAAGATTTTTACATGTGTTTATAAATACTCTTGTTCTGCTGCTAATTGTGTACCATAAATTTAAGGTCAGAAATGCCTTTTCTCGCAATGAATTCAAGCTGGGAAATTCTCTCTTACAATAGGTGTGGGGAGATTTTATTTCACTTAAACATATGTTTATTGTTGTTACTATAGTTTTCAAATTGCACAGGTCATTCAGTGCACTTACTTCAGGGTCCTTCCAGTCCTTCTATTTTGTGACTGTGTTAGGTTTTCCTCTGCAGTCTCTCCTTCCCAGAAGAAAGGAGATTTAGAAACAATTTCATCACTACATACTTGTGTTGATTGCTTTAGCTTGGTCTCTCCTGTATAATATCATTGTGTAAGAAATGTGTATGTTCTTCACATAAAAGAAATACAATGCATCTCTGAAGGTAGGCCTCTCCCATGTTTATTAAGATTTTTTTTTAACTTTGTAAGGACTTACAAACAAACATATTACTCTTGATTACTTGTTTCTCTAAGTCTTCTGTCCTCTTCAGATTTCAGTTAAAATGTACTTTTGAGATTCTAGACAAGTTTTTTGGTGGATGGCCTTCTTTTTTCTCTGGTGTACAGTCTTCAATTTTTACATACTAGAAATTCTTTACCTGTTGTATCTGTACTTATTTTGCAAGTACTTTCATGGTATAGAAGTAACTTGATGAAGGAAACTCATCAGAGGTAAAGTTGCTATTGTAAGGTTTTCTGGGGTTCCAGAGTTAAAATCAGAAGTCTGACCTCAAGAAGAGCAACCATAGTTTGGTAAGGATCTATACAGAGTTTCTTCTAGATCCAAAGCTGTTCCTTTCTTCAGTTTCACAGTATCAGAGGAAAACCCCTTGTTCTTGCTGTGAAAAAGGAAATATTCCATGTGCCCTCATTAATCTGCTCATCTAAGTTTATAAAGAAATAATAATCCTAAATTTGGATGAATGACTCACAGTGGCTTCACTGTATTTTGAAGAAAATTCAATGCTGTGTTGTGGCTGATGCTTAGAGGAAGAAAACTGTTCTTGTTTCAGATCTTAAAGAGGATCACTGAATGTTGCTAGTGTCAGTATATAAATGTAGCATCTTCTTGAAAGTATAAGTGATTATGTATCACATATAATTACTAATCTAGGCTATGGAAGAAAATGTAGTGCTTTAAGAGTTCTGTTTGAAAGCAAAAAGGGAATATATACTGAAGAGGATGAAAGTTCAAGCAAAAAAAGGATTTGGGCAGCTTTAAAAGGAAAGTGACAGTAGGTGTTAGGGAATGTGAGGCATGCCAGAGATACTCAGAAGAGAAGGAAAGAAGGAGGCCTGTTGCTATGGTGATGCCAAAGTCAATTGATAGTAGCTCTGTGCTGGCCTTGTGCTGTTGTTACAAGGCATTATCTCTGGTTTGCATGGCCAGGTTTTGGTAGTGGGGGGTCACAGGGGCAGCTTCTGTGAGAAGCTGCTGGAAGCTTTCCCCAGGTCCTATAGTCAGTGCCAGCTGGCTCCAGGGTAGATGTGCTGCTGGCCCAGGCTGAGCCCGTAAGTGACTGTGGCAGTGCCTTTGGGAAAACAGATTTAAGAAGGGAGGAAAACACCTGCACAATTGGAGCTGGAAAGAGGAGTTAGAATAAGTGAGAGGAACAGCAAATGCCAAGGTCAGTGGAGAAGGGGTGGGGAAAGAGGTGCTCCAAATGCTGGAGCTGAGGTTCCCCTGCAGCCCCTGGTGTAGACCATGGTCAGGCAGGTGCAGCCCATGGAGGTTCAATGGGACCACAGAGATCCACCTGCAGCCCATGGGGGAGACCCACACCATCCACATGGGTGAATATGCCTGAATGAGACTGGGACCCTGTGGGAAGCTCACACTGGAGCAGGCTCCTGGCAGGACCTCTGGCCTTATGAAGAGATGAACCCATGCTGGAGCAGGTTTGACAGTACTTATGACACTGTGGGACACCCACAGGCTGTTCCCTAAGGACTGCACCCCATGGAAGGGACCCACGCTGAAGCAGTTCATGAAGAAGTGCAGCCTGTGGGAAGGACTCATGTTGGAGAAGTCCATGGAGAGCCGTCTCCTGTGGGAGCAGGGCAGGAGTGTGAGGAGCCTTCCCTCTGAGGAAGAAGGAGTGGCACAGACAACAGTGGCAGAGACATGTGATGGACTAACCACAATCCCCCTTCCCCATACCCCAGTTTCACTGTGGGGAGGAAATGGAGAAATTTGGAAGTGACATTCAAGCCTGTGGAGAAGGGGTCAGGGGGAATGGGTTTTAAGATTTGGTTTTATTTTTCATTATACTACTCTGATTTGACTAGTAATAAATTAAACTGCTGTTGCCAGTTTTAGTCTGTTTTGCCCATGAGAGCAACTGGATAATGTTCTGTACCTCACCACATAAGCCTTTTGCCATATTCTCTTTCCCATATCCAGGTGAGGAAGGGAGTGACAGAGTGCTTTTGGGGGATACCTAGCATCCAAGCCCCCACAGACATAGAGTCAGTATAGTCAACCTATAGGTTGTTTGCTCTAAAATGAAATACATATTTAGAAATTCATTACAGCTGTCTCACCAAAAGGAATTATCTGCATCTTCTCGTTAAGCAATATATGCAGATTTTATATAAGAAAGCTTAAAAAAAATTCCAAAAATAATTAGGGAAAGGTGGTAGTAAGATTTGCTACCATAGTATTTAAATTTATTTGAGTACAACATATGAATCTGTTCAGATACTTCATATGAATGATGGGAACTTTAAAAATAAAAACCCAAAACCATTGATGAAGTTGAGTTAAATTTCTGAGGCAAGGGAGAACCATAGAGAATTAAAAATAACTTTGAATGTAGGGATCCAGATAAAAAGCTGCCATAATTGTAATAGATTGCTATTACTTAGCTTTACACTGGGATACAGATACAGGTGTGTGTGTGTGTTTCTTAACTGTATTTCCATGCTTCATTTGTTTTACAGTGTAGGACTACTGAGTTTGCTGGATCAATGGCTTTTGTATTGTAAATTCAGATATGTGGCCTCAGGCAGCTGATGATGAAAGTTTCAGGAGCAAAGACTAATTGAACTAGAAAAATAATTAAAATGATAAATGATGATTTAAAGAGAAAACTATGTAATTAAAATTATATTCTTAAGTATTTTTGTTAATTCCTTTCTACCTCTAATTTCTAGTTTTCAGCTGGAGAATTTGATACCTGCCATTCTAGAGAGCTTCTCTTTTGGGAAATTGTACCTTATTTCGAGTTGTTAACTCTTTAAATCCTTGAGATAGTAGAAAAGGGAAGACACATCACTTGTTGACTTCTGTGTGAGATGTTGTGGATGTCTGGAGGTTTTTCCCTATTCTTTTTTTTTTCCTTCTTTTCTTCACTGTTCTTCAAAGGGTCAAGGGGTTTGTTTACTTCCTTTATCTTGTTTCCCAACCAAGCATTTCCAGGGAACTTGGAAGTAGTGATGCAGTTGACATGTTTGTGTTTAAGTTACTATTAAAATGAAGTGTGTAGCTTTAAAACACATTTTTATCAGCAAAATATAAATAAAAAATTTTGATCAAGTTTAGGATGGCTCACTGTAAGACACATCTCAGTAATGTTCTTGTTCTGGAACTACTAGGACCTGGAGCCTTGAAGGGACAGGAAAAACATGAAAAAGTTTTAGCAGAAAAACAAATATTTCAGTACTGTAAGAGACTCTGTCAAGATGAGTTACAGTTCTTGGAATATTTGTGGTGTCTGCAAGAAAGTAAGCACTATCAAGATGTTGTCTGTCAGTACTGAAATAGATTGTATTTTCAAATTACTCTTTCTTCCTAAAAACCGTGTTCTGGCTCTCTTAAAATATTTTTAACAGGACTGTTTGTCAAATAGCATGAGTTGATTCCTGAGGAAAGGTATCTAAATTTAGCCGAATCTCTGTGTTAAAAATAGTGGATGATGAAGGAACCATAATCCAGGGTCTTATCTAAAAATAGTTTAGTATGTGTAACTGGAGGTAGGAAAAATGCACATTTACCTACAGCAGGAGTCCCGAGAGGGGGTGGATGCAGTGAACTGTAGATATAATAATGACTAAAAGACTTAAGTGAGTCCTAAGGGCTAAAATTTTAATCCCTCAGAGGATTTAGATGAAGTTATGTCCTGCAATACATTTACCACTTCTCTAAAAATTTGAGTCCATCCTTACAGATAAGAATTCAGTCAGATGTCCTGGCTGTGAGCCATTATTTTTATATGAAGTTTTATTCTTTTGGATAAAGTAAATGAATATTGTTGCTATTTATGTGCTCCTTGCTCTGAGAGATATCTATATTAGAGGTCTTGTGAAAGTTTGGTACATACCATAGAGGTTAAACTAACAAAGTGTAAAATAACTTGATAATCATAAAAACTAAACCACCAGTGTGTTTTGTGCAGCAATTTCATTTGACTACCTATGTAGTAGATTTGTGGCTTTGCATTATTGTGTGTATTAAGGCTGGTGTTGCAAGGAGAAGCTGGACTAACAGCTTCTCTTTGTGTATTTAGGAAAAAGATGCTGCAAACAGTGGAAAGAAATTATTTGGTCCAGTCTCTTTCTTAATACAGTGTGTTGTATATCTTGTGCTAAACAGTCCAGTGATATGTACCAAAGTTTTCTTTAGGAATACTGTAGCTTGATGTTGTTAGCTTTTCTTTTACTAGCTGAAGCTAGTAAATTGTTATAGTCATCTTAAACAATCTTGATTATTACTTTGCTTCTTCTTTGTTGAACACAGCTGTGTAAAATTCTATACTACATATCAGATGCATAAGCATTAGTGGAGAAAACCTACTTGACTGTTCAAGAAAATGAAACCATGCAGAAAAATGAAGAATAAATTCTATTTCAATTATACTAGACAGGAGTCAAGCTTGCTAAAGAAAATATTTTGAGGTATCTGTACAAATAAAGATGATCAACAAAATAAAGATAATATTTTCTAAGGAAAGGAAATATGTTATATATACCACTATTTGATATTTGGAATGTCCATAATTGGAATTTTAAAATTAAAATGCATTCTCCTCCATGCACACACTCTTAAGTAAATAATCAAGAGATACTTTTGAGGAACAGCTGAATGTTAGTGGTGTTTCAAAAGTACAGATAATTTCTTCGGCAAAAAGAATGGAACAAGTCCTACTAACTCAAGTTACTAGATTTTCTTTTTTTTTAAACCTTAATACATTTTTTGGGGTTTTTTTGTTTTGCAGGACACAAAATTATGGATAATAATGGAATATCTGGGTGGAGGCTCTGCCCTTGATCTAGTAAGTAAATGATGCATGTTTTTTTTGTTACTTTACTTCACATAATTATATTCTTATCTTATAATTCTGGAAACTATAATAGATCACTTGGCTGTGGCAACATTCACTTTCAGGAAAGGATAAAAGTATTTGTCAATGCCAGAAAAATGTTGTTTTCCATGAGGCATGACTGATTATTTGTGTAAATAGAAGGGAACCAAGCAACATAATATTGGAAGCAGGATATAAACATCTTAGAATGCTAATCTTCAGTCAGCCAGAGAGCACTAGTGCCTGAAAATAGTTTTTTGTATCTCTTAATTCTGCCACCACAACTCTTATACAAGTTTATACATTTTAATATATCTTCCTCACCACCCGCACCCTCCGCAAACAAATAAACGAAAGGTTCCCTGTTTGAAGTCTTTCTGAAGCCTAAACATACAGAAATACAATTAAGCCTGTTATTAAAAATAATATTTCAAAGAAACAGAAGCAGCTCTGGACTCCATGGAAAGTACAGAGGACTTGCAGGGAGCCCTGAATAGACCAAAGGGCTGTGCAGTCACCAAGGGTATGAAATTTAACAAGAGCAAGTGCCTCGTTCTGCACCTGGGATGGAGTACCCAGGTTTGAATTGGAATTCAAAGGGGTCAGTGTAGAACATGTTTTCTGTAACTGGATGCTGACATTCACTTCAGCTATTAAAAAGCACCAAAACCCCCTCCCAAATGACACAACTTCTTAGGTTCATTGTGGATTTAAAAAACACTACTGTAGAAATAATAAAGCATGTTTTAAGTATGTGAAAGTCATTATCCAAATTGAGGCAGAATGTCTTTGTAGCAGAGTTTGCAGTTGTCTAATGGGGTAACTGATAAATGCTTGAGGAAAGAGCAAAAGGAGCAAGGTCACTGTGAAGGGGTTCCTCTGGTGTCATCCAGGAGTGGGTATTAAATGTGAGCTTCATGCAGTTGTGTATTTTTGAACCCACTTACACATTTAGCTTCCACATCTGCTAGGAGTTCTGTGGTTGTGTAAAAATTCATAATGTTCCCTGTAAAGATATGATAAAAATGTTTGTTTATTGTTGTGATTACTTTTTTCATACTGACAGAAGAGCAATGAGAAATCAGGTTTGCTTTTATAAATTACCTATTACTTTCTTTGTATAGGTATAAAAGAGCAGAATGAAAACATGTTACCATATTTTCTTCTTTTTTTTTTAATCTTACAAATTTCACTTGTGTGATGACTGTGTGTTTATTCTCTAAGTTTGTTGCCTAGAAATAGTAGAAAGTACTTGTTCACATCTTAAAATGTTATTGAAGAAATTGCACCCCAGAACTGAAATCATTATGCAAGTGTCCATTAAGGACTTTTGTGTGCTTCATTAATTTTCAGTTTATGTTCTGGTGCATGTTCTCCTAGTTCTAACATGCACATTATGGTTCTCAACTAGAATCTGGCATATTTTGCCACGTTTTCATACTTGAGGCAAGGATTACCGGGAACCTTGAATTCCATGTTCAGAGTGCAGACATGTCATTCTAGCTTGGTGTTTTCTGTACTTGAATATGCACTGGATGATTTTGAAATCCTGCCTCACAAGAAAAGGTACATATAATGCAACTGCATGTACATTTTTGGTCAAACTTTGAGTGTAGTTCAAGTTTGTGATCAAGGTACAAGTGCCAGTCTTCTCAGATTTACTGTTTTCAGTAATTCCTCCTCACTAAGGTGAGCTGAGTCTGACATAAGAGTCTTTCCCCCATTAGATGTGCTGTGTCATGTTACTATGTCTCAAACTGGTGCTTGCAGCCTGGCTGGAGCAAAGCTTTGAGAATGTCTTAGTGGGTTTCAGGTAGTGGTAATATTATGTGTATTATTAGAGCTAAGGAAAAGCAAGTAAGATTATAATTAAGCTGCAAAGATAAAGCAAATGCATTGTTACAGGAAATATTACCTCTCTTGCTATGCATGAGGATTTCTGAGGGATGTACTATTTTTAATTTTTATCTGAAAATCCTTATCTGCAATGTTTTCCTTTTCACAGAATGAAGCTTTAGAGGTACAACTTTTTGATTGTGCTCCAGTGAGTGCTATTGTGGAGTAAACTAGAATAGTGGAATATTTCCAATATTAACTGTTGGACACAAAGTTTCAGTGTCTCTCTGGAGATGCCCTTATTGTTGAGACTCCTCTCTGGGTAGTGAGCTTTCCTCCGTTACTCTCACTTTTAGAATTCATATCACAAAAAGATTTTTGGAATCATATAACGCTACTGATTCTTCTCATAAGAAGAATTACTTGTAATCTCTTAACAATTAGCAAATTTATATTTCCAGTATTACTTGAAAAAAGTTAATGTTTTAAAATATGTAATGTTCTCTCAGCCTATCAGTTTGAGTTGAGTTTTATAGAGTTTTATAGAATTTCTCAAAATTCTATATGCACTATGTAGTCATAATGATTGATGTAGTACCTTGAATGCCGTAGCTTCTTGCTCAGGCTTTGAGATTTGGGTCCACATAGGATCTGTGGAGTTGTACCTCTAAGTGTTAACAATCAGATGCTTTTCAAAGGCTTAGTTTATCTATGACCTGACCACAAAGCAATAACTTGAGACTGTCTTTATGGCACCTTTAACAAATTTTATGTAATATTTTAGATAAATTATTTCTTTGCCTGTTGTTCATTAAACTACTTAGTTTAGAACTATGTGTTTTTAAAAAGAGTATTCTGTTTTGTCTCACATTATGAAGTTAGAAAATTGGAAGTTTTGAGGGCTGACAGAAGGAGTAATTTCTTTTTATAGTCATGGTGTTATTTCTGTTCTCTGTTTGTCCTTTTTTTTATACATATTTAAACATTTCTTGCATCTCCTAGTTAGAGCCTGGCTCACTTGATGAAACTCAAATTGCTACAATATTGAGGGAGATACTCAAAGGACTCGATTACTTGCATTCGGAAAAGAAAATCCACAGAGATATTAAAGGTAAATAGTTTTATTATTTGTGATGAAAGAATATCATAACTATTCATGCAAACCTGTATGAGCACCATTACATTGTCAAATGGTGTCAAATATCTTCATTTCTGGTATTTATTTTTTTTTATTCCAGCTGCTAATGTATTGCTGTCTGAACAAGGGGAAGTAAAACTGGCAGATTTTGGAGTAGCTGGACAGCTAACAGACACACAGATAAAGAGGAATACCTTTGTGGGAACACCATTTTGGATGGCACCTGAAGTAATAAAGCAATCAGCATATGATTCAAAGGTAAGGTACTTCAAGGCATTACCAAAGTCCCTTCCTTTTTCTAACTCGAGTTACATAGGTTGGTCTTCAGAATGCAGCTAATAACTTTGGCTGTGTCTTCATGAGGATGTGTTCAGGTGACACCTAGCAGCTAAAAGCTGTTGGTGAGGAAAGATTTCCTAATTTGTATCTAAACTTTAAGTTTCCTAGTTTATTAAGACAATCCAGATGGCAAGAAATGATACAGTATTCACGAGTGCATCTCATCACCTTTTATCCCACTCTATTGATGAGTATTTTTGGCTGTTTAAAAGTAGAAGAGTGCAAATATATACAAAATGTTAATATTCTTTCACTTGTTTTTAGAAAAAAATAGTCAGCAACACAGTTGAAAAATATGGATTTGGTGGATGTGAAAGTGTTGTTTGAAAGGGCTGTTCCTCATCTCCAGCAGAATGTGCTGTGTGGGTCTGTGTTGCTCTGACTGTGTTCTTTCAGATTTGCTATTCGTGAGATGTTAATATTTAATACCAAAATACCAAATTTTTCTATATACAGGATTTTGATTTAGCAGAGTGGCACATCAGCATACTGAAATCTCAACACAAGCACAATATATCAATTGTAATACATAGCCGGGGCACAATAGAAATGTGATTGCATTACTTCCATTACTGGAACCTTCCATTACTGTTCTCTGTATTCTCACCAGCGTGGCACTGTGTGTCCCTACTTGCCAGGAAGGAATATGCCCATTAAAGCCAGCTCAAGCCTATTGGTTTTTTCAAAGTTCATTGTGTTGGTAATTTCTTCTTTTTGCTTCTGTTTGAGGTACATATACAGTTCTTTGCTGCCCCTGCCTTATCCCTGCCCCACATGGACTGACTACTCAGCAGGACATCCATGTTATCAGGAAAGGCTCTTTGCCAAAGCCACTGCTGCAGCTGTAGGTCTGAAACAAAGGTCACCCTCAAGCCCAATTTGTGTTAAGTTCAGCTTTCTTTATGATAATTAGCAGCATTTCCTTACGTTCTTCCCTGAGCTCGTCTTCCTTACCCATCTCCTCTGATTTCCCTGTAGGGATTTGTTCATTGGTCATATCTCCATGCAACGAGACAGGTTGAGATGTTTCTTTCCACTTGCTAAGGCTGATTCTCATCTAGGCTGTACTGTTGCTTAATTCCCTATTTGATATGTTTCTGTAAAAAGGCTATAACAATCAAAACACTGTAGAGCCTGTAGAAACTTAAATGACCCCAAAATCCCAATTTAAAGTCAAGTAAACTATCTTGGAGTGGTGGTTGTTGTTTTTTTTTCCTTCATGTGTTTTTGTGGGGGATTTTTTGTTAATTTGTTTTGGTTTTGGTTGGTTGGGGTTGGGTTTTTTTGTTTTTTTGAGGTTTGGCTCCTAGGAATGACCATTACTTGGACAAAGTGTGATTCAGCTGAATCTTTCTGGCTATTTCAGTCTTCTGTGTCACATGAACATAAGAGTCTTGGATACTTGATGAGGGATTCCCAATAAAAGCTTGAAAGGGCTCTAGTTTTTGGTGGTGCTTCTGCTTCCTGTTTTGATTCCTGTCTTATGTGAAAACATGTTTTCTTAACATGCTTCATTTTTCATATATCTAGTTATCTGTTCTTTCTACTATAAAACTTGTACTGTAAAAAATAGATGTTTAATTTGAAAGTGTCTTTTTCTTGCACATAGCCTGTTTTCTTTGGCTTGCAAGAACTTTAAAGCCAGACTGAATTTTACTCATTAGGTTAGAAGAGGAAAGGCTTATGGCAATATGGCAGTAAATCGTAGTTACCAGTGACTTGCTGTCATCTGAACTTGGAAAAAGAATTTTTGTTCAAGATTTAAAAATCACAACATTTGATTAAAACTCTGTGATAATGGAGTGTCACCATGTCCTGGGGTCATGCTTATCCCTCTTCATTGGGAGAACTATTTGTGCTTGTTCTGGGGCTTCCTTGTCACAGTCAAGTCCGTCCTAGAAATGCTTAATTGGATACACATGCAATTGGTACTTCCTTTCTTATCTGTGAAAGGGGAGAATATGGTTCCAGAGGAATATGGGGTGAGTTATTTTTGATGTTTTCAACAGGAATGGACTTCCAAAACCCATCTTGGACTTCAAAGAGTCTAGTGTGCAGCCATGGTTTGTTGCACCTTTTTGTTCATTTTTGTAGAGGAGGGTCACTAGCAGTAGAGTTATAAATACATGAGGAAAAAAGGAAGAATTTATATACATATGGGTGTGTGCAGGTGGATATCTGCGCACTCATACACATGTAAATTTGATGTTTATACTTGTATATACACATGCTCCACCTGTGACTGAAAGTCTGGCAGATGAAAACTATCCATTTATGTGGCTTTAACACTTCACTCTTGAAAAGTTGAAATTCTGTATAAATTGGAAATAATAATACTCAGCTGTTAACATGAAAACTTATCTTCACAGGTGACGTTTTTCTTTTGTAACCAAGAAAAGCTTTCCTGCTAGAGGGAAGTTACTCATAATTAGGCTTGAGGAGAGCTTAGCTGATAATGCTCTTATTAAGATAAATGAAACTCGGGGCTCATGTGCTTATGTAATTCCTTGTGCTCAGGAACTGTTCTGTAACGCGGCCTAATAAAATGGCATTTCGTAAATTCAATGGTATGCTAATTGACTCTGATTTTTTTTTCCCATTCTTACTTGCAAAATTAAGCAACTAAGCTCTTAACAGTAGGATGCAGTCGGAACAAGGAAGGAGGAGCTTGTTTTGGGCCAGGCACTGTGGCTTGTGATAGTGGAATGGATGTGTACAAGTCAGTCAAAGATAACCATGAAAATCCACAGGGCTGACACAGGTGGGGTTGAGGGGTACTTAGTAAAGACAGCAGTGATAAATGAAATCTCGGCTCTATCCAGTACCTGGAAATAGATCTGTTTACAGCATAGCAAAATTCCAACTGCTCTGTTTGGGAATAAAACCAGACAGCTCATGTCAGATCTTTCCTGTTTTCCTCAGAATACGTCTTTGCTCTGCTTTCACTTAAAAAGAAACAGAGAAAAACCAAACATAAATATTTTTAATTGGTATCTTGTCCTTGGAACAGACATTTCTGTGAGATTTTTTTTCTTTTACCTTTCTGACAGGTTTATTATCCATTCTCTTGACTTCTGGGTCTGTGATTTCAGCAAAACATAAGAGAATTATAATGCATTGCTTCACATTACTTCAGGCAGATTTGCAATATGATTTGTACCAAGGGAGGCAGCATTCCCTAAAAACTGTAGCACATTCTGATAGTGAAAACTTTTAGAGGCTACTTGGACCAAAAAGCTAAATATTACTGTTAAAGACTGCATTTCATATATTTCTGCATAGTCTGTGAGTAAGAATGAGATATAAACCTAGTGTGAAACTCCAGTGAAGTTACATTCTAATGTATTAAATTTCTGATGGTTGTATTAGTTAATTTATATTGAGGAAAAATATTGTGCAAGTTAAAACATTTTACTTTATGTAAATATTTTAGACTTACCCCATATTTACATAGTGTACTTGAATATGGTAGATAAAATGCTAGTTTATAACAACTCTGCCAGTGCTTTTTGGTGTAGTAGTATCGATTTAAAAAAAAATTTAAACTCTACTTAGTGTAACTGTTTTATACTGAAGAGTGGAGACAACCAAGAAATTCTGTTTACTTGGGCTGTGGGGCTAATCACATAAAACAGTGGTAACAAAACCAATTGGCACATGAAGTTATTTACAGTAAAGCTTAAAAATTTACCTTTACAAGTGTGATGGTTTTGACTGGGGTAGAATTAATTTTCTTCACAGTATCTGGTATGTGGCTGTGTTTTGGGTGTGTGGTGCAAGTGTTGATAACTCAGGGATGCTTTCCTTGTTGCTGAGCAGTGCTTGCACAGAGTCAAGGCCTCTTCTGCTTTTCACACACCAGCGAGCAGGCTGGGGGTGCACAAGGAGCTGGGAGGGGACTCAGCCAGGACAGTTGATCCCAGCTGACCAGAGGGGCATTCCACACCACATGGCCTCATGCTCAGCAATAAAACCAGGGGGAAAGTCCCTGGGCATCTTCCTGTTGGTGGTGAACAGCTGTTTCCACTTACATCACTTGCCTTTCTTGGGTTTTTGTTACTTTCTTTTTCATTATAATTTATTATTATTGTTATTTTATTTCAGTTATTAAACTCTTCATAACCCACAAGTTTTCTCCCCTTTACCCTTCAAATTCTCTTCCTCCCCCATTCCACCAGGGGACGGTGTGAGCAAGCAGATGTGTGTTGCAGGTTAAACTAGAGCAGCAAGCCAACACTTACTTTTCTTTCTCCAACCTAATCTTAAAAGCATTCTTTCTTACAGGCAGATATCTGGTCATTAGGCATAACAGCCATAGAACTTGCGAAAGGAGAGCCACCTCATTCAGAATTACATCCAATGAAAGTTTTGTTCCTCATTCCTAAGAACAATCCACCAACTCTGGAAGGAAACTTCAGTAAATCCCTCAAAGAATTTGTCGAGGCCTGCTTAAACAAGGACCCAAGCTTTGTGAGTTTTATGTTTGTCAGTGTGTAGTAGAGAACTTGACTGCTTTACATAAATTGCATGAGTAAGTGTCATTCAGCTTCTCTAATATGGTGTGACATAAGTGACGGGTGTATTTTTAGATACTGTATATATTTAAAATCTCATTTGAATCAAGACTTAACTCTGGACTACTTTGTTTTTATAGTGAGTCACTCAACACTTAAAGATGGTAAAAAAAAAACCCAACTCTCTCTTTTTTTCTTTTAAGAGACCTACTGCAAAGGAGCTTTTGAAACACAAGTTCATTTTACGAAACTCCAAGAAAACATCTTACTTGGCTGACCTCATTGACAGGCATAAGAGATGGAAGTCTGAGCAAAGTCATGACGACTCCAGTTCTGATGACTCAGATACGTAAGTTTGAGGAGTCTATAAAATATCCTTTGTGAGGAGCCAAGGAGTTACTTTTAGCACATGTATTCCTGTATTCAGTTATTACAGCTTTCCAGCTTAGTAGCCTTGGTAAATGAATGCAATCTTAATTTTAGTATTGCCAGGGATTTCATGCAAGTAACAGTCACTGAGGAAAAACTGTTCTGGCCCATGTTCTGTGCTGCCTTCTCTTTTATGTAGGGTCCAGGGTTCTTCCTAGACATGGGGCTAGCTGTTCTGCAGGCAGAAGGTCTCAAGCTGCACAGCCAAGTAACACTGTGCAAATGAGAGTCAAGTGAAGAGATTGCCACAACTTATTCACAAATGGATTAAATCCCTCATAGTAAAGGAAACACAACTATTCTCTGCAATTCCAGGCTACATGCTAATGGCAAACATCAGGTTATTTCTTGGGTGACATTACAGCTGTATATTTCTTTACAGTATTAATGGCTTCATGCCTTTCAGTGGCCACAGTTACAGTGTCTTAGCTATTTTTCCTAGGCAAGAAAAGTGAATTAAATTTTCTAATTTCATCCCCTTTCCCTGATGAATTGAGGTACTCTGCTAAAGCTGGTTTTCAGATAGCAATGAAACACTTGATTGTGACTTGGGAAAATGTTTTCAATCTGTGATGCCTCACTTCCTTACATTGAAGTATCTTGGTTTAAATTTTTAATTTACCTCCAAAAAAAGTTACCTTAATTTTCATACTTGTCTTAATATGTAGTGGCCTGCACAATAGAATCCTGATCTTGGTCTTTACTGTAGTTTTAATATTTAGTGTGTATATTGAATGAACGTCAGCAGTAAGGTGTAGGTAATAAAAATTGGTTTATTTACTTTTCTTTCTTTCCCTTGAAGTGAAGCAGATGGTCAGGCTTCAGGTGGGAGTGACTCAGAAGAGTGGATCTTTACAATAAGAGAAAAGGACCCCAAGAATCTAGAGAATGGAGCAGCTCAGCCTTTGGAGTTGCAAAGAAATAAGGTGCTCAAAATATTAACTTCATAATATATGGAGATAATTCTGCTTTAATAATTTAGTGGGGTGATTTCATTTTATGCCTTTAAAAGCATTTATATTGTGAAACTTCCAGAATTTTTGCTAAAAATGTGTTTTCTACAGTTGCCTTTCACAAAAGTTTCTGAGTAAGTCTTGAAGTTTGGGCATTCTGTTAATGTGTCCTTTTTTGTAGTTGACAAAATATGTACCAAAATATTTCTCTAGTTTGAAGTACAACCACTGGAGGAAGACCAGGCAATATTGTATTTTTAAAATCTCATTCTGTATAGTAAACTAAAACCAGTACAGTGCAAATCTAGGCTGGAGTTTTGGAGAAGGCATTTTGGTCTTTTAAGGAAAATGACTACAATGTAATAAACAATGGAATGTGCCTGTGTCAAAAAAAAAATCCAGAATAAGGGATGTTTAGGAACTGCTCCATTGTATTTTCTGCAACCTGTGTGGCCAGAGCAGGTTGTTGCTGTGCTGGCTCTGAAAATTCTGGAGAAATATAAGAAAAATATTGTATCATATAGGATGAACCTAGTAAATATCAGCATGTCTGTGATTTAGTTAATGCTCAGTAAGATTGTGGGAGTTTGGTGGTTTTGGTTTGTGGGGTTTTTTTTCCCCTTTCTAATTTTGATCTTGCATGTATTTGAGGTGCTGCAGTCTCAACTTTTAATTCAGCCTCTATTTTCCACAGTGCTTTGGAAGAGTATGTTGTAGAACATTTTCCATATATGGAAACACAGCTTTCATAAAGTGTAGCATGTTGGAACTACATTTTGTCTTTAATTAGAATACAATGAGGATGCTTTTTTTCAGAAATAAAATTGGTCAGATTTTTTTTTCTTTAAAGGAAAAGGATATCCCAAAAAGGCCTCTATCTCAATGCCTGTCTACAATTATATCCCCTTTATTTGCAGAGGTAAGTTATTGCTTTAAAACTTTACAATTCCAAGGTTTATCTGAAAAAAATTGAAAAATATAATGAATGATACCTAAGGTTGCTACTACCCATTTTGAACTTGTTAAGTTTTAGCTGTGCCTTTGCCATGTCTGCTTCTGAGAGCTGTATTTTGCTCCTAACAATACTTAATATGCGTGGTAGTGACATCAGCCATGCTGGCCTAAAGCAATGAACATGACAAGAAAAAGGTGTGTAAATGTTTGGGTTGCAGCATTCTATTTTTAACACTACTTTATGTATTTATCTTATTACAAATTTCAAGCTCTTCACTGTTCCAAGATACAGTTGTGGACCAGATCATCAAGAGTTTTACTTTTGAATTTCAGTGTCGAAAACTGTATTTTGTTCCCATTCTGAGTTTTATATTTTTTATACTTTCTCCCCAAATACTTAAAAACAACTTTGAAAAAGAATATATGAAGGATAAGAGAAGAATTTATGAAGATATGATAATTTTAAAAAGTTGATAAAATTACTGTAGTGTATATATATAACTATAGGTGTGCAAGTATGGATACTAAAGTATAGGAAGCACATCTTGAAACCAAACAGTTGCAGGTAAATACTGCTTGTTCTTCTTGGGATACTTTGTTGTCATTTTTGACTGTAAGCATGCTGAAAAGGATGTGTGAAGATTGAAGATGTGTGAAGATGAATGACATCCTGATAAGTACTGTAAAGACAAACTTCTGCTTGAAAAAAGTCTTCAGTATGTGAGGGTGATTGATGAAAGTCAAATGCTGTCAGACAGTCAGACATTGTGAACACTGATAGTCACTTCCTAACAAGCTTCTGCACTATATTGTATATAGAAATATTTATTAATATCTTATTAATATATTTCTTCCTGGTTTCCTTTCAGTTGAAAGAGAAGAGTGAGGTGTGTGGTGGTAACACAGACTCCATAGAAGAACTGAGGAAGGCAGTTTATTTAGCTGAAGAGGCTTGTCCAGGCATTGCAGATACCATGGTGTCACACCTTGTGCAGAGGCTTCAGAGGTAATGAAACTATTTCAGCATGGCTTACAGAAAGCTGCAAATCTGATTCTATAAATATTTGGTTTATGTTAAATTGAAAGAATTATTTTCTGTTTCTAATGGAGAAGAAAACCACTTGTGCCTGCAGTTTGTGCAGTTGTGTTTGCTTACTGGAAAAACACCTAATCGTATCAGCAGTTCTAATTTCTAGCTTCAGGTGATAGTACATATGTATGTTCATCAACATCCTGTTGGTGTGCATATTGTGTGTCAAATGAGACTGGACAGGCTTTTCCCTTTGCAGTTCATGTAAGGGACACACACCTCCTTGGTGTCTGGGTGTGTGTGGCAGAGAACACTCTGTGTCACTCTTAGTTTCTTTTATCCACATGGATAAATTGACTGTTCAGTTGGTCTGTGTTTCTTTCACTCACACTGACTATGTAAGTGAAAGAAACACAGACCTTGTTCCTTGTTCATTCCAGACAGTCCAGTTCATTCCAAACACAGACCTGGTTCCTTGCTCATTCAGTAGAGACAGTCTGTATGGCCTTTTGGTAGCAACTCCAAAACCAATATTTGGTCTTACTTCAAAAGGCCAAATTTCATGAGATTTTCTAACTGCCTTGCTTATGAATATATTATGAACAAATAATCAATTTTCTGTTCCTTTAAGTGCTGCACAAGAAAAGATAAGAGGTATAAATTTCAGAATTGCTGCTGGAAGAGGCTATAAATGCATCCTTGAATCTAGGAGCCCACAGCTGTTGTGAAACTCACAGCAACCAGATTGGATTGCTTGGTACTAGAAAAAACTCATGTCAATGATTAATCATGGACCACTACATGGAAAAAGATCATCCTGAGCAGGTGTCTCCCTTACCCTGTTTCTAACCACAGCTTGGTAAAGTTTAGGAATTCACAGCTTTGAGGTTGAAGCACAGGATTTCCAGGCTGACACTTTCTCCTTCAGTAAAAACCAGTGCCAAGAAACCTGCAAGCAATCAGGTTTGTTGCTTTATGGGCTGTTAAGAATGAAGCCCAGTCAGCATCTCTAGTGCTGAAAGGTTACTTCTAATGCCAGATGTCCTGTCCTGTCTCATTTGGTCCTGGCAGACAGAAAGAGTTGCTAGAGCTTCCATCTCAGTTTGTTTCCATTAGGGGTTCCAAAAATGAATCCAGTCTTTCATCAGCTAATATTTCAGTGTCGTATTTTTATCAGTCTGGTACAGGATCTTCCTGGAACTGGAAACCTCAAAGACTTGATGCTGCAATTGAGGCTGAAAATGGCCATGTGGAGACAGTGCCCAGACATGGTCAATTTTGGGGATGCTGGAAGTGATCTGACTTGTTCTGTCACGACAGCAACTAGTTTTTGTCTTGTGAGAAAGATTTCAGAACCCTTTATATACCTATTTAGCATTGCTTTCCTTCTGTTCTGCTTCCTTGGACTGTTACTGTTTTTCTTGGTCATAATGTCTTAGAGCAGTGAAGGCAAGCACTCCATTCTCTTTCTAGGAGAGAAAGAATTATTCATAGAGAATGCTTGTCAGTGGATCACATCTGGGTGAACTTTCTCTTTTTTTCAGGAATGATATTCCAGCTAGTATGGGATAATGACTTCAAGAAAGGGAGTAAAAGAATGAATAGCAAGAACTCCCACTAAATATGAACTTGAATAATTCCATAGCTTAGTAGGTTTCCCTTGAGAATAAAACTATCTTTTGGAGCTAGTCAAATTCTGAAAAAATAATTCCTTCTTGTTCGGGTGCTCCAAGAAGTATGCTCTGTTACATCATTAGGTCATTCAGTATAATACCTTCTCAATTTGATAGCTAATTACTGAAGATGAGTTTTCAACAACAAGTTTCTGATTACATTTTCACTTCCCCTTATGATTGGTTAGAACTGGAGTTTGCATGTTTGTCTGAATGAATTAACTGGGACCCTCAGAATAGCTGCCCAGTAATGTGCGTGAATCCAGCACCTTCCCCCTCCAGTTTTGATTTTGGATATTTGGTGAAGTTTACCAGAAACTTAATGTGATTAAAAGGTCTGCTTATTTCTTTGGATGATTTAAGAATCTGCTTAGATCAAGAAATAGAGTTTTCCTGGCCTAGCAATATTTTGAAAAGATTTGATATAAGCTTGCAGAGTAGGAAAGTTGGAGTCACTAAATGTTCTTCCATCATTATGTGCTGCTCAGTAACACATTTGAGCACAGGTTATTGCTGTTTGTTAGGAAAGCAGTGATACTCTAACAGGGCTGTTCAGTTCTACGTCTCTTCCTTTAAAGTGTGGTGGCAGTGGTGAATGCCATTGTGCAAGGAAAAAGGCCAGAACTTCAACACCACAAAATGGAATAATTTCATTGCTGCTTTTTGTTGAATGCCTTTTTAAAAGTTGCAACAGTAACTATTTCTTTTCCTCTTCAGATATTCCTTAGCTGGAGGAAGTTCTTCATCCTACTGACATACTCTTCCTTCCTGGCTTTCCCAAGACAGCAGAGATCCCATGGTGTCTGCATTGAAGGCGTGCACCCTAATGCTCTTCTGACTCTCAGTCTCTGGAAAGTCCTTGGGAGGAAGGACATTCCTAAGAGTGAAAATGATGTCTCTTGGATGGAGGCCATCTTTTTCAGCTCCTCAAAGCTATAATTTTTTAAAATGATAATGCACATATTCCAGGGAGGTGTCCTTTTGTAAAATCTGAAATGTATATTTAGGTTTGTGATAGAGAAATTGAAGATATTGAGAAACCTCAGGTATCTTGCTTTAAGAATTCCACTGGGAGATGGAGCATGGTTGTTGGAATTGTGTACAGATATGTATATAATGTCTTTTTTAACAGAAAGCCTTTCAATGTGCATAAGGAATCACTGTGTACAAAATGGTAAAGTGCTTTTGTAGATAATGTTAGTGGGGTAAACATTTGACAGGCCATAACTGAGTATTGCCTTGCCTTTATTACATGTAAAGTTTGAATTATGTGATAAGTGAATCTCAGTTAGATTTTTGTATGTGAAGTATTTGCCATTGAAAGAGTTAATCCTGTATTATAGAACCTTCTATTTGTACCTCAGCACAGACACAATTTTATTCTGTTTCTCCAGCATTTCTTTCTTTTTACTTACATTTTGAGCGTCACCTTCTATTTATGGTACTACTTCTAGTTGTCTTAAATTTCATACACCTGGTCTCTTAGAACTTTAAATTTAAATTACTGTTTTTCCTAGAGAATGAGTTCTTTCATACCTTCAGTTTCAAACTGTGCCAATGCAAATTCTGAAATAGTTCAGTTTTAGTAACAGATATTTGTGAAACTTGTGAAATTCGGACACAGTTTTTTTTCACCTGAACATGTTTAAATGCTCACAGAAATCTTTATTCCCTTCATTTATTCTGAAATATCTCCTAAGGTGTAGATTCTGAGACAGTGGCAAGTATTTCTTTATCATGCCTATTTTTATCGTTAAAACGAATGCCTTTCAGCATAAAAGAAAACTTATCCATAGATTCAATATTCGGTCTCGCTGCCTCGATCTGTGCATCTCTTTACCAAAACTGAGATGTTGGACAGAGACTGCGAGATGGCCCAAGTGCTGTGTGCTGGGTCCTGCTGCTTGCCTCTCCAGAGAAAAGTTGCTTCTTGAAATTCTGAATTTTAAAATTTCCACTATTCCTGTGAGGGCTTCTAGATAGCTGACTTCAGGTGTTGTAGATCTTGGAAACACTAATACTAGTTCATTAGTTGTATGCACAGTTGATTAGGTAGCTGCTATTTTTTTTTCCTCCCTACAGTATTACTCTGAGGTTTACCTTGGTTGATTTCACCAAGACTATATTCAGGTTCTTCTTATTCCAGTAGCTAAGAGAGCATTTTTGCCTTCTTTTAATGAAGAAATTGATGACTTTATGCTTTGCATGACCGTGAGGTAATTTATATATTTACTTTTAAAAAAAATATAGATGAGAGCTTTGGAACAGAAAGGATTAACATTTAAAAGTACAGGCATATCTGCCTGGCTTGGTACAAGAAACCCAGGTACTCTAACCATTGTGGAAGCTGGTAAGGTCTCCTTCCAGGACTTCTATCACCATGGTAGCCCTTGGTCTATGCATATTAATAGCCTTAATTTATTAATTTAAGGATTTAACAGTAAGAGGACACTGTCTTGCTAACAGAGCTAATAAACTTCTGCCCAGGTTGAAACAAAGTTTGGAAGAAATGTTGATTGAAGTTGGAAGAAATGTGGGTGTGTGTTCATCTTGAGGCCATGCTTTCAGGCACTACTCATTTTCCAGTGTAATAAGATAATGGGTTTCCTTTATGGCTAAGAGAATTTAAAGTAAACAAAACAATGCTAAAGTTTGAGCAATGTTTTACAACTCCACTTAGATTAATATTTTTAATTATGTTGTTTAGTGTGCTTTTAAGTGTTATGGATAGGCTCACTTTCGAGGAGACAAATTTAGCACTGCTTTTGTGAAATGGGTGTCAGAATGTAGTGCAGTGGGAAATTTACCTGTTGATGTTTCAATATGAGAACATTCAGCCTTCAGTAGATCCCTGTACTGTGACTGCACAAGGAAATCAACAGGTGTGTTTGCATTGGAAATATGAATTGATCAGTGTAAGCTGTTCCCTAGTCATCTGTTAACGTAAAGACTGGAAATTAAAGTAAGCTTACTTGGAGATGCACAGAACTCTGAGACTTAGTGGGGAGGTTAAATTTATGCTGCTGGCTTGAATGTCAATTTATCAATCAGCAAGTTCAATTAAATTCTAAGCTACCCTCTTTAAACACTCATTTTAAAAGTGATATATATGTGTTTTGAGTTGCATTTTAGTTGTGTTCCAGCACTGTATGTTGAAGAAGTACTTCTTTGAGTAGATGGTGGCAGAATTTGCTTGATGAATGTGTCAGAGCTTAAGATGAGTAAGACTTATGGTGAGGGCAGGTGGCCAAAAGGCTTGGGCATTTAGAAGAAGACAAGACCTCATTTATGGTAGAGATGTGTATTTTTATATGTAATATACAGATTATTTAAATATAGACTATCTTAAACTGAGATTCAAATGAAAAAAAAGCGTGCTGTATCTTGAATGTAGAAGTACAATCATTTGCTATTGAAAAGTATTGATGCTTTAAAAATCAGGTCTATATTGGTAACAGAAGAGGAGCTTCATTTGAGAGAAGCACTGCCTCAGTTTCTCAGAGGAAAAGAAGTGTATTGATATTTTTGAGAGGTTTTTTCATGCTTAAAACATGTATGTGTTACGATGTTGCACTGATGATTTTTCTGTGCAGGTAGTACTTCTCTCAGTCTTGACTATACTACATGACAAGCTATCCCTATTTATGCACACCTTTAAATTAGTAGAACTGCTTATTTGTCAGGGATTTCATGATTAGGCAGTAAATAAACTCACTGTTTAAAACCAATAAAATCAGTTATTTGAACTGAAGGCTTGCTTTTTTTAAAACTCTCAGATCTATTATTTACCTTAATTTTCCCTGCCAGTTGCACTTTGTAGTTGCTGATCAGTTTACTGAAGGATGACGTGCTAGGGCACAGAACACTTTTGGTGAAGTAACAAAGGCATAACTTCACTCTGCAGTGCCACAGTTCCTTTGCAGCTCCATCATTGTGTATGAGCCTGTGGGAACAGAAGATAAACTGATCTTTGTGGAATGCCCTAACTGGGTTGTTCTGCCCTTGATGTGCAAGAGGGGCAGGTGGAGGGGGAAGGTGAGGCTGAGTGTGTTGGCATCTCACAGCAACGCAGCTAGCTCAGTGTGAGTTCCTATCCTCATGTACCCTGGCACCCCATCATCTGCCTCTTAATATGCTTTTAATGTAGTTGGGCAATTCTTCTTTAGCTCTCACTACTTTATGTGATGTTCTGTATTACATTTTAAACTGTGTGGTACCAGTTTGTAGTAGTTTTACAGTAGCCCGACTTTGAAGGAAATGTGTTTTGCCTTCAAAAATGTCACCATTGGAAGATTATCCAGAGTGCTGATAAGTACAGGTATTCAAGGATCAGGACAATTGCAAATGGGTTTTGTAGGCTGCTGGGGAGGAGCTGAAGGTATGTGTTATGTGAAGCACAAATGTGTTTCCTGTTTTTAACTGTGTTGTGCAGATGTGTTGGTAAGTGCACTGAGCACATGCCATGGAGAAATCGTATGCAAGGGTTTCCTGACACATTTAATGCATGATTGCAGAGGGCCATTAAAGTGTGTGTCTTGTTTTCTGTAATGTTGCTGCCTGTTTTTAACCATGTATTTAAATTTTACTTTTGTCACTCTACACCAACCCAGTAAAACCACCTTGTAAATGACGTGACCTAGAAATAAAAAGTTCCATGAACTGTTGCCACCTGAGTGGTCAGTGAGATGAGATTTAGGGCACCTTCCCTGGAGGGGATGCTCTGTGGGCTTCTAGAGCAGTTATTGCCCACATGTCAATAATTCTATGCAGAACAGTTATTAAACAGTGTTGGGTTTTTAGTGGCAATCAGCTCAGAATTTGTAGCACTTGCAGATGGCCGTGATTTAAAACCCACCTTGTAGCCACCATCCTGCCAGCCCAGTGAAACTGATGAAGTGCTCACAACAAACTACATTTGCTCATCCTCCCACAGATTGCACCTTTACCTGGTGACAAACTATGTGACAGCTGCACACCTGTAGTTGTACTTCATTACTGTTTTCTGCTGCTAAAAACTGTATCTGTGGCACATTGCCCATTATTTTGTCCCCTACCAGCTTTCCTGTGCCCCAGGGCAGAGGCAGTGTCCATGTGCTGTAGCAACTGGGGTTGTGCATCTGCCTGCACATAGGTAACTCTGCTTTTGAGGGCTAAAACCATGTAATTGGTCCTGTATAGAAAGAATGGGTAAAATTGGGCTTTTCAGGTTTTTCTTGATCCTCTTTTTTGTTCTTGGCTGATGGAATGATAGGCTATTACACCTGATTTTGTCTCTAAAACGAATTTTTCTTCCTCCTTAGTCAGAGACTTTTATCAAGATTTCTGCAATCACAGCATGCTTTCCCCTACCTGCTGACTTGTCTTTCAGCCTGTCATTTTTGTCTGGTTTCAGCTGGATTTACAAAGGCATTAAGGTGTCAGTGTTGTTCAAATAAAATGTTCTGAAAAGAGGTAGGTTTGAGGTATATTATCAAACAGATCTTAACAGAGGTTAAATTAGAGAGCAGATGAATGGTGGAGATGCTTAATCTTGTTGAAAAAACCACAGGAGCCCAGGCTTTTTTGATCCCTTTGCCTGTGCTGCAACCTCCTGAGGCAATAAAGTCCCTCTTTTGTTTTTATTTGTTCATTATTGGAAACTGGCAACTATTTCATGGTGAGTAATAACAACACCAGCAGCAAATCTCCTGGAGTGCCCTGTCTGAGGTTTTCCAGCAGCTTAGAGATGTGTTTAGTGATAGCTCCTGACCTGGCACAGTGACCCTGCCTCTTTGCAGGCTGAACAGGCAGTGATGTGATGTGAATCAGGGTTAAAAATAAGTGGTTGTACATTAGAGTTTTTTAGTACATTGAGTTTTATTTACACACATGGACTCTGCCTGTTTCTAAGAAATGAGCATCAAGACAATTATTTTACTCTCTTACTATCATTTTGGTTTTGGGTTAACCCTGGGAATAGACACATAGAAAAACGCTGGTAAGTGACAGCAGTTCACATGGTTCCATTTTAAAAAGAAATTAAAAATCACACTAGTAGAGAAGAAAAAAAAATAATAGTTTTAAACTTTTTTTTTTTAAATAGGAAAAATAATACAAAAAGGTGAAAATGGTGATCAGGTGGGTACTCTGAAGGTTGCCCACAGCCTCACCTGCTCTTTGCCATTAACAATAAATATCACCGTATTTTGGTCTTTGCCTTATTTTCTAAATTCACCTTGTGTAAAAATGAAACTTAATGAGAAAAGGGGTTACTTGATTTCTTTGGAGAGCTCAGAATAAACTCCTGCGGCAGATAGCAGTTAATGAACATTATATCCAACAAGCCCCAGGATTCTAAATTAAAATTCAGGCATGGCCGTGAATTAAGGGCATGGCCCTCAATGTACTTTCCATTAAAAAAAAAGCTTTTCACTGTTATAGATAAGAATTCTAAAGGGAAGAGACAGGGCCCTGTCTTGTAAGGTACTATTTTACCACTCAATAATTTTTGGCAGGACCAGGTCTGCAGCATTGTACTTCATAGCAACATCAAGTGCTGTTGCTTTTTCAGCATTGTTAGCCCAGACCAGTAAGGCTGCAGCTGAGTTGTTGTTCACCTAAGCTGTGTTATTTCCTCTTCTCCTCACTACACAGATCATTGCTCACATTCCTGGTCAGTCCTGAAGCACTGGAATTCCTGTATGTTACTATAGGGCAGGGGGACAGGCTCGGAATGGACAAGGCAATGGGACCTGCAGCTGAGAAAATGGGCTTCAGATTTTCCTACCTACTTTCCAAGTTTGTCCTTCAGCAAGTCCTAGCCAGAGGCAATGCTCCAGGGTGTGAGTGTTGCACTGGTACGGAGAGCCAGGGGCACTAGCTGAGGAAAAGAGGAACTGCAGCACTCTGCCTGCCCAGGAGGCTGAAGGTGTCCATGCAGTTGAAGGAAATGCTCTGAAAAGACTTTCCCTTTGTCAGGATGTGCTTGGATTTGGACATGGGGACTTGCTGCTTGTCCTAAGGGGTTTGGAGCCCATCCTCATCTTGCACAGAGGTATGTCTGGGGTCGGGGGTAACAGAAAGAACGCTTTACGTCTCGAAACAGGCATATGTACAATGGTGGTGTGAGGTATTTTATTCCCTTTTGTTGTGAGCAAAGCTGTAAGAAGCCATTTTACACATCACACACAGACAAGCCATTAACAAAGCAAGTAGCTGGATGAAGAAAAAGCAGGGATAGAACTTCCCCAGCTTCGTTTCCCAGACTGACCTTCAGGCCCCCTCTGCTTAGCACCGTGCTTCCTCCAAGGCCTGTAATGGTGATGGGTGTTACCGGCACATCAAACTTCTGCCAATGGAAGTTTTACATCACCCTAGTGACAATGTTTCTTGAAACATGAGGGAAAGCATCTAAGCCTTGCAGATGCAGTGCTGCCAACCTTCTCAGCCTGCCACCAGCTTATCCAAAATGCGGTGCCAGCTGATGTTAAAGCTAGGCATAGGAAATGGGTAATTCTGCTGCAGGTTGTGTAAGTCACTCTCTGTCTGCCTGAGCCCCAGGGGAGAGAGGGAGAGACTGAAATTCCAACAATAAACTGGAAGTCAATTTGGGATGTGCAGCAAGCAGGATGAAAACTTGGGGCTTCAGCAGTACCCCCGAGCTTAGAGCAATTTAGTTACCAAAACACTGCAAATGAATCACAAATAGCTGTGGTTCTTGTAGCATACAGGTTTTCTTTCAAGTTTGTAAAACAAACAGCAGAATGTCACCACAGCCTTTAATTTCTTCTTGTACATAACCATTCACAGTACATTAACAGCCCAAATAATATTGCACTGGATTATTTTAAAAATTTTTCATCTTGCAAGTAGTACTCACTTTTCAAAGCCAACTGATGAACAATTTGGTCAACTTGCACCAAAAAAAAGGTTAGATAAGAACCCTATACTTTATTTATACCACATGGATTTGTGACCCCAAAGGGAAATGAGAATGAGCTGTCAACTGTTTCCTTGTTAAACATAGAAAATTAGTAAATCGTTGATGATTAAATGTAGAAAGACTGGGAAAAAAAGCATGAAATCTGAAAGTTATCTCATTCCTGTCAGACTGCTTGCTGTATATATAATTATATTCTATATTGTGAAAATCCATCTACATTTTAAAGCCCAGCAGTCTACAGATTAACATGGTAAAAAAAAAATATATATTTTTATGAAAAGAGAAGAAAATAGTGTTTGCCTCAGAGGAGAAAGTTTTCAGATTTCAGTCATCTGGGAGTTCTTTTAGGTGCAATCTTTGAGGCAACAAAACGTCTTTTGGCATTTGGCACTCTAATAAGGACAATATTTTAATACTGGCACAAGCTAGAAACAGCACGGAATGACAAAATACAAGACATGAAATGAACCGCAGCCACTGGGATGATGGTAAAAGCTAGTTTGTATATACGGAGAACTTAAACAGTTTTGCTGAGGAATTGTGAAAGTTTCTGCAAAACCATACTTATTCTCTTCTTTTACCAAAGTGTAAGTTTTCCTAAACTTGGAGGGAGAAAAAAGAGTTTCAAATGTCCTCTAGAAAATCAGCAGCTGCTGGACAATCAACAGAGTGGCTTGTTCAGCCGTCAATAGGCGTGAGGCTCTTTGTGACTCAGAGCTCGAGTGCGTGAGGCAGAGCTGGTGGCACTTCGGATCACTTCCATCCATCTGTGAGGAGGCACAAACAAAAGAAAGGTCAATTCACAGGAGAGGATTTCTTGACAGACAGACTGTGCTATTGGTTGTACAGTTTGATTTTTAATGCCTGCAGGAGCATCTTCCTACTTCATCCCTAAATCTGTCTCAAGGCAAGAGGATCAAGTGCCAAAACTGTAAGGTTTAGAGAGAACAGACAGCAGGTATGCGACCCAAAACTTGTGAAGTTAATAGTGGTTTTACTTGCTCTGCAGACACCAAATATCTTTTTTCTGAGTGGTCCAAGCAATGAGCAATTGAGACCAACCATTCTTAATCTGAGAGAAAAAAAATGTACTTTAGCTGCAATTTCTGCTTCTTTTTCCTAGAACTGATGAAGGCATTCTGTGTTTTCATTTCATCACCACTTTCCCACAATTTGCCTTGTTTATAGTTTTGGACTGACATGGCTAAAAGTTAAGAACAGCTTTCTTTGATGAAGACATCATGATTTTTGACATGTTCATACTTCATATAAAAGAGCTAAATTAGTTCCCTGTATGAACAATCACAAACCACAAATTAGGAGGAGTAATGCCTTTTCCCTGACTCTCCACGTATCTGAAGTTCAGTGGGAGGTGTAAAAATTACATGGTGAAGTGGCATAAATATGTAGTAGGAACAGCTGCTTCTATAAAAATTGGAATTTTATTTCAGGTGTGGATTTTCCAAGCAGTGGTACTAAAGGAAGCAAAGCTATTCTGAAGAGCTGCTGGGGCGTCCTGTGATCTGTTCATGTGCTTCCTGAAGTCTGAGCCATGGAGCTCCTCATACAGCTAGCCTGATCAATTTTGACTGGATAATTCCAGATTTTGCAGTAATTACTATTACTGCTTCCAAATCATCACAACCCATTACTTGATTTTAGTGGTATCAGGTTTAAAATTTTTTTAATAATTTTAAAACGTCCTTTCTTCAGTTGTGCTGAACCACTTGCCTATATTACTGAACCAAACTTATTAATAACTTTGTATCTACTAACCTTTGAAAGAATGCTCCTGGAGTTTAACAAAAATTTTGTCTCAAAAACAAACTTACCTTTCAAAGGTGTATTCACTTTCAGCCCTGAAGTAGTACACATGGGATTTAAAATGTAGCTTGAACACATAATCTTTGTGAATGTTTTCAGATTCAGAAGGAAGGGTAAGTGAATATCCCAATAGAGGAAGGCTGGCTAAAGGATGATTGTCCTGAAAAGATATAATGGAAAGTGCTGTGAGATCAAATGCCCTTAAATAAAGAGAGCACATAAGTAAATGGAAAGCAGATAGACACTCATTTAAAGATCACTGTGTTTCTGCACGTGTGCAGAAAAATACTAGATTTATACAGCTGCAAGAGAATTAATTGTCTGGTAGTTTCAGTTGGTCATCATTACAGACCCTTTGCATAAGGATCTGCTGCAGGCTGATCCTATCAGTATTTCCTTGAAGAAAAGCTGGCTAATATCTTGGGAGTTTCACTACTTTCAAACTGATGAAGAAAATGGTCCATCATTTGCCATTGGCAGGGCCCCACCCAGGTTCATCCTCCTGGCTTGCAAACTTGTAGGAGTTTAGAGCTGTGCAGGCCACCCAGCAGGTTCCCTGCCAAAGTCCAGTTACTGCATGGCAAATGATTTCTTTATCCCTCTTACATGTAGAATATCCTTCAATTCCTTCTTTAATCATTAAGAATTTCTATAACAATGAAAGCACAATGTAGCAACTTGAGTTACTTTGTGCTTAGGCCCTCCTCAAACAGAGTCCTAAGTCCAACAGATTCTGAACAGAAATCCCCTACTTTTGCAGTTTGCTCAGGTAGATTAAATCATTGACTGCTGTTCTCTTGTTTGGCTTAAGTGTCAGTAATGGCAAACAGAATTTGTAAGTCACTATTAAGTTTTTAATTGTAGTGAGAAAAGCCTGGTTTAAACTTGCACCAGAGCTTCTGAGCAGTGGTGAGCTCTGCTGTGCTTTCAAGAATGATCTGTACTGTGACTGCAGAAAGCTTCAGTAAAGAACTGACCCGGGAGCAGAGTGAGAATAAGCCCTGCTCTGTGAAGGTGGCAGTGGAGGCTGTGTGTGCAGCTGTGACCACTGCACCTGCTGCTCCAGCCTACAGCATCTCATGACTTTTCTCTCAGCTCCCTCTTTGGAAAAGAACCCCCCACTGTCTTCTCCAGCCCCTCACACTTGCCCTACCTGGTGCGATTTATAGAAGAACATGCAGAAGTTGGTGAACACCACCCAAAGCTTCTGCCACCCGTTGCTGTTTTTGAATTTTCTTAGCAGATTTCCAGACAGCTGGTTCTGAAACACATCAAAAACAGCCAAGTAAAACAGTGAAAGGTGCCTGCAGCTTAGTTATTGTAAGAAAAATTATTTGCTTTTATGTGACCTGGTTGTAAATGAAAATGCTTTGATTGACTGGACGTACTTTTGTTCTGCATTTTTCTACTGCTGAGCAGTACTTTATGTAATGCATTTTTTTTTGTTTGCAGCTGGGTACTTCCAAAAACTCAAAAGCTACTACGCTAATTATTTGATCAACTGAGATGGCTTTTGGCAATCTGTTACTAAACCTCAGTCTTGTTAATCCTACTCTCTTGTTTTAGAATGATACTTAAATAGAATGGAAACAGAAAGTCTGACATGAATTTGTGATGTAAAGGAAAATTATGACATACTTTAGAATTGCAGATAGAGATTGAGGTCTCTGTACCCAGGGAGTTCACATGGTACTTTTCAAAGATTTCAAAAACAAGGACTGTTAACCTTATTTTTAGCTGAATTTTGGATAGTTTAACACAAAGGAAAATAAAGCCATAACCAAGTACATGTATTTAATGGCTGGTTGAAGCAACTGCTCTTCACATAGTAAAGATGGAAAGCCAAGCATCATTATTCCTTGCAAACGAAGGGGGGTTCTCAGTTAATTATTAATGACTTCCCATTCCTTGTTGACTGTGAGGGCTCTTGCCTGGATCACAACAGCTGTTTACATCATTCTCTTTATCTAATGCAGAAGCTAGTAACGTTTTCTATAAAGCTTAACAGTTAAAATCTGGGGTTCCTGGTGTAGCTACTACAAATAAAGTATTCTTAAAAAGTTCTGTTTTCACCAGCCTTGGATATGCATTAAAGTCCTTCCTTTAACTCATCCTGTTCTCTGATATCTGGACTACTGCCTCCTTGCCCTAAGTTACAGGTGAACTCCTTCATTTTCTGTTACCTCATTACTCTGGAGGATATCATAAAAGGACAGGCTTTGCATTCGGTACCAGCAGACATATGAAATGGAAACAGGCCGCTGATCACTGATCAGTCCAGCAGGCAGGGAGGAACAGTCACTGACAGAGAGAGGATCTTCTACCACGAGAGAGACAGAAAGGAGGGAGAGACACAAAGAAAATAAACGATAATGCTGAAGTGAGAGGCACTGACAGGAGGACGTGAGCATGAGCAGGACCTGCCACACATGGAGCAGCAGTGGAGCTGGAGATGTTTTCACAGAACAATGCATGGCTCCAGGGTGTGCTTGGTCTTCGCTGCTTTGTGTTCATTTGAGGCACAGGGAAGGAACAAAAATGAGCAACAATGAACACTGATCTCAGACCTAGTTAGATTTACCTAACTAAATGTTTTAATCATTAGAATGAGTCACTGGTATAAGTTTTATATGTATTTATAATGACCCCTCTGCTTTAGGGAAATATACGAGACCTTGTCTTGTGCTGAACTATTCCTCCCTTGCAGGATATAAGGGTATGAAGAATGGAAAATCCCCACCTATGTGGGACCAAAATGAGGCTCTACAGTCAGCATTTTTTAGTATGGAATAATTTTGTCATACTTCAGCAACAAACTCACCTCCTGTTTAAAAACAGAGACGGTTACACAAACTATGAATATGTTTGTCCCTGTATCACTATGTTCTGCATCAGTATCTCTTCTCTAGAGCAATGTGGCCTGATGTCTAAGGGCTGCCACTCAAGTACAAATCTGCTCAACTTTTAGATTCCTTCTTCATTTTCATAGAGCACAAATTTCCATTTGCTGAGGGCTGTGATAAAGTACACAGAGCTCCTTGGACTCTCTTCGGTGAAGGAAGAAGACCTCAGCAGGCTCACCACCTCATCCTAAAACCTACACTGAGCTAGGAGTCTTTCATTTCAATCTTTGAAAAGACAATGTCTGCACCTCGGCTGTTGAGTACAGAATTAACGAATGTATCAAATTGGCTTAGCTGTGATCAGAGTGGTAAAAAGGGGTTTATTTTGTGGTGGAAAATGCAAATAAAGGAAAAGCAGATGAGACTGAGCAATGAGACAAGGTTCCAGAAAAGATGGCTAGGTAAAGAAAGTAAGTTAGTAATACACATAATTAAAACTCTGGCTGCAGCAGCTAAAGACAATATCCTTTCCGCTCGAGCAACAACTTAATGCCTCTGTAACTGAAAGCATTAAGACAGTTTGAACTGCTTTACAATCTAAAGGGCATCAGCTTTTTTTTGACAGTTGCTTCTATGAAAATTACTGCTCTAACTGACTTTACAGTTAGGTGCACTACAGGAGCAGATCTGTGCTCCTTGAGTGATGGTTAATGCCATCATCTGAGAATATGGGAGGCGGCTTAATAAGCATGCCTGAAACTTCCCCACGAGGAGACAAGGGAACAGCGCACTTGTTAAGGAGGAGCAAAAAGGAAATTGTCATTCAAAAGCGAGCCTGGAGCTGCAGTTCAGGTTGTTCTGAGGCAGATACCTCCACAGCAATACTAAAGTCGATCATTGAAACACTGGTATTTCTGTGCCAGCAGACGTGCACCGTAGTGTTGCCACGGTGTGGTGACTGACGTTCGAGTGAGGTGCGGGATGCACTGAGGTCGTCCTCAGATTCCTGGTCTACAGTAGTTTCATCAGGAGACTCTATGAAATGCAGGGAAAAAGCATCTTTCTTCCTCTATGCAACAACATATATAATTGGAAAAATTAAACAAATCAATTCTGTCCGCAGTATTGTGAGCTAATTTTAAAACACTGTTTTAGAAATAATTATGGGCAGATTTTAAATAGATTATTGTATTTTATATAATTAATTTATGTGTTTCTGCAAATGTCAGAATTAAAGGCTAACTACTATGCTTTGTTGGTTTTTTAATACCTTCCAAGGACAGGCACTGCCCAAATAGTTCCTGGAATCATTATGCTTAAGTCACTTCTCTATTCAATGAAACTTTCTGCTAACATCAACAAGAACATTAAAATGGCACATGTATCAATATATCTATACATATATATGTACATAAATCAACTTCAAATGTCTCAGTTTGACCTGTGGCCAGCACTTCTCACCACTTTGCTTAGAAGCAACTACCAATCATACTGACAAAAGTGAACAAAACCTACTCTCTGGCATTTACTTACTATTGTCAGGTGGGCTGCTTGCCAGTAACTCTGGGACAGGGTCACTGCTTTTCTCTGCCAGGTCTATTGCCATCTGGATGTCCTCAGTCCACTTGTCCATTTCAGCACGGGTACTAACAATGAAAATTCAGGTTTTATTCACTTTCATAGAGGGTGAAAGCAAACTCTAAGAAATCTCTAACAAGCTGAGCTTACTTTTAACTGAAATAAGTAATTTCAGACACAAGATGCTACTTTTTTTTCCCCGATAACTTAGTTTTGGTTCCAACTTGCACAATTGCCACTCTATTGTGTCTCATCCACTTTTTTCTTAACAAGTGGCTTCCAGAAAAGAATATACCTTTGAGGAGATGGTTTTAGGAGCAAATACAAACAAAATGATGCCTCTCTGTCCCACTGTGACAGCTGCAGAGAAATACAACTCACATGTGGACTTTGTCTCCACTGAATTACCTTGCAGCAACAACGATGGACTGGTGTTGACCTCGTAGTGTCAGACAGTGAGGAACTCCCCATTCCTCCTCACTTTCCTCCATCTGAGAGATAAAAGGCCAAGTGCAGTCAGATTGCAGGAAGTACAGATTTCTTAAGGTGAAACAGTGAACTGAATGAGCTCTTACCATTGGGGAAAAGAAAATAGGAGAAAAGCTCACAAACAAATTTGATGTAGGTATTGAGGGAAAAAACAGTGCCTTGCAAGTTGGAATAATAGTTCGTTCTGCAATAACATCTTGAACCAAGAGCATGGCTTTGTCTGCTTTGTGTGAAAGAAAATAGCATAGGTATTTTTATCAGAAGAGTGATTTATTGTGCAAAAGGATGTGTTAAATGCTGGGAGTGCTCTGGGAACTGTAGCATAGCACAGTTCTGCTGAGAGCAAATCCAGGCCAAATGGCCACCAACAACTGAGTAGATTCCTTGAAATGTTAGATACAACTTGAAACCTTTCAAGTGTTTAGAGAAAATCGGTTACTGTGGTAGTGACAATTTAATTCAATTCTTAGGAGAACAGTATAGAATTGATACAAACCAGTGAGAACTTCAATTGAAAATAATGGAGGGAATGAAAGCGTTTTGAAATCAGCAAAAATATTTTTGAAACAATGCAAGAAGAGGTACATAGGTGCTATTGGCTTGAAATGGCTGTTTTCCAGAAGAATTGCAACAAGGGCTCCAAATAACAATTTGCTGCCAGATTCCCACTATTTTGACTTTAAGATACAGAGCTGGAAACATTAGGAAATGCATTTTTTATAGAAATTAGATTGTTGCTACTGTTACTTATCTTGCATGTGTCTATAATGAATTGGTGATGAATTACTTGTAAGAATCATGGTCAAATTAATGGTTGAAAAAAACAAACAAAGAACCCATCTCCAGAGAAGTCTGCATTGTGAGGAAGCAGCCCTCAAAAATGCCTTTTCCCCCCTCAATTTTGCTATGTGATCACCTTTGTGCAGAAGGCTGCAGGAACAGATGCTGAACCCACGACAGATTTAGAGAACACCCCTCTTTGCTGCTCTTTTCAGCCCAGAAGAAATTCATCAAGCAATTAAAATGGGACCACAAATGGCCACTTAAGCATGAATCCCTTAAGTTCTCACAATACTTACTGTCATGCCATACAGTGGAAGATGCCCATGGACTTTAAACTGATTGGATGCTGTCAGGCCTCTGCTTGTGTACAACAGGATATCATTAAACTAAAAAGCAAGGATAAGCATCATTAGAATGGTGTTGGCTGGCATGTTTGTATGTGGAAAAAAAAAGAGAACAGTGAATACAGGAAAGCTGAGTATTTATATGGCAATCCTGATTCATGAATCCAAAAGATTGACTTCCACAGTATTCCACTAGTTACTGTTAGCACCTGTTATGTTTCCTGCCCTCCTTTCTGGCTAGTTTTAGGTATGTTTCCATAATTTTCCACTGGAAATTTCCCAATGCCTTCCCTTTGTGATCTCTGGGTCAGAACTACCAAGCCACAACAGCAGTGAAACAGAGCAGTGTATTTCACACTCTGCTACACTTTGAAGCTATGGAAGGTGTGTGCTTCACCAGTATTTTCTCCTGCTTTGACAGAAAAGATAGGTAAACCCTCCCAAGAGCTGTGTCCAACTCAGCCCTTACAAACAGGGTGGCTGTCTTTTACTCCCCATATTCAGAAGGAAGCTGGGAGATCTTTTTTAAGGTTGGTGGATTTAGGTTAAAAATACCAAGGTGAAGAGACTGAAAATCTCAATTTTTAGAGCTTCCTGCAAGTAACAACTGTTGTCCAAAGCATGTCAAATGACTGCCTGCATTTTGTTGCCATAAAATGAACAGAATATTTTCACTGGGCCACCCAGGTCAAAGGGTGTTTTTCTCAGACCAGATGGTTGCATCAAAAAAATCACACTCTGTGGTGTGAAACAGAGCTCTTACCACAGACCTCTACAATGCAGCAGCAGTAATTCATGAAGCTTTGTGGATCAGCCACTAGAGGGGGATTTAATTTTGCCAATGATTACACGTGTATTTGGAATCCCACAGTACTGACCTGGGATTTTACCTCTAAATAGATTCTGGTGCTTAAGACAGATAAAAGAATTCTTTGACAGTGCAAGCAACTGACTTGAGAGTCTAGTTCTCAGATTTTTAATGTTTTATACAGGTATAATACCAAGGCATCTGTTGGTATGCAAGAAAATATGCACCCTATTCATTAGGCTTCCTCTTCAGTGCCTTTAAAGGCAGAGGATAATCCTACTCAGGTAGATTTATCAGGTTATATCTTTGGCTCATTTGAAAGATTAAATGCCAAACACCTTGTAAAATCTAGCACACTCTAAAGCTTTTCTACACAGCCACTGCCTTGCACACAAGAGGCCAAGGAAGCATTCTTCTGCCACACTGCACTGACTCTTCAGGGTTTTGTGTACTAAAAAATCTGTGCACTCTGCTGGGCGTCCCAAGACCTCAGCACCAAGGGCACAACAGCAGTAATATGAGGAACTTGGGAGCAAATCAGCTGGCTGGGAAGAAATGAGAGGAGAATGTATCCAATGAGCTGTTGTGGATCAGAGACTGAGTGGGATCACCATAACGTCCGAGTGGTGGGAGGAGACAAACTTCCCTAATGCAAAACTTATAAAATGCATCTCCAAGTACAGGCAAGTCCATCAACATGCTGGGCATTCGTGTTGGAACTGGATGATTTATGGGAAAATTTGGTTCTGTAATGTGTTCTGAGAGCATTATGTGAATTATTGTTCATATCACCAGGAGTCACTCTTTATCTTCTTTTCTGAATATGATCACTACCCCTGGTGCCACTTTTCATTTTGCAATGACTCTGCCTTTATTTAAGACAAGGTGCAAGGAGGTATTATTTTATCATTATATTCACACTGTCATATGAAAAATAGTTTTCTCTTTGTAAGAAGCAGTTATGAAGAGAATTATGGATTTGAACAGAAATGTAGGTTCTTAACAACCAGCTGCATAGGTGATGTACTATGTTAATTTAAATAAGGCTGTCTAAAAAAACTTACTGTATTTTTCAGTAAGTAATTCAAAATTCAAGGCTAACAGTTATGTTTACTAGATGCCTAGAGTTACACTTCATTGTACAAAGAAAAATTGTCTTCTTGCTTACCAGAAAAAACATCCGTTGCTGTAAACCTTTCCCAGACAACTTACTAAGACTGCCCAGTCTAATAAACTCCTGTGGGAAACAAATACAAAACAAAAATGTATCTCCTGCAGAAATTATGATTTTTTTAGTATATAAACAGAAATAAGACTACTTGGTCATACAAATGACTTGACCTTCAGTTACCAAGACTTTTAATTTTATTAAATATGTTAGAAACCTAATTTATAGGATAATTCCTGTAACTGTCTTTAGGATAAACTCCTTTCATTCATATTAAGAACATTCATCTAAGCAAAATTGTTTTTACCTGACAATAACTCCTTCAGACAGCTTCCTCAAAGGTCAGTTTTTAATGAGTATTTTTCACAGCACAAATGACATAAAAACTAATGATATATGTGTTCTTGGTTAGCCACTGGCAATCTTCTGTGGTGCATATGGCATACACTGCTCTCATTCACTGCAATGTAAAACCAGCTACACAATTCAACATCACCATTAGCAACAGACAAAGAAAGACATTTGTCTGGTAGTGTGAATTATCTATCCCAGCACCATTCATGTCATATAATACAGCACACTAATTCAGACCACAGTGTTTCAGAATGTTTAGGGATGGCAATAGCGGAGAAGTAGCATATCTGAAACTTTCAAAATGCTGGATTTCCTGGGCTTACTGTGAACTATGCAATAACTCACCCTTATATTTCTCTGAAACCCATGAAAATACCATTTTTCAGTCACTCCCTCCAGCTTCTACTAAGAGGTTTATATTGATTTATTACAGTCTTTCTAAGGTCATTCTACTCATAATTGTGGATGTAAAAACCTATATAAAGCACCTAAATCACCTGCATCTTAGGAATAAATTGTCTCAGATCAACCTGTTCAGAGAAACAATGCGAATGCCTTAGGCTTGCTTTGGTGTGTCCAGTCCCCCCACCTGCACTGCCTAAGGGCTGAAGGGTGGAGAAGTGGCTATAGGGGGTTATTGTACTGTTACTGTACCACAGTAGGCTCATGGCACCAGAGAGGCCACTGGAAGCTGCTGCTGGCCACCAAGGAGTGTTAATCATAATTAGGACCATGCGGTGCCACCCGATAGTCCCTGGCAGGCTCAGCACCAGCACAGCCAGTGGTGGGGACTGCATGGATGCAGAGCTGCAGTCACTGCCACCTGCAAGGACAGACAGCCACGGGGGGGTTTCATGTCCAGCACAGGAATCAGCTCAGCAGCAGCAGCAATCCTGCTCTGGGACAACCTGAAGAGGATGGGATTACAGTGGCATTTGCCTCCCAGCCCTGCCTGCAGCAGGGCAGGGACTTGAGTCAGAAGAACAGCCAAGGGCTGGAAGCAGCAACACTCTGGGCATGTGCCAGAGCATGGTGGCCAATGCTTCTTGTCTTGGCAGGGAAACAACTTCTGCCCCCCATCTGCCTTTTCCTTGAACTTCCTAGGACAGGAAGACCGCTCCGACTTTAAACAGACGAGGGTAGCAGAAACACCCGATGACAGCATTTAATTTCATGTGATAGAGAGATGCAGAGGCTGTGAAATGTCCTGAGGGACTTGCCAAGGATGTGAACAGTCTGTGGATCACTAGTAAGAAACATGAGCTGTGGCAGCTGCTTGGAGACAGGGAAGAGGCAAAGGGAGGGAGTGGGGAACAGCCTCAAATCCAGAAATACCTGTGCTCAGCACTGCCTTCCCAATGGCACATCAAACTCAGCTGCAAGTTCTGGTTTTGTGTATTACATACAAAAGTCAAGGGAGTGGGGAGGAAACTGCTTCAGCAACAGACAACTCTCAAGTTTGCACACACAGATACATGTGCCTAAGAAAATAAAAAAGGCTACAAATATTACACTGTGGCTCATTTGTTCTGAAACGAGCCTTTGATTTTAAAAAGTCATGATAAATAAGAAAGAGATGTTGGTACTCTTATGGCACTATTAAAAGTATTTACTTAAGGCAACACTGTCTCAAAAATTATTGCCTAATGTTACATGTAGACTGAAGAGACTGCTCCTCCCCAGGGCCGTAAGTTTCAAAGCAAGGCATGGTGAAAGGGTTGAAGTTCTTTCAGTACAAATGCCTTACTTGCCTTTAATCTGTCAAGCTCTAGCATCAAGGGCTGGGAAAATAAAATAAGGGCAGCACAAAGAAATGTGCAACTGTTCAAGCTCTGAATGCTGTGATAAATACTACATTTTTACAGCTTCTGTTGTAAAAGATGTGTGGAATTGCCTAAAACGGACCAAATCTATACAAAAGACGGAACTTCAAAAGTCAATAAAAGGTAATAAAGAGGATTGCCTTTTCCTGCTTTAAAGGTGCTGTTTTCTATGGTGTGCTGGTTTTGGCTGGGGTAGAGTTAATTTCTTCACCATGGCTGATATGGGGCTGTATCTTGGATTTGTGCCGGGCACAAGTAGCTGAACACAGGGTTGATAATAAAGAGATGTTTTTGTTATTGCTGAGCAGGGCACACACTGAACCAAAGCCTTTTCTGCTTTTCCTACTGCCACACTGGTGAGGGAGTTGCAGGTGCATGTGAACTTGGGAGGAATCACAGCCAGGACAACTGACCAAAGGGATTTTCCAGACCATGTGACATCATGCTCAGTATATGAAGTGGGGGGAAGAAGAAGGAAGGGGGAACATTTGAAGTGATGGTGTTTGTCTTCCCAAGTCCCCATTATATGTGATGGGGCCCTGCTCTCCTGGGACGGCTGAACACCTGTCTACCCTTGGCAAGAGTGAATTAATTCCTTGTTTTGCTTTGCTTGATTGTGTGGCTTCTGCTTTCCCTGTTGGTAAACTGTCTTTATCTCAACCCATGAGTTCTCTTGATTGCTTTTACCCTTCCGATTCTCTACCTGCTCCTGCTGTTGGGGCAGTGAGCAAGCAGCTGTGTGGGTCTTGGCTCCTGGCTGGGGTTAAATAATGGAATTTGGCATTATTATGTTTATATCTGAGAGTTTTTGGTGACAGAAAAATGTTCAGATGAGGAAAGGCAATTTCACACGTGCCCCTAATAAACAGGTTTTGCAAACATACCTAATGATTTGAAATTGTATCAAATCTTAACCACAACTCTGTTACTTACCCTTCCGGGGATCACCAGATTGTCCATGCCTATCAAGTCTTTCTTCAGTTCATGCAGCTTCTGGAAGTTCTCCATCTTTATCATATTGCCATGGAGCTGAGCCACCATTTCAGAAATATCAGCCAAAGCAGCTAGATGGACAAATCCATAAAGTGCTTATTAAAAATTTACAAGAATGTTCAAAAAGAAATATGGCTTTTGTCAGCAGTACCCAGCTCATGAACCCTCCTGTGCTACTCTTCTCCTCTACAGCATAAAGCTACTCAGGCAGACTGAAAACCCATAGAAACTCTGGACATCCTTTTACACAGTGGAAGGAGTGGAGTGTTGTGATGAAGAGACAGTCTATTTCCCAAAAATTTGCCCTGTTTTAGCCACAGTCACTTTATAAGAAATGCATGGTCAATCCAGAGCATCAATGAAAGGATTCTCAAAATGGACTTAAATTCCTACAACTCTGATCAGTCTAGGGATGTTCTTTGTGCTTGAAAAAAAAAAAAATTTTCCCCCTTGATTGCAGCACACTGGGTCAGGTCCAGATCTGAAAACAGCAGGAAATGTGTTTCTTATTGTGTCACTTATTATACAATAAGTGTCACTTATTGTATCATTACAGATGGCAAACACCTTGGGGTTCGTTCTCAGTCCCATCAATGAGAACAACTAAAGGGCTGCACATCATTGAGTCACATCATTGTGACTTCTGTGGCTCTACTTCATTCTCTCCAAAGATACCACAAACTCCCTGTGCCATCATGTATGGGAGCACCAACCTTGACACACCTGGCTGGGTGGGCAGTCTCTGAATGGGCACTGGCTGACAGTGCCAGAAGAGCAGCTACAGCCATTTGTGTTAAAAAATCACAGCCACATAAACAGCAACAGTAGTTCCATCTTCACTCTTACATCAATCTTCAGTACACAGTTCACCCACCTGCTAGTGGGAGACTTATGCTCTCTTCTGGGATTAAATCCACTTTTTTTTTTGCTTCCTTTAGACTCTGACCTTTAAAAAAGCCTGCAAACACCAGTAAGAAACTGATCCCAGAGTGATGGGGTCTCTAAGCCACACTGTCCTCATGTTCTCTTATTTTCACCTGTGAAACCTATGTTCCTATCCATTTCAGAAGTGAAGCAGGAGTCAGCCTGCTACACTCTCTGGGGAGAGGAGCATGGACACATCATCCTGATCCTCTAGCCTTGGCTGAAAAACATGCAGGCACTACTTGCTGCCTTCTCTGAGATCATTCAGGGAGCAGTGACATTTGGGCCAACACCTGTGTCACACAGCACCCCAGTGTCACAGGTCTCTGTGGCATTTCTTGCTGCCACAGGTCAGGTTAGCTCTGCATCCTGTGCACTGCCTGCTGTGGGTCTCATCCCACAGAATGTGAGGGAGCTCACATGTCATGCCTGGGAGCAGTTGTGCTGAGCACTGCTCCCTGCCCAAGCTCTTCTGTGGATCTGCACCAATGCTGGACAGATAACAGAGTTATCCTCACACACAGCTCACAACAGGTGTGGGGGACGGGCGCAAGGGGGAAGGAGAACAAACCATCAGAAAGAAATGGCAGGCAGCCAGTTCAGGCTACAGGAGGGCAATTTCTTCATGTTTGAAAAAAAAAACCAACCCCAAATCCAAAACCAACCCATGCTGGCTGCTTTGAGCTCCTGAAACAAATCACGGAAATGATAACAGAGCAAACTGTTCTTGAAAAAGAAGACAAATAACATTGAAAGACATAATAACAGCATCCCTACTGGGTCAGACCAAGGGTTCACCTGGGCTAGTGTTTTGTGTTATTACAGGATCTCTAGGGAAAGCTAGGAACAACACAAATACATATGGTATGTTCCCTGTGCTCTCTCCCAGCCTCCCAACTGTTCTCAGTTCAAGAGTCTTCCTGAACCTGCTGTCATTTCTGTTGTTTAATAACCCCCAGCAGAATTCTCTTCCAAGTACCTGCCCAGACTGTGGCATAATGTGTACAGAAAGAGCAACCTTAATCCTACTGTTTATGGTGTTCTTAGTGATGGATTTTGCAACTCAATCCTCTTTTTATGTAGGCTTAATAAAAAAGATTTTTTTTTCCTCCAGCCATACACCTCTAATGGATTTGGATGCCATTCCCCAGCTCCAGGAACTGACATCTTTTCTCTTACTTACCTCTTGAATCCCTGAAGTCTATGTGGCTTGGAGGGTAGTGCTTGCAAAGCCTCTCCATTATCTGCTTGTAGTGCATAAGCCTGTGTAAAGGTCTGAGGAGGAAGGTATTGAGAGGCAAGTAGCAGACTTTCTGTAGTTCAAAATCTCTGCAAAAGGTCTCCAGCTTGCGGGAGTTCTTGATCCCATTCTCCAGCTCCATTAAAATCTCATTGTGCTTTCGCAGGTGAATTGTCAGTTGCTTTTATGCATGAAAGAAAAGAGGAGGCTCTTAACAATCACTGAGAGACGTGACTCAGCCCATACCTAATCCAATAACACATCCAACTAGCACAGCAGTGGGGATTTTGCAAACAAAATCACTGTACAACACAATGGCTCTGATATTCACTTGCCAAGGAGAAAAGGCATTACTCATTTGAAGTAGACACCCCCACCCCCTCTGCATTCCCGGGAAAACTAAAGCACATAATTCAACAAAATGACCCCTCTTATCAGTGAGAAATCCAAAGGCAAGGGGATGACATAAACACAGCTCATGCAAGTAGGTGCAGTGGAGACAGCCAAAAAATGTGAATGGGATTTTCTAAAAGGATGAAGGGATTTAGATGCCCCAGTTTCCCTTAGGTAGTTTTGGGGAACAGGGATGCAGGCAAATGGACTTCTGGCTTCTGCTCTCCTCTTATAAATGAGAAGTTGCATCTCTTGGGAAACTCAACAAACACAAAACCAGAGGCATTGCCCGACAGAAATGGGTATGTGACAAGCTCTTCATCCTTAGACTACGGCCTCTTCTCCTTAGTGAAGTCTCTAAATAATCCCACTGGCAGCAGGGGAGCTGCACACCAGCAATGAATGAGGTTTGCATGAAATACCTAACTCCATTTAGGTCTCAGTATCACAGATATTCACAACTCCCCCTTAAAACAATTCAGCAGAATTTTTTTTAACAATTTATACAGGGAATTAATTATGTTTTGAAAAAGGCAAACTGGTTCTTCAGAATGTACAGAGCTTCTCTGAGCAGCCAATTAAAGTTTTCCAGTAAATGGTAGAATATTAAGCAGCAGCAAAAAGAAACTGAATGCATAAATTGAATGGACTTGAGAAGAAATTTTGTCTTAATCTGAATTTTGTGCTTTTTAACACATTTCCAGTCAACTCTCTCTCTCCTGTGATTTGTGACATGTTTACCAGAAACATACCTTCCCTAGAGCCAAGCTGCTTCCTCCACACACTGCATATTCATTTTACAAGTCTGTAACTCAGGAAAACACACAGCAGACCCTCTGGGCTCCTACAGAGGCTGCCCATTAATTACTTTTCTTAACTTCTTTCCTATGTTAATTAAACATGTAGTGTCAGTTCACAGATCTTTTAACAGGTCTCATGATAAATAAGTACAGTTTTTACTAACTTTATTTCTGCTTCCTGTGCACTTCTTTTAAGCTAAACTAGCTTTCGTCTCTTTACTCCCCATATCAGTTGATCAGTAGTGGTGAATCTCAAAGCAAATGAAGTAAAACCCTTTAATGGGAAGGGGAAAATTGGGAAAGGTGAAAGCACACTGCCAGGTCTAAGTTACAGTGAGGACTGTACACTGCTCTTAAACTAGCGGCCCAGAAGGACCTGCAGACAGCAAAGGACATGCAATTTAATGTTGTAAGATACCAAGAGCAGAGACAAAGTCTGTCTGAAGCTGTCTGGCACTCTAAAAACTGTTTGTGAAGAACTGCATACCTCTTGAGAGATGGAGGTACAAAAGTCCCCTCTACGTTTCTTCCAATGCATGTGATTTACATCCTCAGGGGAAAAAGCAGTTCCTGGCTAAGAACACTGCAGAGAGGGTAAGGCTGTCTTAGTGGTGACAAGGCTGTCTGTGCTGGGGATGGAAATGGAGCTTTCTGTGTTCCCTCTTTCTGATCTGCTGTATAATTGCCTGTGCATCACCTCGCTTCCCTGCATCTCTCTCTGTCCTTTTGAACGACAAACCGAGTCCTAGCCAACATCTCAGGAGAGCTGTCAGGATTAAACTGCCCTTTCCTCCAGCCAAGGACTCAGGGCTGCTCCATTTACTAACTGCAGAATGCCCAAGTGGCCATCCCCAAGGAGAGATTTATTGGAGAGTTCCAAAATCACTGAGATCCGCGTGCTGAAGGTGAAATGCCATGTTCTGCCCCACACCAACCTGGAAGTGTAGATACCTTGCAGTAAGGTGAGCTTACATCCACACTGTACAAATCTGCAGTTTTTACGGGCTCCTATGACTGCATTCCATGCTATTTTCTCAGTAACAGAGAGCATTGAGAATACTGCTCTGGCCAGACTAAGAGCAGTTGCAAAGTCTCTCAACCATTACACCTAGATTTATGGTTCATATATATGTATTTTTGCTTCTAATTTTAAAGGCATCACAGGCAATTATTTTCATGATTCAAAAACCTTTCACCTAACTTGGCACTGTAGTGCACAAATATAACTTTCCCGAGTCAAATCAATATCCAGATTATGGTCACCGATCCTGCAATATCTTAACATGAATATTTGCATGAAGAAATAGGCACATTCAGCATTTGATCAGTCTCTTCAGCCACACAAATTCCAATGCTTTGACTTCTTATTTGAAGGAAAAGAGAACTGGAAATGAAACATTCCTGAACTTCTGGGTTTGCTGCTTCTGTTCTTAGGAGAGTGGGGGAAAGGGGTTGGACAATTTAAAATCAGCTTGCAATTCTGAAATCCCAGGGAAATCCACCAAATGCTTGCTATGTCATCAAAGGAAACTTTCACAGCATAAGCCTTGATTACAATTGGCAAAAACCAGCACAAGAGGCAATATCATATGAAACTGAAAAGCACATTGAAGTTAATCTGTGTCAAAGCTTAGTGGTTATAGGATCATTCCTACCTTCATACTCTGAATGTTCTTCAGCATAACATCTCCGATTCTTTGGTAATCTCCTTTAATGTGAGCATTAGAGCGGCCTTCCCTGTCAGCAACAGAAATGCCACACACTTCAGTCATGCAACAAAACTGCATAATCACTTATAAGCACTGAAACGTAATAGCTCATTTCTTTTAAAATCCTGACCCCCCGTGCTCCTTCGCTCAGAAGCTTGTGAGGAATGTTCCTGACAGACATGTAATTCCCAGGTACAGTACACACTTCACCCAGCCTGCCTTTCACTCCTAACAGAGAGGGCAGGCACTCAACAGAAGGATTAGACTTTTAAAGAAAATTGCTAGCACTTTTGAACACAACAGAAAAGGCTGGAAATGGTTTGGGGAAAAAGAAGACATCAGAGTCCTATGAGAATATGTGACCTTAGAGCAGAAAGTTAATTCTGTTCAGATACAATGACTGAACCCTGGAACAGGACCCGGGGGTTGTTCTTCCTCTGAAGAGTTTTCTGCTTGTGCAAAGGGCAGCGGGGCCAAAAAAAAAAAATCCATCCAGCATCTGGCTTTGACTCATAGGTGTTACATACTGGCAGGAATTTCCATTCAGTATTTCACTTATGGTATTACAAATGCAAAGTGCTGCCTCCCACCCAGCCAGCTGCACTTTGGTGAGTGCAGCATTTGGGAGCAACACTGCTCCTGATAAAAAAGATATTCCTGTATCTAAATCCATGTGTGAGACAGGCAAGGATACCACGCTCTGAGTGAAACGTGGCTTTTGAAAACACAGGAGGAAAAATCATGACTATAAGAACCTAACTGTTATAGATCTGTTCCAATAAAGCTATGCCTTCAAAAGAAAATCACTAGGAGTGTGTGGGGAGAAGCACTGTCCCTCTCCCTCCCCCTTCCAATTTTATCTTTCAACAAAGAGACTCCATTGATAAACAAGGGATTACTCCAGTTTCATTTGAACATCACCCAGTTTCACAGGCTGTCTTTAATAATTTCCTATTGTGTTAACTCTTCCAGGCACTCACATGCCTATTTAGGCAAGAAAAAACAGTACTCAACAAGATTTTTAAGGTTTTTTTTTCTGAACCCAAAGGTAACACTGGGGTAGGAAGTTAGGTTGTGTCAGTGGTAACTTTAATTACCATCACTGTTTTGCAAAAACATTATGTAATATAAACACTGCCATAGTCAAATCATGCCCAAGAAATGTCTAAACTGAAAGCAACAGCAGAGGTATGTAAGGACTATAGTTTTCACATTACCTGAGGATAAAAGTACAATTTCTTTCTTCGGGAAGCCCCTGTCAAATCATCTCCACTCTATGCTGTTCCTTAATTCTCCCTTCCCCCATGTCATACCCATCCAGCAGCTCTCCCCACTGAAATTTCCTGACAGGTTGTAAATAAAACCTTCCAGCCACTAAAGCTCTGCTCCAAGGGGTGCATATCCAAGTGCCCCTGATTAAAAACCACAACCATTTGGAGTCCCAGGCAGCAGCCCCACCCTGGCAGGAAGCAAAGGAAAGCCACCCTACACCCATGAAGGCAGCATGCAGCATCCCCTCCCAAATGGTTCAGGCTGGGCCTCTACACACAAGCTCAGAAGTGTCAAAGCCAGATGAAATTGTGCTGCTGCCAGCAATGGCATGATATTCAGCAATTATCTCTATAAGAATTCTTTATGTGTTATTCTCTCATTCTCTGGCACGGCTTGGATCCTTTTCCATGTGTCTACATTTGATTTAATCTAAAGGACTTTGGCAGTTTTGTACCTTTCTGAGTATGAAATAGTTATCTACTTACTGCCAAGATAAATATTAAGTACATCATCACAGACTGCTTTTTCTAAATAGACACTGCTTTTCTGATCTGAAGGCTACAATACAGATTGGCTAGAATACACATTGCAAATCTACTAGCTGGCTACTCAGAGGCTGAGCCCAAGCCTACCAAAGTCACAGTGAGTGCTTCCAACAGCTATAATTAATGGGGCTGTTCATGGAACAGTCAGGTCCTTATTTCCTAAAAGCTGACCTGCTGGACCCTCTTCAGCACCACCAGCACTGACTGCTTGCAAGCATCTCACCACATCAGTCACACACATCAGGAATAGTTCCTCTGGCATTTTCACTGCCAGAGTGAACAGTTCCTCTGCCAGTTTCACTGGCATTGGCCACAGACTTTTAGGGCTTTCAAAACTTACTCTGCATCTTGGCAGAGTGACAGAGGCAGAGAGAAGGGGTCCCCAGAAGCAACAGCCTCTCTCCAGCTGTTGGCTGAACAGTGAAGAGCTGAATGGTACCAGAGCCCTCAGCCCAGGCCGACAGAGACAACCTGTGCTGCACACAGATGCATCCTGCTGGAAGAAATAAACCCAGGCTTTTCTTAGGAGAAAATACAGAAATGTGATGGCTGCATAATGCTCCTTGTTCCAGCTACTCTTCTTGCTTTAGTTATTTATTTCCAGGCAAATGAATTTCCCTTGCAACAGAGATGATTTTCCCACTGGGGATGGTGCACAGGCATGTAGGCTGTGATGTGGACAGAGAGGCAGGGAAAGCTGAAACTGGGTGTGAGGGAACATGACAGCTCCCCATCTGCCTCCTAAAACCCAACCTCCACTCTACCCCAGCTCCATGCTGGGACCCCAGAGCAAACCCTAAGCCACACTGCCATCTTCCCCAGCTCCTCAACATGCAAATCCCAAGAAAACAAGAAGAAACACCAAGAAAAGAGGATCCAAATACACAGAAAATAAAAATAAAACCCAAACACACAACATTATCAGATGATGTCTTACTGCTGCAACAGCCCAAAGCATAGAAGCAGAAAAGAGAGCTCTCCCTGTGGTGTATGTTTTGAATAACAACACTCAGCTTGCTGAGAGGGAAGAAGCTGCTCATTTGTTGTGCATCAGTGGCTAAATTGTTCTTCTTACTCCTTGTTTTCACGGGTCACTGTTTGAACATGGTATCTATCTGCCAGTGACAAGGGCCTAGGGTCTCACAGTTTTTCATCAGGAGCTGATTTATGATGCCCATCTCCATAGAAGGAGAGGGAGCAGCTTTTCCCACACATAAAGTGCCCTTACTCCACTGACATTGTGGGGGAGGTCTAAAGCCACTGAAAATCATGCTATAAAATGAGGACATTAGTGGTCATTATAAGATAATTTCCCATTTTTATCCAAGTAGTCCCTTCCTTTTTACAGCAATACAAATGTACAATAGCAAGAAAAGAGAAGACCTGGTAAGAAATTCAGGCACTACCTTATATATATTACTCCAAACAGCCATCAGCTTGACTTACAGGGATTACACAAGCAGCCCTGTCAGATTTTCGAATTGTATAAAGTCCTTAGTGTATATAATTGAAAAAGTAATAGAAGGAAATCTCAAGTCAGCCCATACCCTTGATCAGAAGGAACAGAAATTCAATGGGGATGGTGGAAAGGCAAAAAAGAAGAGAAAGATATCTCAACAAAGATTTTTTTGAGGCAAACACATAAGTCTTTGATTGCAGCCCTTGAATTTCAGCCAAAATAATAATAAATCAATTGCAACAAATTATATTTACAACATGTGACCTTGTGTTACATGCTCAGGAACTCCCTCCTGAATACCATAGCTGGTTCTTTGAACACATAGACACTGAAGATTTTTACGACTTTATTATTAACTGAAGTTCTAATATTAAAAAATACCTTAAACATTCCTCTTTGCAACTGCCTTTTAAATAAGAGGAATGTTTTATGGTTGGAAAAGAAGAGCCAATAAAAGCAAACACCCCTTTCCTTGCTCACACCCTGTTTCTTACTGCCCTGCCCATTCCAGCCGGCACCGTGGCCACGCTTTCAGCAGTGAGTGGTGCATGACATGCTGCTCAGAGCCTAAGAAACACACTGCTGAAGGCATCAGAGCTTCCCAGAGTCATACCAAGCCTTTGCAGGGTGTGCATACATTTAAAGACCTTGGGATGGCTACCCCTGTTGTGAGAGAAACCCAGCCTACAGCAAACATGCATCAGTAATGCTTTTAAACAGTTAGGGATCCAAGCAAGTAACACCACTGCATGAAAATGTGCTGTAAATGCAACAGCATTCCACACCTTGCTGTGGAAGAGCCTCAGAGCTGATCCTGGGCATATCCTGCTGGGAGAGCCACAGAGATGGACACACCATGGCTCGAACTCTGACTAACAGGTCCTGGATGAGCTATTTCTCTCCCACGATTTCCAGTTAATTTGGGCGTAGCACAGCTCCAATCCCCAGAGGTACCCAAAAGTGACTTCAGCAGTGAAAACTATCCTCTCAAAATCGAGCCCAGTGTGCTGGCACCAAGCCCCTCTCAATGTCTTGGTCTCAGGAATCCGCAGAGCATAACTCAGAGGTTTGCACTGCTACACATACCTCGTTTCTGTGCACAGGACAAAGACACTTTTGAAAGTGCCCTCCCTCCTCGTGCCTCCTCTGCAGACATGCAGAACCAGCTGAACAGCCAGCACGCTGCTTTTGAGAAGGCAGATAAGGACTGCTGCCTTGTTTATATAAACTGTCTATCAGGCAGCTCTTCCTGAGCACAAGTATCTCTTCTCAAACAAAAAATGGTTGATAAATCAACATTTGGCTCATCTTCCTACACCTCCCCGAGTGCTTTTGTATTAGAGGTTTTCAATTTTGCTTCCACAAATCCTGATTGCGCCTTCTCCTTTCATATGCTAAGATTAAGAGCCCTTTTTTTCTGCAAATTATCAGCCACACATTCCCATCTGGTGACACTGAGTTGCAGCTTTCCTCAGAAAGATCTGCAAGTCAAACCAGCAGCTTCCCTGGGAGAAGATGAGTCTGACTGCACTTCTGGGAAGTACACAACACTTTTCTTTCCTAGCACATGGATAAGGCCCAAAACACAGATTTGTACTACCTGATGAGAGCATCCTTGGGCAAGAGCAGCTATCCTGGCTTGTCCCAGCATTGTTTCCTATGCTGCCCAGTGGTCAGAAAAGGGGGATACTTATGGTTCTTTATTTGCCACTTTCTGTCACCATTTAAAGAAATCAGTGTGGAAACTTGCAATATATTTAATAGGGTGTGGAAAGATGAGCTCAATTATTTTGGATGGAAAATGGTGCTTTTGGCCCAAATCAACAGCTTATTAAACAGCTGAGGTAAAAGAAGGAGTAGAACCCAACTGAGTTCTCAGATCCAACCCCCCAGAAGCTGATGAGCTATGTCACACTCTGCCTGCACTGCCCACACCTCTTCCTCCTTGCCATAAAATCTCACTGGTCTTGGGAAAAAGGAGCCAGCTTAGAGTCACTGACATATGCCTCCCATATTTTCTCCCAGCAAAAAGGCTTGGGAACTCCTGGCCTTGCATCCAAAGCCTTGCTGAGGAGTCCCAGGACCAGCATCTGGATGCCCAAGAGCCAGATGCAGCACTTCTGTTCACTGAACCTCTCCCACCTGAGGCAGCTTCCTGCTCTTCTCCTCTTCTCTTCCCCTCCTGTGTGAGAAGGCAAAGCACCAAGCCTGCCTGCATCCACTTCCTCTCCTCAAACCACACAGCCTCCAGTGGGGTATTCCACTTGCTCCCAGGAACATGGGCAGTGTCCAGAGCTCAGCACAGCTGGGGCAACAGAGGAGATTCATGGGCTGCTTTACTGGCCCTGCAACAGCACAGGCAGGGCTGGAAACATGGCCCAGAGCATGGTATCACCCATCTTAGGATGCTGAGCAATAAAACCACCAGGAATCTTCTCAATTTCATGGCCAGAAAGAGACTCTGGCTGAGAAATATACTGACTGCCTGTATTCTGCAGCTGACTATTGGTGTCAGTATCAATGTATGTCATAGTAAAAACCATCACTAGGCCCTGGACACTGAGATGTGCTGCTCTTAGGAAATGCAGCATTAAAGAGAAAAATGGGCAAACTGTGTAAAGAAACAGATCAGACCTGCCAGAATCTATAACCAGGTGAAAAGGATCCTGGCCCTTAAGATGTTCTGTAGCAAACAGCCTGCCCCTGACTGCAGATTCAAACACTTCAGAAGCCTTCAAGCAAGCCAGAAATGCTTTTAATAGTGTACAGAACCTGAGCTTCCTCCAGCCAAATACTAAAAGTCTATAGATGTTTTAACAAATTAAAAGCATGGAGACATCTAACAATTGTTATGTGCAACCCCCCCGAGCCTTGCTCTCACCACAGCTCTTTTGCACCAGCATCAGCTTCAACAGGATGCAAGGCCTAAGAGAGCAGGGAATGACCTCCTGTTAGATCTTCCAGCATGAAGTTTGAAACAAACCTTAGAGAACTGCACTTATGTCTGTGTAGAGTGAGCGGGCTGAATGGCACTTTAGGTTGATGAAACCCAACATCCTCTTCACTAGGGGAACACAGAGGACTGGTTGCAGGAGGCTCTCTCTCTCACAAGCTCCCACAGCAGCTGTTGGTGGCTAGGGGTTTCCAGCAGCTTGATGAAGTCCACAACCCTTTCATTCAAAGGTCTTTTTTTAGTAGGACATGTCACCCTCTGACAAATGCAGAGCAAGCTCATTTCTCAGGACAAGTGTCCCACCTTCCTCCCCCGCCATCCACCCCCCTGGAAATTTAAGAGCTGACATGGAAGAGTCAGATTTAAATGAGCTGGCATGAATCCTGCCCACACCTGCCTGCAGCTGTGCCACCAGCTCAGCCAGGCCCATGATTTGCTGGGCAGCTGGGAGTAACCTGCCCTGAGGTGGTGAACACAGCCAAGCCCACTGCCTTAAGAACACCAGGGGCCAAAGGGAGAGGTACCATTTTGGCATTGAGCTAAGTGACCTTGACCATGCTGCTGAAGGAATTCCCTCCCACATTGCCACCAGCTTCTTGTAGATGCTGAGGGACTGTTTAATTTTGTCACTCACTGTTTAATTAAACACTAATCTCCATAGGATAGAGTTTATTGCTTGTGGCTTATCTCAGCATCTGTGGCATTATATAGAAACATCAACACCTCCAAAATAATACCTGTCAGCAAGTCTGCCTTCCTTCCCAAGGCACATATTCAAATCTTCCAGAACTTTAACAACCATCACTGTCTATAACACAGGTATTGCACTAGGTGCATCCAGGCTGTTGGTTGCAAACTGAATGCAGGAATGTGACTGCTTTTCTGTCAAGTGACTCAGAGCAGCCGACAGAGAAATCCCCGTGGCCTTACACTAACCGTGGAAGGACATGCAATAGCTGAGCTGACAAAATCAGAACGAGGTGCCCAGCTGGGACAAAGTTACCTCAGCAGAATATTTCTGAACAAATTTGGATTGCTAAGTAACTTTGTAGCAGATCAGCACTTTAAATCACAGGGTAAGTGCAGTTAAAATATGGTATTAGAAGCTTTAAACGGAGGTTTACCACCCTGTGAAACTTTACGGAGAAGCTGAGAAACAGAAGGTTTACTCAGCTCTAAAAGAAGCTAACTGAAAAGGAGAAACAAAGTAAAACCAAGGCAACTTTAGAAGCCTAAATACTTTTTCTTTCTTTTAACGTAACTGGTCCTTCCCTCCACTTACTACAATGTCACCTTTCCACAGCAGGCTGGTAGTGCAGCATCATCCAATTTTTGCAAAACATCACACCTGAACAGGAGGTTTGTATCCACCTCTAATGCCACCAGAAGGATATAGGGGATATCCCTATTCCAACACATGCCCAGGAGTCAGCGCCCAGTGAGATCAGACTGGTCTGATAGAGAGCAGAACTTGGTCTTTATTAACTGCATAAATTTCCTTTTCTTGCCACACACATTAACCCCAACTAGTTGGGGATTAACTCCAGCTACTGTTAATCTTACACCAAGGTTGAAGAAACAATCAGTACCTTATAGCATCTGAAAGAGCCTCCTTTGAGTACCTGTAATAAATGCTGCTTAGTGCAATGTAATTAACACCAGTAGCAGTCCAATGAGAAAAAGAGTGATACAGGCAGGGTGGCTGTGCAGAACATGTCTTAGGAGTAACTATGTTTGTTATATATAAATACATATATAAAATATATATATATATATATATATATTAGGAGTCAACCAAAGTCCTGGGTGAGGATGTCAGCTCTAAGAGGAAGTACCACATTCCCCTCCTCCCAGAAAACACCTGCTAATTCTGCAACTGTGCAAGGTGGGTTTGGACAGCACTAATCTGCAAAGTGCTGTGCCCTCATTCAGTGATTTCAATACATCACAAGAGTTAAACTCACACACTCTGAGACTGTGTTTTGCTTTTGTTTTGATTCATTAGTTAAAGAGGCACCCATCTTAATTAAACTGATTAACACCCGTTAGGTCTGCCTGCTTTGCTTGCATGTGATTTTCATTGTCACTTTTCTGAGAAGGAAAAGCTCAGCTCCTAGAGCCAAAGATAAGTTACAAAAAATGCCTACACAGAGCAAGACAATCTAGTCCAGGCAGGTCTAATCAGAGTAGAAGACTTCTGCTTATGCTGCTGCCTCTGCTAATATTTCAGTGGTCAAATGAATTAAGAGCCTTGCCAGGAAAGAATTATTCACTTCATAGCTATTTTGTAAAAGTGCCATGTCTAACTGTCACTATTATGTTAAGAATAGATAATTTTCAAGCCCATTGTCCTCTTCCAACACTCTGTCAATTTGTAGAGGGCACTGTAGACCCTGTGAGTGTCACAGCTGTGATGCTGCAGAATGAGAAGCTGCTCTGTGAAATCCTCCCAGCCTGTACCTATTTTGACAGAAACAGAACTGGTCCTTTGCCTCTCCCTCTTTATTACTGATAAGCCTTGCTTGCAGCATGTTCTTCAAAGGAGCTGCCATGTAGAAACACTGACATTTGGCAAGAGAAAGCTTCATCCAGAATTATGATCTCATTTGCATATGTCTGTAACTGAGATATCTGAACAACAGAGTTTGTCAAGTAAACATGAACAAAGCACGATTCAATAAACCCTGTCTGTTAATAACCAACATCTGTGACTTTCACAAATTAAGCACCACAGTAGATCACAAGGAGTTAGCAAAAAGGGAATGCAAAAATGCTAAACTGCATGAAATAATACAGATAAATAACAATCAACAGTCTTACCAAAGAGCAAGTCTCTGCTCAATTTCCTTGAGAAAACCAGTGTGAAATTTGTGCAAAGGTTCGAAGTTGGAGAAAATGAGATTTTTCAGTGTTTCAGGCATGCAATCCTCCTTAGTCACTGCACTCTGAAACCACTACAAAGGAAAAAGGAAGTAAAATTATCAGTGGGTGGAATGCAGAAGGTATGATCATTTTCTGTCTTTATGTACCTAACCCAAATACTCCTAACACTAAGCCAGCAAGGATCTTATTTAGCTGGCACTAGGAATACAGCCCAGACTATCCCTGACATTCCTATGTGCTGAATTGGTGCTCTTATCAGAGATCAGACCCTGCACAGTTGAAAAAGGAACTCTCTTCCCTTTTGCCATCACTGATCAAATCTTGAAAATTCTTTTCAAACCCAAACTGGTTAGTCAAGACAAACTGAATTTGCGAATGCTGCAGGTGCAAGAGAAAGAGCATTACAATACTTGTAAACAATTCAGTAAAAGGAAAAAAAAGATGCTCTGCATTTGCTTTTTGCCGAGTTTTGTCTGAAATGCCTTTGGCAGGAGTTGGTTCAGTGAGCACCCACGCCTGTGTTGCTGTGTGCACACAGAGGACATCACTTTGCAAAGTGAGGAAGTGGAAGACACTGCTATCACTAAACTGGAGTGGCAGTGACAGGGACTGTAAAGATTGAAGCAGGCTCCTGCTCAGTCTTGCTCCACATTCTTCATTTCACCCTAACAGACTATGGGTGACATAAAACCATAGGACTAGGCAGCTTGCCAAGGCAGTAATGCCTATTATCTTCAACATGGTAACACTGCTCACTCTTTAATGCCCTGAGGGGTTCCAGCTATCTGTGGTTGACTTCCAGCAGTGCCTAGAAGGCTGTTGGGACCATAGAAGACTGTTAGAGCAGTCTTGCTTGACACTGCAACAGCTGGAGCTGAGCCAGACCCGGGATAAAAAGAGATCCCTCCCAAGCTTCCCTCTCCCCTTCTTTATCTCAGCACCAAGCAGAACTAAAGCTGAAGCTCATCTACTAAGTCTCAAAATTCATGCACAGCACTTGTTCCTTTTCCAACTATGCTGACTACTTGTTCACCTTCAGTGGCCTCCTGGGCCAGTCATTTGTGGAGCATAGCTGATACAACTGCATGCTAATCATCAGGCCCATCCCTCTTGGTGACCCAGCAAATTCAAATTTGCCTACCACTAGAATGAAGGATGGGGTGGGAAATGGGCTTTAGCTCTGAAGAGCTAAAACATTTTGTTTCTGCAGCCACTGGGTAAAACATTAGATGAAAACAGCATATCTGCTGTTGAGACTGCAGCAATGACTGCGGAACTGTCCCACAGAACCTGGTCTCTTCTCTCAGCAGGCTGGCTTCCCAAAAAAGCAAGGGTAAGTAGCAATGGGGCCACAGCTACCCTACTGCCTGTAAAAACCATGCTATGTTGGCTCTGTCTAAGCTGGGGTCTGATTAGCTGCATCTGCCATGTGGGATCCTGGAACAGACAGGAAGCTGAGGAGAAAGTGTGTCCCTGGTTCCCAGCTGGTCCCAACACTCTCCCCTGAAGCATGCCCTCCTTACCACAACACTCAACACAGGAGTGGGCCATGTACCTCACTGGGTGATTTAAGAGCTGAGAGGTCTGGAGCTGGCCAAAATGCCATTAAGGGGTTTGGATCCAGTGCCATTTCACAGAAAAATGGTTATTTCAGACCAGATCTTGCACACATTATTCCTGGAACTGAAACAAGACTGTTGCTGTGTGCGCAAAGATGGCAGCTATTTGCCTTGGTGATTTTAACAATCACACTCTGATCAGATGCTACAGATGAATGACTCATTTAACACACAATTTCACTTTCTGAAAAATCAGAATCATTCAAATTGGTACTCCACAATATTTCATGTTGAATGGAGGGCATTTAATACAGTAGAAAACATTTATATGTGCCCCTAAGGAGCTACTTCAGTTTTAAGAGAAGTCATTGAAAACCCACAGGCATTTTTAGTAATTATAACCACAAAGCATGAGAGCAAGAAAATATAACTGAAGTGTGTCCCAAGTTCCTCAACCTGATACAGTTTCTTAGTGCATGTTACTAACCACAGAGCAAACCTCCACTCTCTGATTCTTGTGTTACTTCCTCCCTGGAGGACAACTCCCGTGCCCAGCAAAGAGTAACTACAGTGCAGAATAAAAAAGCAGCACGGAGCAGCTGGCATGCTAAATGGAGCAGATGAAACACCACCCCTGCCCAGAGCTCCACGTGCTCCGTGGGTAAGGCTCAAGCAAACACACCGATGTGATGACTTCGAGGTCCTTCAGGTACGTTCGCTCCGTGGTCGCCACTTCTTTAGCAATGAAGTAAGACTTCTCAGTTGGGAACCTCTGTGAATTGCAAGCACATTAGGTTTTCCTCTGCTTTTATGGAGAAAAAAAGTGTAGATAACAAATCACAAAGAGAGTTACAAACCAGTGACCCCTGCTTGTGGTTATGCTGTGACTCATGCCTGAATGCACCTAAGCCCTGAAGCCCTAAAAACTACCCTTCCTTGCAAACACAAGAGAACAAGAACTTTCTAGGAGCTTTTGAAAGACTTCCTTTTCTGCCAAGATGATTTCTACTGCTTTGGGGTGCTCATGTTCCTTTCAGTTTATTTTTGGAGCAGGACATGTTGTGAAGTTCATGAAGAAATCCTTTGCAGGCTAAATGACCATTTAAATCAAGTGTCAAGTTTGACAAAACGACAAAAAATTTGTGTCTGATTATTTTAAGTTTCATCATCAGGATGGTAATCCACAGGAAAAATACTTTAAAAAAAAATCAAACCTGTAAGATTTTCTTGGCTGAACAGCCTAACAGATTTTAGATTAGGCTACAGATTAATTTTTTTTTTAGTTCTGAAGAGTCAAATGAACCCAGCTGATCTTCCTCTGTGTTGCTAAGGAAGCAGAAATTAAGAAAAAAACCTCCATAGATATTTTTCCTTTGTTTCCTCCCTGAAGACAAATGATGCAGTAGAAACACTGTGAATGCCCTGCATAGAGAGTCTGTGTGGGCATTTCCTAGTCAGAATGTACCCCCAAAGGAACCATCATCAGCTGGTGTGCACAGTCACTGGCTGCTCTATCTTGGACTGGCACAGACAGTCCTGGCTCTATTAACTGATTCTCGGATTTTCTTCTCAAATTTCTTTCACGCATCTTGCTAACTATGCACAGTGGGAAAAGACATCTTCCTTATACAAACTCCCACTTCCCAGCAAAGCCATCAGAGTTTCTTTCTCCCTCCTGAGAAGCTCCAAGCTGAGGAGAAAAAGCCGGCCACAGAAGGAGAAAAGGAAGCCACTCTCACCCAGCAGCAGAGGCAGGATGAGCCAGCAGGAACCCAGAACACCCCGGCTCAGACAAACACTTCATCTTCAGAAAGCAGTTTGGGATGTGATGCTCCCTTACAGTTCTGCTGCAATGATGGGTCTGAGCCAAACACTCCCAGCTGAATGCTGCAGGCTGTGGCTCAAAGAGAGCACTTTCTACTCCCACAACCAGATGCTCCCAGTGGTGCTCCGAGCAGAGACAGACTGGAGAGCCTGGGTTGCAAATTCCCACAACAGGCTCAACACTGTTCCTTTTCTTTCTGTCACCTGGAAATTTTCTCTCCAGTAAGACAATGGAGCTGACTGTTTTGTTACAACAAACTACTGAACTCCACTCCTTAAAAGCAAGTTAAGATTTATAGGAGACCCTGTCCAGACAAGCTCCTGAGGCTGCAACCAACAGGAATGACCCAGATTTATCACAACACTTCACAGAGAAGAGAGACAAGGCCAACTTCATTCCCTCACCTTTCTTTTGACCTCTTCCTCATCATCAGCCCTGATGCATGACGGGTCATTCAGCAAAGGGCTGACCAAGGGAGATGACTGCTTGGCATCAGGGCTCAAGTTTGGAGATAAAGTCATATTTGCCACTGATGGTCCTCCTTGGGAATTGATGGAAAGCTCTGAAAGGTGAGGGCTGCCAGTCAGAGAACCTGCTAAGAAAAATGATAAAAGAGAAATCAGTTAGGACAAGCTTTCTCAAGAAAGTACCACAAGGAGTTATAATCTTAAATTGCAGCATGTGAAATTATGCTACAAGATATAGCCATCAGGGTCCCCAAACTAGCCCAAACGGCCTTGAAGCCAGAGGAACTGCATCCACTTGCTTTCACCATGGGACTGGTTAAGTGTCTTTTAGCTGATACAACTGGCTGAAATTACTGTCTCTGTAGGGAAGGAATCAAGGCACAGATGACTGAGCTGCAGTTCTTTACCATGAGAGAGGTGAGACACTAGAACAGCTTGCTCAGGGAAGCTGTGGCTGTCCCATCCCTGGCAGTGCTCAAGGCCAGGCTGGATGGAGCTCTGAAAAACCTAGTCTAGTGAAAAGTGCTCCTACCTGTGGCAGGGGGGGTTGAAGCTAGGAGGTCTTTAAGGTCTCTTCCAACCCAGACCATTCTATGAGTCTAAACATCAACTTAATATAAAACATTTCATCATTGTAATCCACTCTATAGAAGAGAATAAATACAATACAGTAATTGTTCCAGGAGTGCCATTCTTTCCAGCAAAGTAGAATTTGAAAAAAATCAGTACTTCATAGGGAACTACAGGACAAATTAGTACAAATTTATCTAGCTGAGGTCTAGAGAAAAAGGATGACTTTCTACAGAAGTGTTGCTGCTAAGATCAGTCAGATCTAACATGAAGGGAGAAAACTACTAGTTCCCAATTTCTACGCACAACACAAGTATGTATATTATACCTTGTAAGTCTTTCCATGCTCCTCTGATTGTTTGGGGTGGAAATGCTAGCATTACATTTACATAAGAAAAGCAATACTTTTAATGCACAAAGCATGACATTTTCAGATTTGCACATATATAAAGTCCCATTTCATTTTGGATTAAAAATATTAAAGAATTAGACAATTAATTACACTTCCATAGATTCATATACACTAGATTAAATTACTGAAATTAGTATTTTGTCTTCTGGGAGGCAGCCAGATTAATGACTGCACAGAAAGAAAGTTTGCCAAAAATGCCCAGTCTTCTCCCAGTTATCCCCTCCTCCATACATCTGACAATCTAAACCTGTTTTAGAAGAAGAATCTGTCATGTGGAAGAACATTTACAGTCTGTGCCATTTTGGCATCATACATTAAAATCCAACCAAAAAAAATGTGACAAGCTCTTGACTACCACAGCTAACAGGCTGTCTAAGATTAAATGTAAAACACATACATCGCCGTATATAATTAGGGTCAAATACAATTTACTATGATGTGATTATGTCCTCCCTAAATTATGATAGGTAAATGTTCCTGTTGCTAAAAAAACACAGCTGAGATACTCCAGTAAATATAATAAAAAATAAATATAATTAGGCCAGTAGTAAAACCTATTTATTTTCTGGAAGAACTCAAGCTTTATTGCTAGAACATGAATGTTTTCCAGTTCCAAACCAGTTCATGTTTATAAATCATTCCTTTAAAAAGAGAAGGAAAAAACAGCACAGTTATCAGTTTATGTAATCATGACAGTTATGTAGCCTATTATAAATCAAAGCAGTATTTGTCTGAAATAAAGGTCTGTATTATTACAGCTAGCAAGAAAGGATTTACCAACAGTTTTACACTAAATCAATGTTCAGTGAAATTTGAGAAAATGCCACAGCTTGTTACACAAATGTCAATTTTATTGACACTAGCACACAACTGTATACAGTATTTTCCAAAGAAATGGAATTCATCATTGAGAAATATTGAAACAGATTAATAGCAAGGTTGTAAGGTTAAAAGTACTTAACTACATTACAAAAGACATAAGAAAAGTGATATCACCTCAAACGTGGAAACAAAGAAATTCTGGCACTATGCCTGTCATACGACAGCGAATAAATGATTTGCACCTCTGTGAGAAGTTCACAGCATTATAGTCTAGGAGTTAAATAGCACCTATCTGTGATAGATAGATATAGATACATTGACATATCTACCTACCTATCTATAATCCGAGATCTAAGCTCTGATGTACCGTAACTTTTATCAGTACAACTCAAGTATTTCAAACTACAAAATATCAAAAGCACAATGAGAATTAGAAAGATGCCCTATCTTACAGTTGGAAGACATTAACCTGGGAAAAGTATTAGGGAAAGTATCACAAAAAAATGTGCCTGGTGGCTCACAGCACTGTGTATACACCCAACTGATAAAAGACTTTGCATATCAATGCATCACTGACATTCTCAAAGTTATTTTGCAGCAAGCTGAAATGCTGCATCCTCCCTTTTGGTACCAATGTGGGCATGAGCAGTGACCAAACCCAACCACCACCACCACCTACAAGCAAGAGCTCAGTCAGACCCCACCTGCCAATAGACTGAACAAGTGAAAATTGAAACTAGTTATAAGAAAGTGGCTGCATTATGAAAGGACCTCAAAATGTTCTTACATTAGTACATTCTGGGGTCTAATTACAACCAACGCAGCCCTAGACATCAACACACTGGATGTTGGTCTGGGAAATGTGGGAAACAAGTTCCTTTCGATGTGAAAAAGTCAGTAAGCCATGAAGAAATGAAAATGGAGGTTCTTCCCTCCCCCATCACCAATCAATCAGGACAAGTGTCGTGCTGATGGGTCATGGCAGTGCTGCAAAGCAACTTTCTCTTTTTCACAGAGGTGAGGAATAAATAACCTGAATTAACAAAGTGTTTCATCTGATCTCCTGCCACAGAAGAGTATATTCATACAGGCTGTACTCATCAACTACATACTGCAGAATATAAACAGAAGCAGAAGGGAGAAGACCAATCCTATTTACAAGGTACTGAAATCCCTTACAATTCACCCTAAAGGATTCATGGATCGAAAGGCAATTATTAGCATGTCATTTTCCAGATAGCAAATGCTACTGCAAACTGGAGGCCTAAATGGTTTGCAGCTGTTAACATGGAATTATCTTTGCTCATACTTCAAGTGATTTTTATTTAGATTCAGAATTGGGCCATCTTTCAAACTTAATGGAGTCAGCTGTATACACACAAATCAAGAGAAAGTACAAAAGAATGTTTATCAGAGGATTATTTAAGTATATACTAAAATTACATCTTTGGAGGAGTGGGTAGGAATTATTATGCATGTGCTTCAATTATTTTTTAAGTATGGGTTTAAGAAGAGAAACTAACACTGGTTGATTACAGTGGCAAATAATAACATATAATAATAAAGGCAAATGCACTTTAACATGGCATGCCACATTTTACCATCAATGCCAAAATACCTGGAGTGGTTCTTTGTTCCACTGAGCCAGCCTACTCTCCTGACACCAGAGAAAAGTGCTGCAGTAGGGAAGGTAACAAAAGAAGCAAAACTTGATTGAAATCTAACTTGGAAAAAAAAAAAACCTATGAAACGACAATGGCATTTTACACAGCCACAGGACACGAAGGTACAGGTTATCTTCCCAGCTTTACACGTGTCTCAAATCGCTCCCCACCAACATACGTATTCCATGCGCTGCACAAAAAGAAGCCAGCAGCTAGAATTAAATACTTATCAGCTATACCTTTGTCAAAATACACATCAGTTGCTTGCTGCAGTTTGATGGTAGGAAGGCATGGAGTGCTGGCAATCTGTGGGTGCCCTGCCAGAGAGGGACAGGCTGGGCTCTGCCCTTGGCCGCCAGACGCGATCCATCCCACTCATTGTACCTGCAATACTCTTGGCTCCTGTCACACACAGCTGTGAACCCTCAGGGGCTGAGGGTGGTGCCTGTGGAGTGTTGGGCTGAGTGATACTGCTTTAAACACGGTTCATATCAATGGAAAAACAGTTAAAATCAGCACTTTCCAGATGATGAAGTAAGTCTCTCTCAGAGGTCAATTCACATTATAGGTGGTCTGAACTGCCAGCTGCCTCTTTGTTGACTACATAGGCAGCATGAGATGACTTGAAATCCCTGGTAAGAAACTAACCTAACACAAGGGAGCTCCCCTCTTTGTGGGGGAGACAAATGGGACTCAGTGTATCCTGAAGATACTCCTCCCTCCATTCCTTTTCTTCTGAAACTGCAAGAATAACATACTCAGGCCATTTAGTGCTCTGCATCTACTTCAAAAGGAACAGTTCCCATTCATACACAGCGTTCTTTAACAGAGAGGAAGAGTACAGCAGTGTTAAGATGCCCATGGGAATGCTCCTTTTCTGTGGAGTACCAGGAAGTGAAAATGACTCAATTATGGAAAGTGAGAGAAAACATCAACCATTACTAAAGGTGACTGAAATTCTGCTGGAAAATTTTATGTACTGCTTAAGATCTCACAAAGTCAACTCTTGAGAGTTTTACTGTTCTCAAGGTTGTTATTATTATTATTAGAAATTAAAAACATGTTAAGAGCCAGCAAAGCACCCTTCTCAATACCTGGCACGTTGCAGGGCTTATTCTCTCTTACTCCTGCTCTGTGGCCTGCTCTGCAGTCAGGGGAGGCTTGTGACATCCCTATCCCAGTTACTCAACTTTAATGTCAGATCAGTCTAAACTCCAGTCTGGCAGATGAAACTCAAGTTGTTTCCCCTTTCTCCTTGCCATTACTGAGAATATAACTTAAGAAGGTTCTTTAGTAAGAAAGTATCTGACAGAGCTGCCACTGCTGTGGCCACACAGTCTAGCTTAATTTTCCATTTTCACAGTGGTTGCATAGCTCTAACGTGCATCTAAACGTTTTGGTCAGAGAAGATACAAAATGGCATGGGGGAGAGATAGCACCAGATGAAGCAGCAGGAGTTTTCATATACATTTCACCAATCACTAAAGTACCTTAGATTGAAGAATAGTTTAATAATGGTGTCCATCCCTTCTCTCCCCAGCTGTGAACCAGGCACAGTCATGCTGCTGAAGAGTTATGGGATGGAGATTCTGCTCTGTTCTCCCTCAATGAAAGAAAAAAATCCCACTGACTTCCACAAAAGCTTGAGGGGAACCAGTTCATCAAGCTGCACTTCTCTTCCCCATTACATGAATCAAGGTGGAGCAGTGGATACAGTCTGTTAGTTTGAAAAGTAGTTACACAACAGCCGTAAATTAATGTACAAACATCCCTGAATGCAGTACCAAAGATTTTGAGGAAGAACAGGAATTAAAAACAAACTTGTGAACAAATCCAACATCACACATAGCCACTAACTCTGCCTGGCTTGAAGAGGAGCTTGAGAGGAAGAAAGGTTCACTTTGACTTCACATCTGCAAAATGCACGCCCATGGCCATGAGCAGAATTTGGGAAAATGGTGCACCTTCTCAATGAACCAATTTACTCATATTTAGGACAAAGCATCAGCCAGCAATTGGACAGAACAATTAAACCAGTGACAGTTTTACAGCAAAATACCAGTTAGAATGAGTAAAAGCCTTCAGGTACAGGTGAAACTAAAAATAATAATAATAATAAAAAAACTAATTCCATGCATACACAGTTAAATGGCTTGACATGCTTATAGTCTCATCAAGCTTGGTGTTGGTTTAGTAGCCAGCAACCTCTCCAGCTGGTAAAGGTCCATGCTTTATTGGTGTACTGCAGTATTAGACAGCGGTGAGTGTGAAATCAGACAGTAACTGCTGTTGGCCTACATCAGGGTCTACTCACATCTCAGGAACAAAGAGTGAGCATTACAGTCTGGGGAGAATGCAAGGTCACTGGGCATCAGTCCTTTGTCTAGCCTTGATCTCTCCAGACAGAAATAGAGCGACCTATAGAAGGTTTTCCTGTTGTACCCAGGGTTAGGGTTAGTTTGCCTTTGTTTGCCTTTAAACCAACATGACACAGTGCTACAATAGAATTGGAAACCTTCAGCCCCCATGTAAGCTAATGCCACAGATACTGTCCATTCCACCAAGACACCTCCCCAGGACTGCAGTGATCCTGCTCACGAGCCACGGCACACAGCCTTGACTGCTGGGTGCAGCCTTCATTAGGAAATGAAGGGCAATCTGATTGCTCACTGAAGCCCAAATGCCCTGGAAAAGAGACCATCTCCCCTCGCTTCCCTCTTCTCTTTTGCTCCTCAGCACCGTGTGGTTTCTCAGCCTGAGAGTCACAACCTGGCGAGGGTTTTCATTAATTCTGAGGCGAGGAGTGCTCCGTGAGGCAGGATCACTGTAACAGGAGGAATTAGGTACTCCAAATACAAAATAGGCATTTCTGCAGTAAAAGGACATTGAGACAGTGCTCCAAACAATGCAAGGAACAGAAGATATACCATGCTTTGAGGATAGACAGAACATTGAAAAGGCTTTTTCTCCCAGAGAGGTACATGCTGACAAAACAGTGCATACAATGAAACAAAAAATGTTTCTCTTTAAAAGGTATTAAACAAATGACAAAAATGAGAATGAAGTCCCCAGCATTGCCAATTTTAAAAATTAATTTTCACTATTGAGATTTATTTTTTAAAAATCTATGCATGTGCACACACAGAAATCAGGAAAGGGTTGGGTAAGTGAACACTGTAAAGCTTATGAACTTTTGTTAGTGGGCCCAGGTGATTTTTTTAGCAGGAAAAGGGAAATACAAGGATACAGCTCACAAAATATTTTCAAGTGCTTCATGGAAAAGCAACAGGCATGAGCTTTAACATTCTCTGAACTAAACAGAAAGAACTACCTCTGATCTTGCTGAAAACCATCAAAAGCAAAAGCCTATTCTCTTCTCAAAACCAGATTTGCAGCATTTTAAAGAAAGCATCTAATCTAATTTTAACAAGCTTGAAAGCTCTCAAATCAGAAAGCATTAATTTTCCTTCAACCTTCCATGCTCAGTCAGTGACAGCTGTATCATTACTGCCTTTAGACTTGATTTTTATCAGTGTGAACTGTAGATTTTTATGGTTCTTAGGGGCCAAAACTTTACCAAAAAAAATCATCAACGAAAATTACATCTTAAAACTCTAACCATTCTTGAGCAAACTATTTACCATTATGTCATGCAAATTTATGATCCTAAGGTCTTTGCTCCCTTTACTGTAATAACACCACCATTATTTACACACATACTTGTGAAAAACATGCCTGTGAATACATTGCTCAGCCAGGCACAAAGGATTTCCAGACCTTATAACATTTAAAAGAAAGTGCTCACTGCTTTTAATAACAAACAACATAAACCAAGCTTATTCTACATGCTCTTTATAGAACACAGAACTAGAACAAAAGACAAAACACTCTGTAAAACTGCTACATGTCACCCAAACTAGGATTTTTGCTCATATGATGCCTTTGATTTTTAAGCAGAAATTCTGTATTTAAAAATATCAATGGCACCACATAGCCTAGCCATAGGGAGAAACACAGAAGATACCTTTGCTCAGGATACACATGTTGCACAACAATTATTTCCCTCACAAATAAGTAACTAAGATATGTGCCTTTGTCTAGGCATACTTCAGTAACTATAGAAACTACAGAAACAGAAGAGGAAAGACTTTGCTGATGTCAGTTTCCTAGGATTTAAATTTTCTTCCTTTCTAGAACCTGACAGTACAGGCAAAAATTTTTCCTAACGTAGCTTGACTGAAACCAGAGTCCACTGCTACTCACATTTGAGAAAAGTTACACACCAGGTGATGTGAGCCTTGGGTCCTGGTGATGTTAACACTGCGCATCTGCCACTTACCATGAGAAGACCCACAACCATCACCACCAAGAAGGAGACACCAACAAGCAGCTGGATTTCTGAGAAAAGGACTCTTCTCCTACCACTTGTGTCTGACAGCAGCTAACAAAAGAAAGGCCTACATATTTAAAATTGTTCCAGAAGATTCAATTTCCCTTATATATTTAGAATTTCTCTTATTTTTTATGGAGAAGAGGAAAGAGACGAGCTGAAGTAAACAGAAGCTGCCTTAAGAAACTACACTATTCAGAGAGAGAGATAGAAGCATTATTGGAAGACTAAAAGGGATTTTGGCTTACTTCACCTTATTACATGCTTGAACAGAGAACCTCTTTCCTTCTCATTCACTGCTCTTTCCAGCTGGTGACAACCATGCTGCTGAATGACAGGGATTCTCCAGTGATCCACATTTCTGTGCACAAGGCTGTGACACCCAACTTCCCCAAACACATGTGGAAGTCAGGAAAAGCTTGGACTGGTAATTTGTTTTTCATCATCAGAAGTTAAATTGCAGCAATTAAAATTTCATTCTGAAGTCGCCTCTGACAGCAGTCTAACAGCTCATTAAGACAAATGAGATTAGTTAAACAAACATGGAATTTGACAGAATTTAGGGGTCAGGTATCCTTTTTTCTGTTAAAGAACTGTTCCAGAAATAGCCACAGTTCATGCTAATTGCATGTTGATCATACCAATGAGATCTGAATCACTGGTTTTACCAAAATTCAAAACTGGGTTTTCTTCATCAGTTCAACTGATCAACATAATTCTTGCTCTCTGAGTACCCTATAAAACTACTGGGACTTTAAACTCTCAGAAAAAGAGTGGAAAGCACATTATGCCAAAGGGAACTGCAAATAAATAGGGTTAGACTTTTTTTATGTGTTTAAGATGTTTTTTATTCTTCTCCTTTCCTTGTCTTTCTGGAGCTCCCTAGAAGGAACTTCCAGTGATTGCTGAGACTCCATGTTTGTGTGTTTATCGTAGGACTGAAGAAGACAAAATTTAAAACATCTCTGCTTCTTAGTGAAGAAAAAGAGGGTTTATAAACAGCTTTTAAATCAGTCTCACTCATTTTCTATTTGACTTTCTCTGGTCACCACCAAGTAATAGCATGTACAGATAGAGAGATCAGAACAGGAACAACTGGCATGAATGCTCTTGCTTCAGAATGAACAGAGCTGCTTCAACTAATAGAAGCCTCACTGCAAACAAAAACCTGTCCTACAAATATTCAGGGGAGAAAATACAAGTCCTGAAGCAGTCTGGTCAAGTAAGACTGGCCCCATTCAGTGAACTAATTCACAAACCATTGTTTTTTCCCTCTTTACTGGGTTCTACTGATTACATCCAACATTACCAATGCTCCACTGTGGAGAAATTCTTTCCAGTTTTGCATGCCCTTTAATCTTGAAGAAAACTAATAGACTGATACGATTTTTCAAACTACTGACATACAATTCTTTCATTAAGCTCATCTGCCTATAACTCACCTCTGCACACCTCACATAAGTTAAATGAGAATACAGCAAACCTAAAAACTTGCAGTCACATGTTGACATTTTTCACCTACAGGAATTTCTCTTCAGTTTTTCTTTGATATAGTTTGTATTCAGCATGTACTGCAATGGTTAGTGGGATGGTGCCTGTTAGGCAGGCTATGAGCCATGGGTGAAACGGCAGCACTTGGTGTAAATCATCTTCAGAGAACACTCCTTTCTGCCATGCACAAAGAGTATGTTTGCTAGGGGATATGGACTTAAACTGAAAACAGTGCAGCTAGGCCATTCAGATACCAATTATTCAAAGCTCCATACCCAGAATATCCTATGTAGTTCTTGGCTCCTACAACAACTTGCCACTCTCCATCTTTCCTTCATCTATTTATTGACAAATTTAATATCCTCGATCACTGCGGAAAATTAGATTCTAGGAAAGGCTGCCATGATAAAGAAAATTCCAGAAGATCCCAAGAGGACATCACATGTTTGAGCTGCTGCTGAGGAGGAGAAACCTTAAAATTGCCTGACATGACCTTTCCACTGCCATTGTAGAGGATGGCTGAATGTGGTCAAGTAGTTGGAATAGCAAAGAATGACTCAGAGGGTCTTTTATCCAGAGATTACCTAGATCTGCACGTTATTATGGACAAACCCCTAACTGCTTTTGCAACTCCTCTCCATATTTACCCAACTACATGGACAGAGTTGAATCCCTCAACCCAACAAGAGGCTTCTTCCACATCCTCTGGAAAGAGAGGAGATGGGTGATGCAGGACTACACAGTTCAGACTGGACACAGCTGCTCAGTCTTGGTGGGGTTCAGCTGCCTCATTTGTACCAACTGCCTGAGGATATCTGGACACTTGATGAGAATGGGACTAGAAGTTCATTACTGACAATAAAAATTTTAGAATGGTGAATCAGAAGTACCATCAAATGCATTCCAAAATCTACTGGAATTGGTGAGAGAATCTGTTAGTTACTCTGTCTGTAACTACCTGCTATACTTGAGACAAAGGCATGCTTAGATCACTGCTGTTGTCCAGTGTATTCAGATTAATAAATGTTTGCAACAATGAACTAGAACTGACAAGCTCCCCTTACCATGAGCACTTTGTGAGCCAGGACAAGAATTCCTTGATCTCATCTCATTTGCAGTCTTACCCTAAAGGTTTCTGTTCTTTTCTGCAAGGTCCTTTTGACTGTCCCTCAGAAACAAATTCCCAGATGAACCCTAAGAGGCCTGATCCTGCTTGAAAATGTCAGTTTAAAACTCCTTTCTCACTTCACCATTCTTGGCAAGGGCTCAGACATGAACCACATGTCTGGTGGAGGAATTTGGCCCACAGACTGCTTTAATTACAACCTTGTCTGCTGATATTAAACTGAGCTCCACTGGCATTAGAATGCTGCAGAAGTAATTAATCCTAAATAAAATTATTTCCTATGTAATTTATAAACTTTACTTCTTTTAACTGGAAGAATTCCATGTGTTGAAACAACAACTACTTAAACATTCAAAGTTGAAAAAATGCCAGAAGACAGAAAACTCCTCATATTGCATTTTTGAGGATAATATTGAAGTGGGAAAAGAAAAGCTGTTGAGATACTTTATTAGCAACTAGGCTAACTCCAGCTACCCAGTTGGTCTGTTCTTAAAAAGTTATGAATTTAGTATCTTTGCAGACATATGAGAGAAGAACCAGACCTGGAAACAGTATCTGAAAGGATGCAAAATAGCAAACACTACTTATAAAATTTTATATTCACTTAAATCCAAAGTGAATGTGAAATTTATTCACTTTTTTAAAGTAGCAGAAATTACTGCAAATCCATTTACTGAAAATCCATTACTTGAACTCTAATTTTACTGGCTAATGAAGCAATTAATCCATCTGTCCAAACTGCTATTAGTTTACTTCATACCTACTGGTACTTTTGCTGCACAGGCAATAAAAAATAAATCAAAAGGAGAGTCATGCACCCACTTCCCCATGCTCACACTATTTGCTAATGTGAGCTTCAACTACTCATATTTCATCTTATATACTGCGAACTTCAAGGCAATTATTTAACAGCTATTCTAAATCCAAAACACAAACCATCCTCTTTTAGAATCATATACAAGCAAGTTTTTCCCTAATTATCAATCTCACTGTTTGTAGACTCATGCTTTTACCTACAGGAATAAATGAGAGTATTCCCTGTCCCCAGAATATCAGTATCTAAAGAGATGCTTTAAATCATTCCTGTTCAAGAATGAGGTATCTAATCTCTAAGAAAACCAACACTCAAAAGGAGATGAGAGAATTAACACTTATATTTACACAAAGATATATTTTTCTTTCTTAACAGTAAAGTATATGACAACACGTATCTAACTACTGTAGGTATATTTTTAAATATCCTTCACTCAGATTAAACTCTGTTAAAAGTGTGCATAGAACAAGGCATTAGAAAAATTAAAAAGACTTCTTATTTTATAATTTTGTAAAAACAATCTTGAAAATTTTATATTGTCTAAATTTACAAAGTCCTGTCACTTTTTCATCAGTACTTATGCGAATGGAGTCATCATTGCTACATGCATGAACTGCACGACACAGATCACTGGCAGTGACCTGCACTTCAGTCAGTGCTGATGTTCATCAGTTAAAACTCTGGGATTTATTTTCATTCTTCCACAAGAAAAATATACAAAAGTTAAAAATAAGGCCAATTATAAAGAGCACATCTTGTCTCCCAGCTCTAGTAACTGTAGAACACTTTCCATATAGAGGACCTTTCATCTGGATTTTCCTACTTGGAGAAACTAACATCAGATTTTATTAGGATACCTTAATTCTCAATACTTTTAGCCTGTGAAAAAGAAGTATACACAGAATTAGTTTCTTTGTCCTTCTGCCCATATCCACTCTACGGATAGAACAGAAGACAATCACCCTGGAACACCGTTACTCCTATCATTCTCTTGTCAGGGGATGAAAAATTTCTGAGGTGGCACTACTAAAAAAGTAGCTTATGACAGAGTAATTGGATCCTGCACAAAGATTTTTTGTGATCAAAGCAAAAAATAAAACAGCCACCATCTCCAAACCACCCACCACAGAACTTTGATGTCTCTATAATAATTTCACTGAAAGTGTAAGTGATTAAAAAATTTCTTGCAATATATCTCTTGATTAAACTGATAAAGGATAGAAAGGATTGCCTTGCAAGTAATACTCAAACCACTCTTCATTAGAGCTGTTTTGATCAAAGTTTTTTTCACTTGAATTGTATCTTTCATCCTGTTCTTTTTCTCGCCCAAGGAAGAGTTTGGAGTTCCAAAATCTCCATCACCAAATCAGCCTGTTGAACTCACTATAGAAAAAGACAATACTGTCATCTTTCCTGACAATACTGTCATTTTATACATGCCCGATTTGTACCCTCAGTTCATCAGATTATAAAATGAGTTATGAAGTAGACCAGATGCATTCTTGCTATGAAAGATTTTCCAGCATATTTCAAGATTTCAGCAAGTCCTGGTCTTGAATATCAAGCTGCCTGCATTTGGCCGCAAGTTTATTTTTTTTTTTCTCCTAACTCTGTTGAGGCACTAGTAAGTTGCTCTCCTTAGATGGGAGAGAAAAAGATTGCAATAGACATATAAAAGAGCACAATGTATCTACTTGATTTGATTGTTTGTTCTGTCAAAATAACTAGTCAAATATCAAAGCAGCTACAACCTACACCTAAAACAAGACTTCACACAAAGAAGAGGTGAGTGTATAAAGTCTTACAGAGGTACCTAAATCAGTAATAATTTTCCTCTCCTCCTGCCTTTCAGAGGAGATGCAAACTGTTAAGCATCACTGAGACTTATTATTGTGTTCTAGCATCCTTTCCCTCTGGCTGGCCTGTACAACAACAATGTCTGAAACAGCTCATACACTGAAATAATCACCAGCCACTCATCATGAGCCCCAGGAGATGCAACCACTCCAGTGACAACCACAGTATCCCCTGGTCTCATATACACTGGTGCCTAGCAGCTGAAGACCTGCACACCATCTTCATCACTGAGGCCGACAGACACATCCTCCTCTACCTCCTCATCAAGCTGAAGGCTTCCAAAGGAGTACTTATTCCTAGGCATGGGAGAGGAGCTCAGCACAACAGGGTTTCCAAACACCAGGGGGTGAGTGAAGGGATTAATGACTTCTGAGTCAGAATCACTAGATTCTGTCCCACTGCTGGTGGAGCCCTCCATCATCTGGATTGCAGCCATGTGATCCATCATGCCACTGGCACGCAGCGACTGCATCACTGGGCTCTGCTTTGACTGTGCCCCAGCTGGCATACCATTGGCCATCATTTTGCCTTCTGGAGAAGACATCTTAGCCACCCCACCTCCTTTGCAGTATCTCTCTGATCTATACTCCTGCCCAGGGGTCGAGGATATCTGGCTTAGGATGAATGGATCTGTAACTGACTTATTGCAGAGATTATGGGTTTTCTGTGCACGAGGCCGCTGAGAACCTGGAGAATATCTGCAATACCCATGGCAGTTAGTGGCATGGCTGTCCTCCTCCCCAGTCCTCGCCCTGCAGTCGTGCCCATTTTCTGAGACATAACCCTGAGAGCCAGTTCTGCTCAGGCTCATGTTAGGGCTTGACTCTTTGCTACTGGGAGGCAACGGAGTGGCCAGCGGACTACGGCTTCCCGGCCCTCTGAACATCTCATCAATCAGAGAGCTATGCCTTGGCATCCTGGGGCTGCCCCCAGTGTGGAAGGAGAGATTAGCTGTGTTATCATCAAGGTACTCTTCAGAGAGATACTGACAAGACTTTAGAGAAGCTGAGGAGTCCCTATATCTAGTTCTATTGCGATTTTCATCTCTGTAGTGAATATAGGCACCACTGGTCAAATCACCCTCATAATTGTCATTTGTTTGGGAATATGACCGGGTTATTTGTCCTCTGAGGAGATCATACTCGCTATCTACATCACTGCAGTCAATGAAAGGAATGGAGGTGCTGCTGCCATGAGCAGCCCTGGAAGCTGGACCTGTGCTTGGCTGCTGTGATTGAGGTCTGTTCTGCTGCATCCTATCCTTAGCAGGCTCCTCTTCTTCCTCCACTGTTGACACCACTGCTCCATCCACCTTTCTGCCTTCCTTTGGACTCTTCTTCAAGGAAGGGCTCTTGTGCTGTCCAGTGTCTTCTGTTGAAGATTTCAACTCCTTCCCTTGCCGGCAGCTCTGCACTGCTGCAGCATCATTGTTCTCTCCATAGGCTCTAGCACTCTGGAAAGATAATAGAGGGAAGGCAAGGGGGAGACAAAGGGAAAGACAAAAGGGGAGGGAAGGTGGGAGGGGAGAGGTTTGGGAGGGATGGGAGCCAGAGGGAAAAGGCTGCATGTAATTACGCACCAGAATTTTGCATCTGCAGCAACAGAAGCACAGGAGTCTCTTGGAAAGAAAAGAGGTAACCTAAGCCTCAAAACTAATTAGAATTTAAAAAAAAAAAAAGAGGTTTCTGATCTGGAAGAACAGAAAAAAAACATAGGCTAAACAAGGGAAGAGAAGGCAGACAATGCAGTGATAATGTAAAAAGGGGTATCTGAGGTGTTTCCATGCTCTAAGGCAGCCACTAACACTCTAAAAACATCAACCTGTGCACACTACTCTGAGAAGCTGGAGGAAAAGATAAAATCGTAAGACAAATTCTGCACAGTCTACTTAGATACATTTAAAAAGTCATGTGTGGGCTTTTGAGCCCCCTACATTCTCTCCCTGGAGCATACCCGCCACTGGTTCACAGGCTGGCTTTTCTGCACACATCTGCCCAGCAGTCATGCTCCATCTACCTGAGCTTGTCTCAGCAACATTAAAAAGCTACAAGCTATTTGAAATGGGCTCCATCTATAACAAAATTCTCTGAAGGTCCTAAATTTGCAGAAAGGAGAGAGCCTGTGAATATCAAAAGGAAGTGATGCACGGAAGGTGAAGGTTCAGGTAGCATTCTTAAATGCATTAACCTAGTAGCTTGCTCCTGACATTTTAAGCTCTACCTAACATAAGATTATGTGATCAAAGGTTCACCTCCAGAGACACAGATGAGCACAGAAAACACTGGGAAGTGGACAAACTGCAACAACTGAGTTAGAAAAAATGAAGCTTCCTGACCTGTCTCCTCTGGAGGCTGTCCCAGGAGAGCCATCAGCCCATTTGTTTGGTGTGTTTGGGATGCCAACAACAGGAGAAACCAGAGCCAAAGAGTGGAAGGAGAGGCCACTGGCACTGTCTGTGCTTGTGAGGGAGCTGTTTTCTGTGTTTACAGTGTGGCTGTGTGCTCATGCACTGTATGTGTGCATTCACATGGGTGCCTATAGTGAATACATGCTCAGCCTTACTACCAGCTGGGAACTTGGAGCTGCTGCAGCCTCATCACTGTTGGGCTTTTGGACTTGTGAACTCCCAGCACACAGCAGCTGTCAGCAGGAGATAAATACATATGGTATCTACCAGAGATAATGGCTTAGAAGGCCAGAGGTGCAATTTTTCTGAGGAAATAATTGTTCTCCTCCCTGGTTAATACCCGGTTAACACTAACCTAACACCTTGAAACGGGCAACCAAGACCTCCCAGCAAAGAAAAGTAATTTTCTTTGTAAAAAAGTAGTAACACTTTCCCCAGATGCAATAGCCAGCTACAACCAAGGACCCTGGCAGCAACACTGAGGGTTGCAATTTTTCAGATTGTCATTAGTACAGCTCAGACAAGCTCACTATATTTGTCTGGTTGTCTGTAAGCAATGCTGTTTAACTCAGCAGAACCTAAAGCTTATGACACCCAGGACTCCTTAGCTCCCAGCTAAATGGTAAGCAAGCAGAAAACTATGCTCCTAGGGTTTCAAAACAGCAATCAGTGGAGGGTAATCTAACAAGAAATGTTTAAAAGGATTTCATTTCCAGGGTTTCATCAACATCACTGACTTGTTTTGGCACCTCTGTATGCTGTTCTGAAGGCTGTGCAGTCAGACTCCTGATGGAATGAATCTTGCTGTGTTTCCTGGAGATAAAAGGAAAATCACATAAAGAGCTATTTCAGTTTTTTTTTTCTACAAACAGGAATCAAGAGACATGCTTTTAAAACAAAACCTTTGAATAACAGCTTTCATAAAATTTTGCTCCAAAAACAGATTAACATTCCTCCTTTCTGTAAAATTTTAATGTGCTATGTGTTGCAAACATACCACTGTAAGAAAAGGGAGAAGCACTGAAGCAAAAATGGTCTATCAGGTAAGCATGAGTCATAAGCAGTGAACTACTGTCATGGTCTTTGTGGCATTTTGGCCATTACTTTCAGCTCACCATGAGCATGACGAGTTCAGACAGAATTGCTCTAGCAAGCTAGAAGACCTTCAGTTTCCCAGGAGACCTCTCCCTTGAGCTTGGCTGTACTTTTTCTTACTTTTGGTTTTATTCTGAGCTGAATATGTCTGTTCACACACATTAACCACATCCCAACAAAGAGGGTGCAAATCAAACTGGGAGAAAGTTACCTGTGATAATAGGACGTTCATTGCTGAAAAACAGACTGAAGACTACTGATTTTAAGTGAACTGTAAGTTATGAAACTTCTGCCAAAACAAGCAGGACCATGGGATATTACACATGTGATAAGCTGTCAAACCAGCAGATTTTTTTGCCTTGGACCAGTGCCAAGATCTCAGACTATAACTAACTGGAAATCATAACTTTTCTTGGATTATAACACATTGAGATTATAAATTTATTTCCTCTCACCTTTCAAACTGCACTTTTTTGTGCCCTCCTTCCTTAACATAGTCAAGAACTTGCTTCTGAGTCCGACCACTGGAAGAAAACCAGAGTTAAAGTATTTAATAGAAGATACCACCTGGTCATCATAACCTTGTATTTGGCTTCCATATTAAGTCTCAGTAACCAGAAAAGTATTTGTCACTATCAGCAGAAACTCAGGTTAAGATCATACAGAAGGGGACCTGGTCAGATACACACAAATTTTTACCATTTTGCATGTCACCTGCCTCATTTTTTGCTATGGAGCTACTTTTTGATGCTATTTCAGAACTGCTTAAATTCAGTTGTGTGGGCCCTATAGGGATCTACAATACTGGGAAGTCACTACAATGGAAAGTGAGGCAGGGGTTAAGCTTTGCTTTAATGAATTAATATATTCCTGAACACTTTTTAGTCAAATACCAGCCTTATCTGATATTAGTAAACCTTGGAACCAAGATGAAACCCCCTGACATGTACTTCCTTCCTTGGTTGCTACTATAAAACACACCTTTTCTGCAGAAATTTAGGCTGGAAATCCCTTTCTACCCTTCTGCTACAGGGTGTGAGGTAGTGAGAAAGCCCAGCACTGTCTATTGTGCAAAGCTATAAACTCCAAAGCAAACTGAAAGCAGCACAGGAAACCCACACCTCAAGAATGCTCAATTGAGAGCCAAATTCTTCCAATTCATTAGAGGCTTTCAGGGCCTGGAAAAGGTTACTGAATGTGGTAACACAGATCACAGTGAGTGGAGGATGTAGCCAAAACCTGCTTTCCAAAGCCTGAGGTAAGTTGAACGCACCTATAGTCTTCTATTTACTTCAGGCAGAAACTTAACAAGTTATAGCTTGTTTACCCAACATAGGTCCTTCCATCTTAATTAATTTACTTTGTAGGTAGCAAACAAAGTAGGAAGAGAGTCAGAATGGCTATACATACACTGTGTTCTTGTGCAAGGCATCTAGAGTGCATCACTCATCTCAGCAAAGAGCATTTCTGGCTGTACAGCTTGTATCAGCTTCACAAACTAAATAAACTGTATGAATAAAAGGATTTCCCCCTGGCATACACAATGCAATATCTACAATGGTGCCTCTGCCAGTGTAATGAAAAAAAAAACCCAAAACAATAACCCAACTCTTGAAAGCTTTCCTACAGTCTAACAATATCACAGGTATACCTGGTCTTAGCAGAGGTGGTCATCTCACATAAACTCTTTGTGAGCATAAAGGTCCCTGCATAAAGCAATTGCTTTTAACTACACAAATAGGGGTTTATCACAGGGACATGCAACAATCTCTACTCTCACACAAGAAAGACCCCATCCTAGAAGCAGAGGATTCAAAGAATCCCCAGAAATTGCTAGCTAGTGTTGCTTAGGACCCAGATGAATTTTCTTGAGCAAAACCAGCTGGACCCTATATACTTTATATCTTATCTCCAGAAAGGTACTTTGCAACAGCTACTACAAAATTAATGCTGAGTTTTCTCCTACAGTGCTGTCTGCACTATTCTGGCTGAGAAGATGCAATGGAAAATATAACGGAGCAAACTACAGTGTGAAAAAGGTGAGCTGAAAATAACAGGTTTAATCCTAGATCATTATGGATGTGACTTTGAAATGGAGAGGCAACAAAAGTGGAAAGAATGCATGTCTTACCTGAACCTAAATGAAGAACCTCTAGAAAAAAGAACAGGTTTAGGCTTTGGTTTAGGTTCCTCAAAAAGCCTGAAAAAGGCATGATGCTCCACACAGATCTTCCAGAAAGACTTGCAAAAATCTCGACTGGCCATAAGGAATTCCAGGGTGTCCTGGAATGAACTCTGAAAATTGGGATAGCATTTGCAATGTAAGCTAGTCAGCAACATAGATCAGAGAAATGCATTGACAAATCAGGTGCTATGCTAAAAAAAAGAAAAAAGAAAAAAAAAACCCAAAAGCTTCTTCCCAACTTACTGGCTTTCAGGCTTAACAGGCCCTATATCCTTCTAACACTGAGACATCGCTGGTCTGCCTGTCAGTATCAAAGCTATTGCTCAAACTTCCTTTCATTGACAAATATGACAGAGATAAAGCAGTGGTTTGAATGTTAATGAGAAGAAGTTGATTATATGCTATACCTTAAGAATTGATGATACAGTACCAGAGTTGCAACCAGAAGATGACTCTGGGACATTCTATGATGATTGATCCAGTTTACATGTCCTTTGCCAGGACTGCTCACCTGAGATGCCAGGTTGATGTGCACAGTACCAACAGTGAACATTTAAAACAATTGAAATATTCATGAGGTAATAAAAACCATGTGATCTGTGAGTAGAACTTTACCAAATAACCTTTTGTCAACTTCATCAACTCCTAACAAGGACTTACATTCACATCTGGCCGTAGTTTGATAAGAAAACGTTTCCTCTTGAAGCTCAGCTTTCGAACCTTAGCCCAGTTGAAGGCATTGATCTTGGTGTGACCCTACAGAGAACAAAGCCAGCTGGGATTAATCATTCCAGATCCGAATGGAAAAATCTAAACCACTAAAGAAGCTTGTCATAAATTAATCATCTGTTCACCCTACTTGAAATGATGCTATTTCTTATAACTCATCCTCTGATAATGCAAACCATAAACATCTGGTGCAATGACTGAGGGCAGGCACTTATGGTTAAACTCTTACAATACAGGACTAGTTACTGTGAAAATATCCAACCCAGTATCACTGCACAAGACAGGGTGGACCAGATTTTGCTATCTTGTGCCACTATGCAGACTCAAGATTGTCTGTAGACCTTCCAAAGGTGCCTCACTCTATTTCCACCAGTGACAGAGAATGCAGGGAATCTAGACACATGTCACCTTACTTTGATGAAGTAGATTTTCTCCCTCTTTTTAGATCTGCAGGGCAAAATAAATATCCCTTTAAATATTGCTTAACTGTGGAAAAAAACAAGCAACTGCAGGTTTTGTACTGGAAATACAAAATACTTTGCATACTTTGACCTTTCATAGGGAGCAGCAGAAGCAAAAGCAATCTAAACAAATTATTTGTCTCTGAAGAGTTACAAAATGATTTTCTGGGAAAAAGCAACCAATATCATAAGCAAACAGCAAGAAGGAAATTATCTTCATAATACTCCAACTCCCAGCCACTACATCATTAGCCCCTACCTTCCAGAAGTTTCATTCTTAATCTGTATCAGCAGGTATTGGAGGTGTTATGTTAAAATATTCACTACAGTAGTTTGTTCAATGAAGATTTCAATACAAACATTCCTAGACCACAGCACAAAAGTTTCAGAGAGCTACTAAAGGATTGCTAAAAGCAGAAACCCACATTGATTTGGGCACCATCACTAGACAGCTGTAGGAGTAATGACAGTATAATGATCTCTGCTAAGTCAACCAGCTGTCTAAGAATCACATAATTAATCTACTTAAAATAATCAGCAGCACTGACACTGATTTCTAAATAAATGGCAGACTTTAAAATAAGTCTGACTGCAGCTTATGCCATTTGTTAGTGAACCTTTATTTTCATTGGGGTCATTCTAATGAGATCCTCATATTTCAATTTCTATCAGCTACAGTCAAAATAAAAATAAGAACTTAGCTCTTGACCTATGAAGTGGTTGAAGGAAGCCCTAAGCCTACTGACAGACTCCAATTGCTGAGCAGACTCCAGCAGGTCAGAGCCCGATTTCCTTTTCAGCATTCAGTCTTGGAGCTTGACCCAGTAAAATTTCCAAGCTTTCCGGAACTTTAAAAACAAAACAAAACTGTTTTGAAAGTCTCAAACACATTAGGTTGAGAAGACATGACTTCAGATCTTGACAAATCAAGCCTTGGGCAGCTACACTTTACAGAAGGATCTCAGCTGCGTGCTGGGACTCTGAGGTCCGTGCTGCTCTCTGTGGACACACACTTTCACCTTGAAGACAGCCTTAATTTACAGGGCTTGGCAGTTCATGAATTCAACTGATGAAAATGCTGGGGGGGAGAAGGGGAAGGGCCTGAACATACAATTGCTTGAGTTATGTGCATTTCTAACAATGTCCTAGTGTTCTCATGTTTCAACCTGTGTTTCAGTTTTGGGGTTCTACTACCAACTTATTTAATCGATCAGGGATCTTTTCAATTTGCTGCCTCTTTTTGGCTGTTTTCAGCTGGGTATTTTTAAATCTTAGAACATTAGTGTCAAACACTTCTGGGCTTGCTTGTCGCTGTTACTTTTCTCTATGAAAGGACTCAAAGTACTTTGTAAGGCTGAAAACACTAGTATTTTAATTATAGTCAAACAGTTAAAATGAATAGTCTTTTTTGACAACTGTAAAAAGGGACATTTTAAAGAACAGCTTACTTACTGTTTTTAGCACAGTCAGGTGAGCATCTAAAGTGAAAGCAGCTGACACCAGCTGACTACCTGCAGCTTCACAATTGTAAAAGCCAAATTTGTTATTTACATAAGGGGAACTGCAGAATGACAATTTGACAACTTTACTAATGATGCTTCATGAATATTTACTAGACTGACTGGGGTAGGAAAGGAAAGGAAAGAAATGGAAGGAAAACAGTTTGGATCTTTAAGGGAAAGAAGTAAGATCCATGGATTCAGCAAAGATACAATGGCCAAGGCTGGTCAAGAAAATTGTAAAAACTTTGACGAAGTAACACTACATAGAGCTTATATTTACTGCCTTCATCCTTCTGCATGGACTCCCGCTGTCTGTTGTTTTACTTGCCTCTGCTTCTCACCCATTTAATGTGCACCATGCCTGCAAGACCTACATGTAGGAACATGTAGGAGAAGTCAGCATGACCATCCTGCAAATTGTGAGCCCCGGCTCAGTTTGCATCATGAACAGCACACTGTGGATGCAGATAGAGCTCTACACTGTGCATTCACATAAGGCAGGAGTCCCTGGAAGCAAAGGACCCAATGGAGCCATAACAGGTTCAAGATCATTCTTACAAAAATTTTGAAGTTCCTGCATTTTCCCAACTGAGTACTTGTAGACATGGCTGATTTTCTGAATTCTTACTGCTGTCAGAAATCTCTCTGCTTTATGAAGTACCAAACCACGTCCTGAGAGCTCTAACCTGAAACACCAGAATGCCTGTGTTGGCAACAGCCAGGTTGATTTTTGTGCCCTCCCTGTCCTTGGCCGGATGCAAGCGTATCCCGTACATCTCCAACCGACGGGCAATCTCCAAAAGCTGGAAGTCAGACTCTGCTGGTGTCTGTCCCCTTGAGAAAGAAAACAGAGAACGCTCACAAGCTTGTCACACCTTTTAATAGAGATCAAGAGGTCCTCCAGAGAACAAAGAGACATTTGATCAAAGAGACTGAAAACTGTTAGAGGTATAATATCTGTATGTTTTTTCTACATCCTCAGACTTATATCAGCTAAAACAACAACTTACTCTAAACAAATATCAAAGAATACAGAGATTTTACAGTCTATTATAAATTTTGATTGCTCCGATTCTGAGACACCTGACACAGGTAGATTTTAAACCACTAGCTCTAACAGAATTTACTATCTCCCCTTGTGTTTTCCACTAGAAAACATGCCATATTACTTAAAAAATCATGAATGGAAGTGTGTAATGATGCTATTCATTGTAAAAGTCATTGTAATATCAAAATGAAGTAAAACAAGGCATGAAAACCTTACCATAAATGTTGTGAAGCCATAAGCATCACCATCATTAATTGTGATGAAATTAAGCAAAGCTTTGATTATTACTGCCATAGAAATCACTACCACTTACCTATTATTCAACCTAGCTCAAAAATGAAACTGTTCACATCTTGAAGTGTTCTCGACAGCTAAAAAATACTTTTTTTGCCTTACTGGTACTTCTGTTCATGGTCTTCCTAGTATAGGTCTTTTCTCCAGACATTAGGATACCAATTTGCATCATCATCTTGAATTCTGTTCCCTCAAATCCATAATTCTGCAAGTACACTGTGCTTTTCCTAAAACTATCACTAAATCCCTTCTTCAGCCTACCTCAAAATACAGCATGGAAAGGTTGAAAGGCAACATTCAGTGTCCTTGAAAGCAAAGGACTACTGTCAGAAGTGCCTGACTGATCAGTTGTGATTTGCAATCATACCTGCATGCACAAAATCAGCAGTAAAGCATTTTGTATGAAATAGACTGTAAAATAACAGCACGCTTGAATGAGTATCGAATCAACTGCGCTTTAAACATCCTGTTATGATGATGGGAAAAAGGCAGGAGTAACCTTCAGAAAGTTCATAGGCTTTAACAGTTTTTGAGAAGCTACCTTTGAGAAACTCAGAGGTCCAAAGCTCTTTTCAGATCTAGCATATACTTACCATTAGAACTACTCTACAGGAAAAGAAGACTAACAAAACCAAAAAAAGTCTTACATGTGGTTACGGTGAAATTCCATGATTTTGTCTTCTAGTGCTTCTTGATGAGGTATATACTTGTTCTTCGCTAAGTGTTCACGATCTATGGTTTCATCAAAATCCCCAATCTCAGCTGTGGAGAGTTTTAAGAGGAGTCTATTAAAGCACTATATTACATCTAAATAACTCTGTTCAATCCAAAAGACCCGGACAGCTGGGAAGAGGGCAGAGAAGCAAACACAGTTCCTTGCAACCTGTGCCATGGTTTTACGATTCAGATTCCCCCTACATTATCTTCCAGACATTATTCTCTTCTCCTCTGTGTTAATATTTGATACATGAGAAGAAACCCCAGGATTTCTCCCATCTACCACAACTAAGTAAACTGCTGGATGTCAGCTGAAGAGATGAAGCTATCAGTGCTACCTTGACTTGTGTGGGGGATAAGGGCAAGGGTAACAGGAAGAGCAGCACTTGATCAGAACTCATCCATCTCTTTCATGGTGCTTACGTGCCTCTCCATGGAGCAGCCAGCCAAGCACTAGTTTCCTCTCCAGGCCCATGTCCCACACGGTAACCTTTGAGAGAAAGTCAAAAAGATGGTTCTGTTTGCTAGTTTGAACCCTAGCTTGTAATCCACCTCATGGGATTATGAAACATTCGTCTTCCTCTAATTCTGCAGCAGTTTGAGACACATTCTGTCTCCCTCCTCCTCAAAGCTGCTCCCATCTGCTGCAGTTATTCAACACTGTGTGCGCAACAGTATGGCACACCCACCTTCCATTTTGCAGTCCATTCAGTGAAATTTCCTTTTTTTGGCGGGTGTGGGGGTGAGGGGCAGGCAATCTATCTGTGGGTGCCAAATTACTATCTATCTTGTTGCCAGCTATTCTTGGAATGTCTCTGAAAATCTTGCTATTAGTTTTTTCACCGAACAGGCATAGCAGCTTCTGCCTGCAAACCTGATGGAGTAATAGCAACATCAGCTGCAACAAAGGCTGCTACCTTGGTAACGTCAGGGAAATTAAAATACAGTGCCCTCAAATTAAATGCAGGCTGCAGTCAGACACGTTGTTGCACAGTTGACCCCAGGATATGACAGACCCACGCTCAGATACACCTGCTCCACCCTCGCCTCAGTCCCACCCATGTAAATGAACCCTGGATCCAGTTCTGCTCAAACTAAGTCTGTTCAGAAAAAGGAAAGGTTTCAGATCACATTTAAAACACTGTATTTCTGACAAACTGGGATCCTTAAATGCACAGGGAAAGCAAGAGCCTGTGCAGGCACTGAAAATGAGGAACCAAAGCATCTGTGAATGACAGAGCAGTAGCTTTTTTGACCCAAACTGCCTGCAGACACATGATGACATTTTTTACTTTGAAGGTCAGAGGTGGAAAAGAGTTGAAACCTGACACTGTCTGATTTACACCCCCTCAATCATCCCATCTGCTCTCAATCATTCCTTAAAATGGCAGAAATACCACAAAACCTTTGAGAATTTCCCTTTTTAATATTGTTCTGTTTGTCCCCATCTCAGAAACAGCTCTCTGCTTCCAGTTTTACTCATCCCAGTCTCAAAAATCTTCAAGGTCTGTTTTTAATCCTACCTCACATAAATGGCAAGTTTCTGTTCTTTAATGAAGCTGTAAACCCACCTCAAATAACATGGGCCTGGATTCTTCAAAATGCAGTTCAAAACCCCTATGTCTGTGGACACAGATGAGCTTAACACACCTCCTGTAGGGCTTTCTTCAGTGTCAACAGTACAGAAGACACTTTCCTCACCTCTACATGATTTTTAAAATGTTCTCAGCATTTTTCAACTGCTAATCCACTATCAAAATTGTATTCTTGGCTTTCAAGTTACTTCTGAATTTGTTCTGTCTGACCTCGTACTCAACAAGCTTTTACTTAGTGCCTTATTCTCCTTTTCCACCTTAAAAAACTTTCTAGTAGCACTCCATTGAGAATGAGAAGGAATTATATTGCAAATATTGTCAGTCTCATGTGTAACTATTCTTAAAAATCTTTTCATGTGATTTAGCCAAAGACTTATTTACACTGCTGATGGTTTTTCTCTTACCTGGCAAGTGCATTACACCACGCTGTATTCTGTCTGCATTAGCACTTCTGATACATCTAATGCTTTGTATTTCAGCTCTTTTCCTCTTCTGACAGAATTACAGAATTGCTTCATTTGAAAAAGACCTCTAAGATCATCGAGTCCAACTGCTAACCCAGCGTTGCCAAGTCCACCAGTAACCATGTCCCTGAGTGCCACATCTACATGTATTTTAAATACCTCCAGGAATGGTGACTCCACCACTTCCTGGGGAAACCAATTCCAATGCTTGAATTTCTTATTCCCATGAAGAAATTTTTCCTAGTATCCAATCTCAAGCTTCCCTGGTACATCTTGAGGCAATTTCCTCTTGTCTTGTCACTTGTTACCTGGGAGAAGAGGGTGACCCCCACCTGGCTACAACCTCCTGTCAGGGAATTGTAGAGAATGATAAGGCCCCCCCAGCACTCCTTTTCTCCAGGCTAAACCACCTCAGCTCTCTCAGCTGCTCCTAGTAAGACCTTTGCTCCAGAATGCTCCCCAGCTTCCTTGCCCTTCTCTGGACACACTCCAGCACCTGAGTGTCTTTCTGAGGGACACAAAACTGGACACAGGATTTGAGCTGTGGCCTCACCAATAACGAGTACAGGGGGACAGACAATGACAGCCCTGGTCCTGCTGGCCACACTGTTCTTGATACTGGCCAGGATGACACTGGCCTTCTTGGCAACCCAGGCACACTCTGGCTCATGGTCAGTCCATCTTCATTCTTCACACACCCACGGTAGTGCATCGCTTGCAGTATCCAAGTGTCCTCTCACTTCTAACACTTTTTACAATGCTTTTAAGGTAGTTTAAAATTGAATGTTTCAAATAAAAAAAATTCATTCTGTAATATACATGCTAATTTAGCAGAAACCTATTTGCTGTCATATTGTGATTTTACGATAAGTAACAGTATATAACATTGACATAAGCTTACATACATAATATATGGGCCTCCTGGAATCAGATATTCCCCATGGAAACCACTCATTGGCACAGCATTAGTAAGACATACAATAACTAACCTGCATTCTCAATATTTCCCTTTTGATACCATTACTCTTATCTCTTTACTCTGATTTTTATTGCAGACAAATACATAATATTTCTTTTGCTATTGAAAAATAAGCTAGAGACAAAATAAATAAAGACAGCCATGCAGGTAAGATACAGCTACAGACTCTTACCAGAGAAAATTTTCACAGAAAAACGTTCATGAGACACAAGATAGACAAATAAAAAGGACAATTGCAAACTTCTAGTAGAGTTTTCTAGCAAAGATGATCATAAAGCAATACCTCAAATGAAGACAGACACATGCATTAGGGTGTCTGCTCCTCAACATCTTTCTTTGCTGCACAGACATTTAGCAGGAAAACTCAGCCTCCTAGAACGCAGTTTAGCAAATGAGAGGCAATTTCCCCAAATAATCAAGATTTTTTAATTGCCTGAGATTAAAGAAAGTTAGAACTAGCTTAACTGAGAAAAGAAATACAGCTGGATTACTGGACATGTAGCAGGAAAAAAACAAGAGACAAAAACCTCACTAGTCATGGATTTTATTTTTTTAAGCTGCCAAAATACTCAATTTTAAAGTGATATGTGGACTACAGAATTTCCCAGCATCTTACTGCTACTTAGTCCCACTGGTCAATGATGACCATAGCAAACAGAATGATAAAATACCTGCCTTTCCAACAGCAATTGATGAGAAACTGCCCTAAGACTCCAACAGACTATGACAAAGAATCATAAGATTTATCTGCTCACCTCCAAAGAGCTTCCAAATGTCTTTGCAGACTGTATTTTCCAAACAATAGCATTACAGTGCAAGTGCACAATATGGAATTGTACCACAACCACGCAAAACAATGTCTATTACAACCATCATACTTGCTGCTAAGTGGTTTTTCCTAATGTTATTCTCAAAATGAGTATCCATAAAGTCTTGAAATGGAAAACATATACTGTCTTTCAAGTGATGTGGAAGCTAAAAGAAGCTTTGATGTCATGAACAAAATTAATGTATGGTTCCACTGAACAGTGTTATTGTGTGTACTTTGCAATTAAAAAAAAGAAAGGGCTTAAAATCTATTGTTTTCTTTTCTTCCCTAACAGTTTCCTCTTAGGACTGTGATTCAGTCTAGCATTCTAAGCATGTTTATTTACTACATTCTCTAGACAGCATACAGATCTCCAGGAATTTGAATACCCTCTTGACATGATGCAATGTATAATAAAACAGGATTTCAGCAAATTCAACATGTTTGCCATTGCCCGCAAAATCTACTTTTTAAATGATCTTTGGCAGCCTATCAAATGCTTTGAAAATTCAAATCCAGTGACCAGAAACTCTTCTTTGTTTGAAATAGTAAATTATCTGTATTTGAATGCAATTATACAGAACTACAATAAATTGCCAATATGGCTTAAACCTGTCCCTACAGCAGCTACTGACAGGTAACCCTGCAAAGCATGTCCAAGCAATCATCCTGTTTATCCACCTGGAAAGAAGAAAAAAGGGAACTTACACTGAACTATATGTGAGATTAGGAGGGCAGTGCTGGTATCATTACATGTTAGCCTTCCCTGTGCCAGGTCCTGCTTCACTTGCAATGCAAATAGGTACCTGCAAAACAAAAGTGAACAAAGAGTTACACAAAGCAGGAGGAAAAGAGGGGAAAGTATCCCAACCTGCACATTCCCTTCACATTTTGGAATCTACAGAAGTGATCTGAATTACCTCAGTTTAGAGGGCAAATAAAACACAACAGATACTGTATTACTGCCATTAGGGCTGTACATGGTGGCTGCTTTGAAGAACCAAGATATCTCTCTTCCTCCCTCCATTTGGAAGCAGAGCAACGAGATATGACAGTGCTAGAAAATGTGACAGCTATTAAGTATTCAGCAAGAGATAATGCAGCTGCTTCTAACCAGGAAGAAATGACAGATAAACCACTGATTTAGAGTTATCAGCTGGTTCTTGCAGAACACAAAGTGAACTCTAAACTTCCACCTTGGCACTCACTTGGGAATGAGGCACAAAATCTTGGTCAAACAACTCTAGCTAGCTCTGATACCTTTGTGGCCCTAATATCTGCACTGTACAGGTACCAGCCCTTTCCAACATTGCCTCCAAACCACTTCAGCCATGCAGGGCAATTCTATACTGCCAGCTTAAATGCAGAGACAACAGAAGTCCAAGACATTATTTCATCATTTAAATTTCTTCTAGCTTCAACAGAAATTGGATTAGTTCCACTCGGTATCCAATTCTTCCCTCAAGAAAGAAAAAAAAAAGGGAAAAAAAAAAAGGGAAGAAGAGCTAGCAATGGGCATTTTTCCTACAGCTGGTATGAAACCTGAAGTGGTGAGACACACCTTAAAAAGCCTTCCAAGGACTGCAGCTCCTCTGAAGAACTCATACTAGGATCTCAATAATTTTAATAAGACTAGATTTTAACAGATTTAGACAAAAGCTCTCATTTGAACTGTGAGTTTCTGAATGAGCAGATGTAGGTACACTAAATGAAAGTGGCAAGCTGATTTGAGGAGTATGGAAAAATACTTTGTGTGTACATATGGAAATAATACAGCAGATCTACATGACATCCTTTAGAAACCTGCAGACATCTGTCTACCCATACAAAATTCACCCTGGTAGAGGAACATAGCACAACAACATTACAGTCTCTTCTTTAAGTGACGATGCAGCTCCCCATGGATATGCCTTCACATCCTACACACTGCTATGTATATATATTCCAGTCCCTTAGCATACATATTTAAAATCTAAGAAAAAAAAAAGTCATTAGGATTAAGAGACACATTTCCAGGTACAGACAGAGATCATCAAAATTTAATTTTCAGTTCACATAGTAAGAAACAGATATGCAGAGTATCTATTCAGAAACAGAAATGTTTCATTAATAACATCATGTTGTGAGTTTTCATTCATCCCTTTATTCCTTTTACTCTTTCTTTTATTCTTTAGTCTTTACCAAGTAAATACTCCTTCTTCCTACCCCACATTTCTACTTTTCTCTTTCCAGGCCATCAAACAATGTCAATATTTTTTTTTCTTCTATTCAAATGCTCTATTGCTAAAATAAAACACAACAAAGATAAACAGTGAACATCCCAAAAGTGGACTTGTTCTTTATAATGCAAGTCATAAGGACAACAGAGCTTTTTGCAAAAGAGGACTTCATCTTTTGAGAAGATTGAAAATAAAAGCTAATAGTGAATATTCTGAATCAGAATGGAAACGTGCAATTAAAAGCTAATAATACTGTACACCAGAAAAAGAGTGAAAAGTTGCAATGAAGAAACACTGCAACAAAACAATGTTTCTGACCATAAATGAAGGACCTGCTAGTGAGAAAGAACCTTAACAGGTCCCTCATACACATATTTACTCACAGAGAAAGAGGAGTTTTTGTGCCAATACAGTGTGAAATTCAAAGCTTAAATGAAGTTTTTGAAATGCACCGAAAAGCATTTAAACATTAGTATTAAGTTAATCTGTCTGCATATGTGTGTATCTTTTTCTACATTCTTGTTTTTGATTTTATTCCTTTTGCTTTGCATTTCTCCATCTCCAAAGTCACACTTCCACCTGTGCAGACTTTTGGCCTTTGTGTTGGCTGTACAGACAGGGTCCAATGCAAATCAGCAATTCACACAAAACAGCTCTCTCCCAAATGGGGGTGCAGAGTCCCACATGTCCCTTGGTAGAGGGGTACCCCAGGGTGCCCATACTTGACTTGATCATGCCAAGTACACAACTCTGCTGCCAAACTGACTTCTCTTGGGGTTAGTAAAGCTCTCCCAGGACTCCATATCCAAGGATGCAAAGGACTCCTGCATTTGCAGAACCTCTCAGCACAGACTGCAGCTGAATCTTAGGGCCTATTTTCTCAGGTGCATACAAGGCTGGGCCAAATAACATCAAGCTAAAAGTAAGATGCAAGTCATCAATCCTCACCCAGTCATCTCAAATTCCATTTTTTCCCCTCTGTCCATCAGAGATTTAACAAGAAGAAATAGTCACACAGCTACTAACCTTGTCAGTTCCTCCTGCAGCTGAGCGTGGTCAGGTGGGAAGAATTTTACCACAAATTTTACGACAACGTGCTTCGGTCCTAGGGAGAATGTCAAAGGAAGTTAACAAACATCAATAACAGGCTGGCCAAATATGCACAATGATGTACAAGGGATGATTCATTTAACCTGCAGTGCATACAGACATGCTAACCTCTTGTCCTTTGTTACTATGTAGGATATTTGGAAACTGCCTGATAAAATTTACACACAATAAAAGAGAACAGTAACTTGGTCAAGGGCTACTCTGCCAAAACCAAGTATGCTTTTAGCAATTACATCAGTTGATCCAATAAAATACGTGTATCTACTTTCCTTGCTTCAGAACAGGAGGGAGGTAAAATACACTCTACTTTGAAGTCCACTAGCAAATTACTATTTCTGTTTTAAGAACAGCACATTTGTTCCAATTCTTACAAGTATGAGCAGTGCCAAAAGGACCAATGCATCCCTGTCTTGTGAGAGGGAGAGCTGCTGGAACATAGACTAATACGACCAGAAAAGCACCTAGAAAAACTGAATCTCAGTGGCAAAGCTCAATAAATTAAGAACTTGGCTGATATTTGACACAGAAACAAAATAATCATAATCTTTCCTGTTCAATTCTACTCTTTCCAGAGCTGGTGGCTATTTACAATTTCCTGTTCTTTCCTACCACCCACTATAGCTTTCCCCATCCCAACTGTTTCCTCCTCTTGGTCTCCGAAAGTCCCAGGTTCTGCAGCAATGTCCACTCAGTTGTAATACATCTGCCAGCTCCTTCACAGTGATAAAGTCTTCCTGTTGTTTTCCTTCTGTTTTGATTCCTGCTACTACCAGTCAGCAATGTTGACTTTATGTTCCTTTAGTCCTTCTTTTACTGCAGTCTTTTTCTCTACAAAGTTGTTCCCTCCATTGCCATCAGCACCTCTTCCAGTGACTGACTAAACCCCAGCCTCCCATGGGGTGGGGTCAGCCTGTTGACATGCTCATGTGACATAACTTCACAGGTACATCCTTTAAGAACAGGCCAGAATCAAAAAATAATTCCATAAACATTTAGTGCAGAAGGCTGAGAATATAAAGATTGCAACCAACAGAGTCCCAATTTTCTCAAGTACTCTCAGACTGAGGAAAGAAATGTCAACAAGGAAGTACTTACTTCGAATCTGTTTCATAACAGGCTTCAAAAGATCAAGCCACACCTGAAAACAAAAGAAGGGTGGTGTCATCATATCTAAACAAAGTACTAGAGGAGCATTTTTAATTGCAATACCTGGATTATCAGTTCCTATTTATTTTTTCCAGTGTGGTTGTTATGATTTCCTTAATTATACATGGTGGGTTTTCTCCTCAAAGTTCTGGGAGATGCTCAGCACTGTGAATGGGCACAGCTTTCAAAGCAGTAGAGATTCAGAGAGCTGGGAACAGTGAGGAAATCTCCCTCTCACTTGTCCCAGACACCAACAATCCCAGCACGTGTGGTCAGGAGCCATTAATTTTGTGGAAAGAACAACTGAAATGAGTTTAGGAAAAGACAGTCCTATACTGTAATTCAGTTCCAAACCCTGAATAATCTTGAGAAAGGGAAGTGAATGGAGCTGGTGCTTGCCTTTGAGGCTGGAAATGCTGGACAAATGGATAAATGTGATGGCAGCAGCCTACTGGTATGGGGCACTCAAAAGGAATTCCAGTATGGGGTCTGGCCATAAATGTGGAGCTCTGTTGCTGGGCTCTATGGAGGTGAAGGAGCCTCCCTCCCACCACCTGCAGGAGGAATGTCCTCTCAGATCACAGTTGTGAAGCAGACAACAGGACAAGGCATGGGTGGGAGAAAGCTTATTTTTGAGCTATGGAGCATTTTTTCTTTTCTATAAACCTGGGAAATTCAGGCCCAGCCATTCTTAACTGGGGACAGCGTAACTTCTGTGTGTAGTTCACTTGACAACCCATTTTCCAGGACAGTGTGTGGTTCTTCCTTTCAGCTTCCAAAAGAGAAGCAGTGGGTGGAAATACAGTTTTGAGAGCCTATCCCCCCATCCTGCAGTCTGAAGTCAGCAAAGCTGGGGCAAAATGTCACAGAAAGCCAAGGGACAATCACGCAGAAAGTAAAAGCCAGATGATTCACAGGGCCTGGAGACAGCTCATAGTCCTCAGCTGGTAACTACCCATGCCTATGATTTATATTTTGTTATCTCACTGAATTGCACAGGGCCTCCCTTGAAGACATCTCAACTTGTGGAAGAACACCCTACCACCATCACAAAGGTTAAAGCCATTAAAAAAGAAATTAACTTAGTCTTCCTCTAGAAAATGTGTATGTATTAGAATTATTACTTCTTTGACCTTTAATAATTTTAGATTATGCAGAGACTGAAACATACTCAAAATATCTATTTCCCAAAACCACCTGAGAAGTCAGACAGGAGCAGGCCTGTATCACTGCTGTAAGTGCTCCAATGCCATGTGCCATTTTTATCATCACTTATACGAGTGATTCCAGTCAGCAGAGACCTCACAGCCCTGCCCTTTCCCACACACTAATGTTACTCAATAGAATTCTTATGTTTCTCAGTCTAGCAAAGTCTTTTTCTTTTGTTTCAGAGGTTTAAGAAACTTGGTTATCCAAGAACAGCAATAAAGTTTTTATCACATGTTAAACTGGTCCTGACACACTTTGAAACCTGAATAACTTAAAACTCTTTTGTTTCAAAAGGTTTGCATGTACATAATCTGCAACAAAGGTCAGGGACTTTGCCAAGTTTAATGAGAGGGGGAAAATACATCTTGAATATGAAATAGCCAATTTAGAAGATTATGAGAATAATGTATTTTACTTGATGCCAAAAACAAACAAACAAACAAAACACAAAAACCCCAAACCAACCAACCAAACAAACCCTCCAAAAAAAACCCCACTCTTCTCTCTTCTCCCCAGAGGTGGTTTATGGTACAGCATAAGCACATATGTGCACCATTCCTTTTTCTACTTTCCCAGCCATCCTACAAGTAAGTTATAACATCCTTGAACAGACTGCTGGATACTGCAAATCTGTGTACTGAATGCATGTAGTGAGAAAGGTGTGGCAAAACGACAACGTCACCATTATGACCAAACCCAAGCAATCAAAACTCCTGCATCATGCAGCTCCCACACCGTACCTAAACACCATCAGTCTGAGACTGGTTTATAAACTGGAAAGGAAAACTAATGCAAGGACTTAATTAAGATTAATGTTTTTCATTTTCCCCAGAACTAAAAGGCTGGATTATTTATTTGTTAAACAAAGGCTGGCATTCCACAATGGTGACCAGATTTCAGCAGCTGGAGAATTGGGGCAGACATCAAGCATGATGAAACTCTGTGAAACCCCAGGCTTGGCGACAGTGCCTCGTTTTGCTCCTTGTCCCAGCAGGAAGTGGAGCACTCAGACCCTCCACAATCATCTCCCCATGCAGATCTTGTCTGCTCCAAGCATGGCATGCTTGAACGTATACAGCTGCCAGGCAACTTGACATACCACTGTCAATATGTCAGATATGAGGTCTGGAGCCTTGCATGTTGAAATAAACACAGCCAAATTGTGAATATATGACTTCACATACATACAATTACATCCAAACAAATATGCTCTAAATATTTATTTTTCCTTTTACATTTAACTCTACACTGGAAAAACAACTCATTCTCTTCATGATGATATGAATATAAAATATGCATGTGTGTTTTATTTCTCAGACATACCATTAACTGCAGGGTTTTTTATTTGCACACTGCTTGAGTTCTACATTATGGCCTTTATGAAGCTCAGAAAATTTTAAATCCCATGGGAACATTCACCTCAATTGCATCATATAAACTGGTTACAATAAGTTAAGTGTAAATAATACTCTCAAAGTGCTGCTCCCCATTGAAACAACAATTCATAATCAAATCTTCTGCTTCAGAGTTTGTGAGTTGCTTTCGGGTGGTTGAAGGCATTCATTCCAGTGAATTTCACCATTCTTGGGGCACAGCTGACTAGATACAGGTAAGGTTTGTGGAGCTCCCCATTTTTCAGAAGCAAAGACTGGACCAACCAGCAAGAACATGGACTGGTGCTCTCAGATATTTGGCTAGTACTTCCTTTTGCAAGAGTAGGGGCCAGCTGAGTTACCATGCTCAATGCATGGAAGCGTTTTCCTCCAGGTCAAACTGGCACTGTGCTTCAGGGGTTTTGTCCACCATCCTCTTCATCAGAGCCCTGCATCCCCCACTGTGATTGTCTGGACATATTTCCAGCCAGTCAATTCCTGCCACTGTGAGGGCCTCAGGCAGCAGCAGCACCTCAATCTCTCCTGTGTTCTGCCTCAAGCAAATAAACCACTTTGTTTTCACAAGACTGAGAACTGTTAGTTTACTTCAGGTCTCTGAGCAAAATGCAGACAGTCATCTATTTAAAACTTAATGACCTGTGAAGTAGAGAAGGTTGATCAAATGACCTTTTCTATTTTCTAGAAAACTAAAAGGCAACTGTATATAAAAAAGTTGGGATTTGTTTCAGTTTTACATACATACATCAATAATGCCAGAATGCCATTATTAACAGCTACCTGCATCCTCTGCTGCAATGGTACTGTACAGTTGCACTGCTTAGAAAAGTTACATTAAGCTCTCAAGTTACCTCAAGCATTAGCAAAGGGTAGAATGGCAGAATGCTAACCCTTTTAGTGAACTGTGTTTTATGTAATTCCAGCAGCACACTGAGAAGCAGATCCCTTCTAATGACTGAAATCCATTTAAAAAAGAATCCTGTTTAATTATAGTTAGCCTAGAACACAATAACCACTAGCATTCTGTTTTAATGTCTAATGTCTGTGCCTGCACTAAGGCACAACAGACAAGATCCCTACTGTTCATTTCATCAAGAAATATTGTTCCTTATGCATATTTTAGCTAGAGGGAAAGAACACAGATTTTTTTTTTAACAATTGCCCAAAAGCATCTCTTTTAGGTCATCCAGGCTACTGGTGCAAAATTCACTTAGCAGGCATGAAATCCAATGTACATCAGGATGTACAGGCAAAGCAATCCAGAAAACTAGCACACTGCTAGTAGGTTACACGATAAGTCCAAAATAAAACAAAACCTCAAAAAGAAAGTCATTAAAGACTACGAAGTCATCAGCCTATGGCTTTCTCTGGTACATGATATGGGTAGTGCAATGCCTGACTGGTGCCAGCAACTAATCTCAGATTCTTTGAGTATCAGGACCAGGACACCTGCCTGTGCCACACAGCTCCCCAGAAAGAACTCACATCAATTTCTGGGGGTTTCTTGGATTTACTTTCCTTTTTATTAACCCTGTAATATTTTATCTATCCCTTTTCTTATCTCATGTTTTTCATTAACTCTGTCACAATCATTGCAACTTTTCTATCAGCAGAGAAAGTTTATTTCTGCACTCCAAATCAAGCCAGACTATAAAATCAAGAGTTGAGGCTCTGTAACAGTCCAGCCTTTGGCAACTTAGAAAAACAAAACACTTTCCCAACTTGTGTCTGAATTAGCCATTACTTTCAATGCAGATGAAATCTGACAGGAACAATTAGGTTTTAAAAACATTTCTTCGACTCACTAGGCAAGAACAATTTTTTTGTTAAAGTCCTTTCCCCTTTGAAGACTGAGGATTAAATATATCTTACAAGTAAGGAGCAGAAGGAGAGAATAGAGTGTGCATGCAGATGAAAACCAGCTGAAAATGAATCCTTTTACATACCATCATCTTTTTATGATCTGGAAATTCAAGGCCAAAATAGTCGCCTTCAACAAGGTTGAGGTGGTTGCAAACAGCATCATGCAAAACTTTCCCTGGAGCTCTTTGCTGTAAGAAGAAAACAAAGCCTGAGGTTACAAAGATGCTTTTAATTAGTGGCAGAAAAATTATTATGCTAAGAAATTATTCAGCAAACAACACTGCCAAAACTGTTTACAAAATCAGTGGATATTACAACCATACCCACAGGGCAGTTGACAATAATTACACTAGTTTTAAAGCTGAAGACTATATCCATCCATCCATGGATGGCAGCTCTGAATCCATTTTTAGTGCATTTTTATTTTTTGAGGGAAAAGTACTGTGAAGTAGAAGAGGGGGACTCGGGATATAGTTTTCTTATGTCTACCAAGGCTAATTTCTGCTGTGAATTTTTATTTTATCCCATGGCCCTTCAAGCTATGTCAGGTGGTGCGTGTACATCTGTGCACAACACAGTGAAACCAGGATGTTCACTGACAGACCTGTCACACAAAACACAAGGACTGAGGGTTGGCTGGATGCTGCTTGATATGCAACAGGCTCAAGCCCTGGGTTCTGATTTCATATGGGCATATCCTAAGCTGCCTGTGGGGAGGCACTGAGGCTGCTCCAGGCCTGTCTGTGCTACCCTGGCAGAGCTGGCAAGTAATTTGGAGGAGTCAAACACACTGAAAGCCTTCCCTCTATAAAGACCAGATGTTCTAGCCCAATATCAGCTCCCAGAGCCACCGCTCTGCTGATTGTAAGGATTCTTTTCATCAGCCCATCCATTAAATCCACGCCTGCAGAAAATACTACAAATTACAGTTCACCAGCAAGTCTTCAGCAAAAACCCACCTCTGTATAAAAAGACCAATCACTGAAATCAAATATTTTTGTTCCTTGGACAAATGCACCTATTTTAACTCAAGAGGCCCTGAACCGCAGGTCTACACTCACTTCATAAGAAATAATAACCCATTAAATTGCACAAACCCCACTGCTACAAGAGAACAATCACATCCTGGACTACTGGTCTTGCACTCAATCTACAGACTGGCCCCCTCCCTTTCAGCCCAGTGAATAATACAGTAAAATGAAACAGTAGTAACCAAGTGAAGAAAAGACAACCATTATAGGTGGGCAGATCAACTCAGATCTTGAGCCCAGGCCCTGGCATCTCCAGGCACTGCCCAGACTAACATCCTATTTGAGAGTGGGCAGCTGCTCAATCCCACCTCCTCCCAAAATAATGCAGTCTGGTCTCTGTTTCACGGGGATACCAAAAAATAAAGACAGGCTTTTTCCAGCTAGGGTAGCACCCCAGGTGGAAAAAGCATCTTTCCAAAGATAATTTATCTAATGTTCTCTAATATGAACTGTGAAAAGTAAATATGTAATAGTCAGGCTTACACCAGAGAAATTAAAGTGATGACATTTTTCTAGGGAAAGCACATTTTCTAGGATGTATGTGCCACCACAGCAGCACTGTCACCCTGGTCATGCAGGACACAGTGACTGAACCCTTCAATGCTGGCTGGTTTTGAAAGTCTGTAGGGAAGAGCCAAGCTCACTTCTCCAAAAACTTGCTGAACAGGTTTTTACCCAACATATTCCCCATGCTTCTGAGAGATCTAAGCCACCAGGAAGCAATATTCACTCAAGCTATTAACTGTTTGTTAATATTTGTTGCAGCAAACATTAGCCTCATGAATACTGTCAAAATACACATAAAGAACAATCACTGATAAAAGTACTAATTTTTTAAGCATTCACCATAACCTGGCAGTAACTAAAGTAATTCATAGTAAAATGCCAAGAGGATGCAAAGAAAGAAGGGGAAAAAAGACCTCTGTTTTTCTAGATAGAGCACTTTAGATCTGACAACAGCATCCAAAGTAAGTCTCAAGTGCAAGTATTTTTGAATACACTCACTTCATGTTCTCCAGCTCCATTAAACCAAAAGCAGTCCCAGTGCTCACCACCCAGCCTGCACTGACCATTGTGCCTTGTATGTCAGTTCTAACAGAAAGCTTCCCACACTTTCCACTCCACTTATCACCTTACATAGGCACAGACACGCACCATCCCAATGAAAGAGCTTCCTGCTAAGTGCATTTCATTGGAGGCAACAGAAGAATATCAAACACATCAGACTGAGTCTAAGAATGGTATTATTTACTGCTCTGAAAACACATACAAATAATTTAGAAGTAAATACTCCTGCTTCCAGACTAGTCTTAGGTCTTCACAGTTTGGCTGGGGCCGCTAGAGAGAGGAAGAATGGGTTCATCAGTTATCCTCACAGCAAGAAGCCTTCCTACCCATCCACAACCAGAGGAATGGTAACATGCCAGTGAGTATGTATGTACATCTAGCTAAAGTATTTGATGGACTTCTGGCTGACGAAGACCAAACTTCATCTTTCCTCACAGGAAAAAAAAGTGTCTCTGAGTGGAAATTTTTAAGCAACAGGAAAAAAGGCAGAGAGCCCACCTGCATTATCACACTGCTCAAGGTTAGCTGAGAAGAGCCCAGCTGTCTGATCTCAGACCATGAGTAAAAGCCTCTGATTAAAACCTGCTGAGTGTTTTCATAAAGGTTTTTTTCTTATAGGCATTTAAACGATGGAACAGCAGTCTTGCAGTATTTATGTCACTTGGCATTTTCTCTGGAGTATGCTTCAATAAAATCAAATGCTTCTTACTCTAGCATTTGTAAATATTATTATTCTAAACTCATCTTATCTTTGATCAGTGTATCTCAAAATAAAATCTGACAGTTCCCTCAAAGGAAATGCTGTGCATATAAAATCTGCTGAGATTTAGAGCCTGATGAAACTCCGGTCTTGCAGGACCAGAAGGAGAAGTACAACATCCACAAAAGCAGGAACGCACAAGGTTTCAGAGAGATCTTGGTTCAGTGCAGTTCCATGACATCCCTACTAAAAAATTTAAACACAATAAATTAAAAGCTCAGTCCACTGGGTATGGAAGCAAACCAGGAGTCATTCAGGGCACAGTAAACACGAGCTGACAGAGGGAGCATTCAGGAATGAGTGCGCCACACCGATGACATCATCTGGAGTCAACAGTTGTGCCTGACTTCAGCGTGGTTACAAGGCCTAGGAGAAAACACAAGTTTTCCACAGAACCTGGAAGGCATTTTCCAACCATGAAGCATGGCCCCGCTGCCATGCCTCAGACAGCAAGTTCTAGGCAAGCTTCACTGGCTCCTGCTCCACAGCCCCATGGCAGCATCTGCATAAGCCAGAGCTTGGCTGCTTTCCAGGCTCCATGGGGGTCACTGACATGGAAGCATGGAAGCAATGAAGGCTGGTGGCAAGACTATACCTCCTGACCACTTGTGCCACAGACACCACCACCCTGTGAGGCAGCGAGGGAAAGGAAACAGGAGGGCATGGTATCCTGATGGAACACAGCTGGGGCAGGGTCACATGCAATCCCAGGAGCTGGGAAGTACCTGCAGCAGGTGGCAGTCCCCTGCTCCTGTTGACAGCCAGATTCCTGTACAATCAATGAAAAAATAGTGCAGCTCCAGAGAGCAACTCTTCCCACCCCAAACAAGTCATCTGAGCACACTGGCAGGGAACTTCTCCTGGGCAATACAGGTTTATCTTTTTCCCTGACAACAAGGAGCCCTGACATCTGTTTGAACCATCTGAGATGAGGTGAGCCCCAGCCAGATTGATATACCAGAGAATTAATATTTTTCTCTTGATGTGGTATTTACTTACACCAAAATAATATTAGAAATTTATTACAATGAAAAGAAGCTCACTGACTTCCAGCTACACATTCTTATTCCTTAATGCATTTTGAACCAGTCTTTCATTTAGCTCTGTGAAATCACATTTTAAAAGTAGCTTTACATTTTCAGGGAACGTCAAGTTCTAAATTATGAATAATGTGCATCATCACATTTAGCTGCAAGCTACGAAGGTACCCACTCAAACGAGCCTGCTTTATGCATTATATATTCAATATTTTGCCGTCTTCTCATTATCTCAGTCCTACTCAATTCAGCCTCACTCTACTCCCACCAAAATCCAAACCAGTATATTGCTTATGATCTTCCAATGGTGAATATTTTAATAGGTTCAACAATTCTTTCATGTTCTAGCAAAACCCAATCATTAAAAAAAAAACCTCCCTCTACATACTTGTTTAGACCATTCTTTGACAGAGACTGCAATACATTTTTTTTTTTAAAGAAAGAAAACACATGGCTATATCTGATAGCCATGATTCAAGATATCCAGAGCTTTAAAAGAAGCAGGTTTGGACACATTACACCACTTCCCACAGTTAATTCAGCAATTATTTTACTAATTATGTACCGAAAAATAAGTATATTTGTTTATGGTCAAATAGAGATTTACCATTTTTTATCTGTTCAGCGAAATAATCTCCAATCCCAGCTTGAACAAGATCTTTGATTGAAAGGTTTTTGTTTATTTGTTTGTTTTTACATTACTGAGCAGCTTAAAAGAACCAAATAAAAGAAACACTTTCTTCTGAACATTGAAAAATATAAGTAAGTCCTATTTTTGGTTGAAGTAAGAAATAGTTTCATGTGGAAACACAGACTGCTCTGTTCTTCTCTTCTTTAAAACTGCTGCAAATGGGTCAGAAAGTTTTGGGTTGTTTTGGGTTTTAATTACACTTGCTTGTACAGTAGTGGCAGCTCATAAGAGAGAAAATAATTCCTTTATGTTCATCTTAAAGAAAAAGGTACATTCATTATTCACACCTGCCACCACATACAGGCAGGCATTTCTTCCACTGATGCCCTCTTCCTATCACATTCTGTGTGCTCAAATGTGACAAAAATGAAATGTGACAATTTGGTCATGCTAAATATTTTACAAATACTTAAATATTATATGGCACAAAGGTTAAACACAAAGTTTAAAATGTATTTGCTCTTTCAAGGTTAATGACCAAAAAAAATCCCTTCTACCGATCAGCCTTTTATCAGATCAGCCAAATCAGATTGCCAAATTATTTTTATACTCCAATTTAACTGCATTGAAAACCGCATTGAAATAGTTGTGAAAACTTCATTCAGTAACTTCATTACCATTTCTGAAGTCATACACAGTTGTAATCACTACTAAAAATAACAACCCCATGTTCTTAACAGCATAACTTTCTCAGTTATTTGAAACTGTTAAAAATTATGTCTGTATGTACAGTTTTGAAATGAAAGAAAACTAACCAAGAACTGTTCGTGATAAGCAAATAGGATAAAAATAACCTCACAGATGAGATTGAGCACAGGGTTCTTAAACAAATAACCCTGTCAGAAATTTATACTTCAAAGGAGAACAATGCTGTCAGCATCTGAAGACAAATTTCATATTTTAAACAGTTCTCCTTACTGGCATAAAATGAAATGCATAATTCACATTTAGCAAAAGTCTACTCCCTGAAAGGTGGGATTAAAGGCAAGAAGCACTGGTCTGAGTGTTGTTGCTCTGGACCTAATACTGCCAAAACACTTGGAGACCCTCTGCCCTTCTTCTCTTCTCCTCCCTTTCGAAGCATAAGTGTTAATCCTACAGGAAGGATTAGATGACTATAAAAATAGCATTAGACCACCATGATAGTTCTTTCACCTGGGCTTACTAGTTTTTACCTGGCTGTTCAGCTTAGACTGGGTAGTTGAGAAGTGTTGGAACAAGTGTGATTCATCACTCCTACATACCAGTCCAAAGAATGGCAGCAAAGCAACACCTTTGAACCCCCCACACTGCCACCACTGCTTCTAAGCAGTGGACCTGCAGCCAACAGGTATGCATCCCACTTGAAAAGAGGCTGTAGAAGAGGCAGATTTTTATGATAACCTAAAGGCACCTCATTCCTTTTAAGATATTTTCCATTTGAATGCAGTTGAGGGCTCCACTCCTGGCACGTATCCCACATGCTTTTGCACAGACTGTGCACACACCATCAAAGGGCGGATTGAGGCCAAAAGCAGTAACAGAATAAATCTCTTATGCTGCCTTAAAAACGGGCGATTGATCATCTGCTGTGTGTGTACAATGAGACTATTTAGTGTTCTTTTCTTTCAAGATTTTAGTGGACTGCTTTTACACTCACCACATAAGCTGTATTCCCTTAATGCCAGTGGCTGCCTTCCACAGACTCTGATGCACACTTTTGCCCTTCGGTCAGTTCTGGTGGTGGTGGCACCATTTTTTTAACAGCACAATTTTAAGATATGGTAGTTTTTACTTCAGGTATGTTTTACTGCTCTTAAAAAAGTGCAGCTGCAAAGCTAAACTTTCCCCACCCCTGCCACCTATCAGCTATGACAGACTTCAACAACAACTATTTTAGGAATTTCGTTGCTAACTAAAAATCAACACAGCAAACAATTAGTGAGGTAAAGAATACAAAGAGAAGGGGTTTAATAATCCTCTCATTTGCTTGAATTTCTGACATGGTCTCCAGAAGAAAACTGCAGTTTTCTACATTTGAAATATGGATTTGTTATTGTAACCATGGTCTTGGATTTCTGATCATGGCAAACTGGTTTATGCCAAAATATTTTCTAAAATAGGCAGAAGCAGAAGGACTGCTCTTGTTACACCTTAAACTCTCTTCCAATGCCCAAAAATCAAATTCAGTAGAAATATCCAACAGTAAAATTCAGGTGAACAGTAAATACTAAATAATCCTCTTTAATAGTTAAATGCTGTGGAAGGAAAAAGAAAAATATTATCCAGCAAGGCTAATGAAAAGTTTTATGATTAGGTTATTTTCAGTACTGCTTGGTTAAGCTTTCTCTTATAGCAGAGGCAGACTAATACAAAACTCAGCCACAGTAAATCCTCAGGTAACTGTACATCTCCATAATTACAGTACAGTAAAGCTATGGAATTGGAGCCTCTGCTTGAAAATAACCTCCTCTATTTTCACTTGGCTCATAAAATTACAGCTTTGCACCTTAATGGGCAAACACCACCCACATTGTATGCATTATAAATGCCATTTCAATGTGCATGAGAGGACACAAAAATGCAGGAGAGATGGGCTGGGCACCTTCAGGACTGAGCTTTTCACATCACAAACAAATGTGTTATCTTCAGGTGTAATCCTCCAATAATCTGATTTCTTTGCAGTTCTTACAAATGCAAACTGGTATTAATACTGATTTTGTTTGCCATCTTTCAGTGGACAAGACATTTTTCACTGCAGAATCAGCAGCAACCACCACAAAGCTAGTGGAGCACTTTGTAAAGAAGAAAGAGGAAGAAAGAGGCAGATTCTTGGAGCCTGGAGAACTTCCTCCTCAGGTAGCTGTAGGGACAAAATTCCACAGAATTTGTTTCACACATTCCTCCCTCTTTTATCAATGCCAAAGAAAAACTGAAACTCACTGGCTAAACCCCATGAACTACAGGAACCAAAAATATTCAGCTTTTGGCCACAGTAGTCTAAGGACACATCTGTTTATTACAAACTGTTACTGATGGTGAAAAGCATTAACAAAATACTTCATAATTAGTTTCCTGGTTCACTGGTTCCTTTGGCCCTGTTTACAGCATTTTAACTAGCTGGCATCTAACTCTCAGTTAGAAAGTACAACTGATCTCATACTAACTTTTCTCTACTGATTTTACAAAATCCTACCTTTTACACATATGCAACTAAAATTCACTTTATCAATTTAAAAGTGGTGCTCTGATCACATCTGCTTATGAATTCATCTGGAAAACTACATTGTTACCTGCCTAAAAATCCTCTAAGAAATTGTCCCAATGGAAACACATTCCTTCCCATGAAATGTGAATGCTGATCTCAGTAATGCCAAAAAAACACCTAAACCCAAAACCAAGTCTCTGCAGAAGCTAATCAGTCCTTCTGCTAAAAACCAAACCTTGTTTCTTGTAGTACAGCCATAACTTCCTTGAGATAGGTGTAAAACATTTGTGGGAAATCAGCAGTGGCAGAGCGAGTCTTTTAAATAACTGTTTAAGGCTGCAAAATTTCACACACCAATCATTAAATTCTTAGACTTCCAGTGGGAAACTCTTGGCAGCACCACTGTTACAAAACCAAAATTACTCTCCTTGAACATCATTAAAATGCACAGTGTGGACAAGAAAAATGAGGCATTAAAAGAACAATGAGAAAACTTACTAAAAATGTCATCTTATTTCCTAAATTAGCTCCTGTAAATGCTGAGTCATCTCTGCCTAATTTTACTAGCAAAACTAAGAGTGGTTTGTGGCTGTTCTTCACCCCCTTAGCAAGGCAAACATCCACTGCTGGAAGTGACTATTTTCCTTTCTGAAGAGTATCATCCACATGATGTATTCCAGCCTCAGAGCCTTGACACTGCATGGTGATGACTTGCAAAAACCAGAGCCATTCCAGCTATGACACCAAAACCCTTAGCAGAGACACAGGGATGCCAGCAGGCATCTCTCTAACAAAGATTACCTCTGAATTATCTATGTTTAACTGACAGCCAAGGGTGTGACTGGGCAGATGTCTCCATCTGGCATGAGCTGCACTCTGCCCGTGGGGATGTGCCTGCCTCCATTCTGAAGCACAAGGATGCCCACAGAACAAGCCCAGCATGTGCACCGTGGGCACTGGCTTTAGAAAGCCCACCACAAGATTTGTTTTCAGAAACTAGATGGGAGTTTGATGTGAAGCTGATAGAACCTCATTTTTCAGAACATTTTCTTTATGGAAAGCTGTTTCACTAAAGCTCAACTCTGGAACCAAGCATATACCTGTCAAATAAATGTTGATATTACTTTCTCTCCCTGCAAGCAAAAAGCTGAATGAGTTTAACCCCCACCCCTGGCACTATTTAGTGGCACACTGTGCTCGTTGTTTCTTGGGAAGAGCTGCAACTGAGGCTCAGAACACTCATTAAAAATACCTCAGATTGAATTTCATAGCCCACAACTTCTGAAAAGGAATATAATGGCACCATTCAGTGCTTTCGGTGTAATTCAGCAGCGTGGCAGCCAGTGCATAATTGGGGATGGAAAACCCAAACTCTGTGACACCCCTCACCCCTTGCCTCCCACTTTTACCATTTCTTTCTCTGTTTCAAGGCAAAAATCATTTAACCACCTTCTCAAGTTTTCTTTTTTTAAGAAGTGCTTGCTTCTCTGTTTTGTTTTCTTTGCCTGCTCATTTTTCCTCATTTTCTTTACACATAAGCAAACATTTTGCTAGAATGAAGGAGTAGGCAATTCCTAAGTCATCAAATGTGAAAACAGAACCCTTATATACAGACTGGAAACAGGAGAATATGAAGTGTTATGAGAATATGGGAGTTATTACTATAAAATCAGATTGAGATGCAAAATGGCTATTTATTATTTCTATTTGGATACATTTTAGTTCAACCATGATTGTACGAAAATCCTTTGAAGAACATAACTACCTCCCTTTTTAATATAACTGCACAGTTTTCAGAAAGTTCCTCAGGAGCTTTTCCACCCTTCCTTTGTAGCCTGCTTGCAACTTGCAGTGTCTCCTCACACAGCACATGTTCTAAAAATTCCGTCTATGGGTCATCTCAGGTCTCTGAAAGGTGGAACTGCCTCTAGACTGTAGGATTCATCACTGTCTGATGAATGGTTATGTTAGCAAAAAACACATAGCCATAGCCATCATTGGGGGGAGCACAAGTGGAGTGGTGCCACTGTGCACTGCAGAAACAGTGACTTCACCTCCAGCCACTTCAAAATCCAAACCTGCTGGGACTGACCTGCATGCTCAACCCAGCATCAAACAGCAAAGCAGCACAGGCAGAGCAGAGATCTGCTTAAAAATGTGTGGCAAACCAGGGAAAGAAGGGATTTGTGCTCATATCTCTGGGGCAGGAGGAGGTGAAGAGGGAAGAAAGGCCAGCAGGATTTCTAAGCTGTCCATGGTGTCTGTTAACAGCATGTGGTCTGAGCTGGGCAAAAGCCTCTCAATCTCCAGAGAGCTTCCTCCGGACTGTGAGCAAGATTTTACTTTTACCTATGTTGAAGGTGGAACATTCAACTTTCACCTGATTCCCCACTGCTTCGGCATATGTGTGTGTCTGTGTGTGCATATATACATGTGTGTGTACCTTACAGAATTGCCTGTGCCTGCAGTTAATGTGAAATACTTCAGAGACAATAACTTACACCCTTCTGCTTCACTGCTCATTCAGCCATTCATACCAACTGCTCAAGCTAAGGAGATTCCTAGGAGATCTGCTCTGTGTCACTCAGACAGAGGCCTCGAATATCAAAGGAAAGCATCACCACTTACTATCACAAGTGCATAAACACAGCCTCTGAAACACAACTTTTATGGATTCTATTTTGTTTTAATGTGCAACAATGTTTTCTTTTATGCTCCGTTTAAAAAACATACGCTGTACAGAATTAGTTACTGTGATTTGGGCTTTGGACAAAATTGCTGAAATACATCTTTAGGCACAGCAGGTTTAAAAAGGCAAATGAACTATTCAGCTGTTTTTTTCTTAAGGCCAGAATACAGCACTGCCATATTAGATACCACTTAAGATATAAATGAGCTTTATCAGCAACAACAGACTTTGTGGGAAACAAGCGTTCTCTGTTCAAGGTACGTCAAAGAGAAGTCTTTGGGGATGTGCTATCAAAAGTCAAACATCAGGCAGCCACAATGAGACTTTTCTGACCACATTTTCAGTCTGAGTTGAATTCCTCCAGAAAGAGTTTTAATCCATTTAATCTTGAGGATAATGTGTGTAGCTGGAAAAGGATTTGATTTTATCTATTTTGTGGGGTTTTCTTCATGCTGAAACCCCAGTTCTTATGTCTTTAGAGATAGCATACATCTTATTTTAAATTTATATTTGTAAATATAATTTGTTTAATGTTAATACCCAGGTAACTTAGAGATTCCTGGGCTATGCGAGAGCAATACATTTCATTTACAACATAACAACCTCATTGGATCATACAATCATAGAATATGCTGAGTTGGAAGGGATCCACAAGGATTACTGGAGTCCATCTCCTGGCCCTGCACAGGACCATCCCCAAGAGCCACACCATGTGCCGGAGAGCATTTTCCAAACACTTCTTGAGCTCTGTCAGGCTGGTGCTGTGACCACTGCCCTGGGGAGCCTGTTCCAGTGCCCAACCACCCTCTGGGTGAAGAACCTTTATCTAATATCCAACCTAAGCCTCCCCTGAAACAACTTGAGACCATTCCCTCACTCCTGTCACTGCCCAGAGCAGAGATCAGTGTCTGCCCCTCCCTTCTCCTCATGAGGAAGCTGTAACTGCACTGAAGTCTCCCCTCAGTCTCCTCCAGGCTGAATGGACCAAGTGACCTCAGCTGCTCCTCACACAGCTTCCTCTCCAGGCCCTTCACCATCCTCTGGATATTCTCCAATAGCTTTATATCTTTCTTATTTTGCACTGCCCAGCACTGCACAAAGGATTCAAGGTGAGGCCGCAATATGGCACACAGAGCAGGACAATCCTCTCCCTTGATTGTGCTAAAAGTGATTATGATCAAGATGCCTAGTATGAAACTTACTAAATATACCTAATCTTTGCCTATTTATAAAATGTGTTGGTTATCCATGTTTTCACCAGCCTTCAAGTGAAGTTCTGTGCCAGCATACTTACATACTTTAGTAATCTCCAAACACTGTCTTGCTACTAGCTTCAGGAATTCTCTTTCTTCATCATAATTTACTTTGAGAAGTCAGACAACCCTGTCAGACTCATAATAAGGAAAGAACTTTTGTCTGCAGAAGATCACAATGGCATTAACCAATGATTACTGCTAATATACTTCTTGAACTGGACTTAATTTTAATTTACAATGTATTGTAAATTAAAATTTTGTAAAAATTTTAATAAAATGTACAATGTATTACAATGTGTAATAATGTTTGACAAAACCACCATGTGACTAAACCAGGGAGAGACTTAACCCTGATGTGGCATTAAGGAGACAATACTATCAGCTTTTACTTTCTCAGACTGTAAGTATTTCTTAAATTGTTGCTACCAAACAGCTTGAGGCATCCTGTCTACACTAAAACATCGAGCAAGGTCTTGTCCAGGAGAAGGGCATAGGTTTTGGAGGATGAGAAAGGTAAGTGAAGACACGTCACTGGCATCCTTCTGCCTTTTTAATTCTTCCAAGATCATCAATACTCCTTGACATGTCCATTCAAGCTAACCAAAGGCAGCAACTTCTGAATGAGTCCCAGTGGGAGACTCCTTCAGACCACACAGTGGGGGGAGCTGAGGAGGTTGGCCATCCTGTCCCAGGCAAGCCAAGGATTTATTGACCAAATCAAGTGCTGCAGTTCTGCTTCTAGCTACCCAGAGAACACAAAGAAAGATAAAAAGCCTTTGTGTTTGTACTAAAATAGCAGGTCTAAAACCTTGCAGAGGAAACACAAATAATAGGAAATGTAGAGGTCTGTCATAACTGGAACTTATATCACATCCCCTCTACTGGTACTAAAATCTTCAAAGTAATTAGTATGTGCTACAAGTAGCTACAGAACAATTTGCTCCAAGAGCAAAGTGCAGTTTACTTGAGTGATACAGTATGATACAGAGATTAGACCAGGGACAGGTTTAGTGTGTGGCCCTTACCCTGTGGGACCATCACACTCGGACACCGTCTCGGCACTGGAAACAACCAGTACTTGCAGTTTAAGGAAACACAAATGCTGACAGACAATACATCCCACTGCTCCCATATGCTGGCATGTGCCTACAGCCACAAGCTGCCCCTACTTTCTCTCCACAGCCTACAGGGAGAGGGAAGAGGGCTAAAAACAAGAAAGTGATCCAAAAGAATTCAACTCTCTCCCAGATAATTCCTTTCATGCAACATATCACAACTAAAAGCAGACTGTGAACAACTAAGGCCAGGAAAAGGTGAGTTACGTTCATCACTGTCAGTAACCATTCATTCCAAGCCCACACACTTCCTTCTTGCTCATAAAGGAATATGATTTCTCAGCACTGCAATAGGGTGCTCTTGACTCCCAGTAACCAGGACACAAAATTTCACATTACTTACTTGGGTATATATTTACCCCCATGACCCTCAGAGACTTGAGTTGAGATTTATCCATTTTAACAGCAAGTAAGCATCCAGTTGCCCTGGAATTCCTTCATGTCAAGTGAAAAGGAAGGGTACTTTAGGAGAAACACTCAGGCCAGGCAAAACTGAACAGACGAAGCTGCCTTCATCTCATTGCTGCTTTGATTCTCCCCTTGGATTACATGATCTTTAACAGGGTGGTGTGCTTATTTCTTGCTATCATTAACATTCATGAGGTATTTTGTCTACTTGCTTTTAGGAAACAGATAAGTGCTTACATAAAAGATATTAGAGGACATAATCAGCATATTTTAAATAGTCTTATGAAACTGAATTCAAATGACTACACTACTAAAGTCAAAAAATTCTCAATTTAAAAAAATGTAGTTCACATCCATTATGAATGGCTAGCTCTCACCACCAGCTATTTCAGGATATCCTGACATTAAATCAAGTATTTGAGGAAGGGCTTATATTTCTTTTTGAGTGATGCTGAATATATCTGGATATGTGCCCTTGCTGGAGATTTATAACTAGAGTTAGGATTATAGTGAATAATTTTAAAAGCATGAGAAATCACAAGATCTGTTTGACATCACATGTGGATTCAATACTGAATATAAAAATTCTACAGACCACAAATTTGCCATTGTACAAAAAGCCATTCATCCTGAAAGCAGTGGAGATTTGAACTTCCCCCATCACCTGCACTTCAGCAGAAGCATGACCAATGCTCCTCCACTCCTGATAATTATGATCAAGAGATGATACTATTAAAATCCACTTCACTTCTCATAACTGCTAGCAACCATGTCCCCAAATGTCCCTAAATACACTTGTGTACCCAAATGTGCCTAAATATGCTTTTAAATAAGGCAATGAGTGCATTAAAAGCAATGGATTTCCATCAGGGCTGAGCTGTGGAGCAAGTGATGGGCTCATGCAGAGCACTCCCACAGCTGCACCAGTGGCCACAGTGGAATTTAACTCACCCAGCTTTGGCCATCTAAAAGTTATGTGTTATGTCTGAAGTTATCATCTAGCTTGTCTCCCCACAGTTGGAAAGAGAGAGGTACCATGGTAGGAAATTCATCCCATCTGGACAGAGATGCCTGACACGCTTGGGGTGCCTTGCCCACTGGCACAACTCTGACCCCACTGACAACTGGGAGAGCCTTTCTTACTCCTTGTGAATCTGATGGTCAAACAACTAAAATGAGATTGAGATGAGATGAGATGAGATGAGATGAGATGAGATTTTTCTTATCTAAAACTTTTGCCCAGGTAGGATTTTATGGTCCCACTTTTTGCTTTCAACTTTTCCACATGCCTGAGATACCATACATGTGGCATTTCCTTTCCTGGGAAACAGAAGAAAGATACATTTTTATAAAGCTGAGAATTTAAGTAAGATAATGCTTTTGAAAGGCCTGAAGAAGACAAAATCAGACCAGGCAAAAATAAAGACAGTAGGATGGAGAATTTATTACAAGAAGAACAGGTCCCCAGAGCTGAGCTACAGCACAGGCTATGAGCACCAGCAAAATCCTCCTTTTCCCACATGTGTTGACCAACACTTACATTTTGCTTCTAAATCTGGTTTATAAGTCCCAAGTTTTCTCAAAGCAAAAATAACCAATTCCATTCAACAGCATGCTGAGCTGTTCTTCTGGAGAAATTGGCTGCTTGTGGCTTGGATGGGTGCACTCCTTGCTGGGTAAAAATTTCTCAGGATTGCTGGGCCTAGAGAGTGGAGGTGAATGGAGTTACATCCAGCTGGTGGCTGGTCACCAGTGGGGTTCCCCAGGCCCCAGGGCTGGGGACAGCCCTGTTTGGTAACCTTACTGATAACTTGGGCAAGGGGATCAAGGGAACCCTCAGTTTGCAGATGACACCAAGTTGGGCAGGAGTGTTGATCTGCTGGAGGGCAGGAAGGCTCCACAGAGGGATTTGGACAGGCCGGATTGATGAGCTGAGATCAATGGTGAAAGTTTCAACAAAGCCAAGTGCTGGGTTAGTCCTGCACTTGGGTCACAACAGCCCAAATGGTTGGCTATGAGGAAAGGTTTCTTCATTGAATGGGTTGTCAAGCAGTGAAACTGGCTGCCCAGGGAATTGCTTGAGTCACCATCCCTGGAGGTTTTAAAAGACCACCACATGCAGATGTGGTGTTTAAGGACATGGTTTAATGGTGGACTTGGTAATGCTGGGCTAACAATTGGACTTGATGATCTTAAGAGGACTTTTCCAACCTAAATGATTTTATAATTCTATGAAAAGAAGGACTTCCATGTTATTTTAGACTTCAAGTGATGGCTTTAAGGAGATTCAAAGTCCAAGAGCAGCCTACTGAATAAAAATTGCACTTCAGCTTAGCAGAACCACCCTGTAAGGTGCTGAGAACCTGTGCTGACTCTCCAGTGCTGCAGACATATGGAGATGCTCTTCAGGAATTGAGCAGCTTGCAAGGCCAGCCAGCTAGAACCTCCCACAGTATTTTCCAGAGCACATGCGGCCCTGAAGGCAAAATTTTGCTAACAGAAAATTACTCAGCAGTGGTCCTCAAAAACAACGAAGAAACTCCAATAGGAAAAATGTAAACCAAGCTCTTTATGTGCAGGCTGCTGCTTTAGGTCTTAAAATAAATGCCAAATAATGGGAACAACATGTCTGTCCAAGAGCCATACTTTTCTACTTGTGAAGAACTGGCATTATCAATTAAGAGCTAAGTAACCAATACACTCAGTCTCTGATTCCTGCACCATCACACTGATAGATCAATAAGTGATTTGGGAAGATACAACTCCTAAACACCATTATATAGCTATATAGTTACATTGAAAATACATGTAGCCATGTTTTTTTTCCCTCACCACTTAGTGCAACAGGCTGAAAAATACCCACAGCACACACACCACGCATGCAGTTATACAAGGGGAGATTTATAGCCCTGTTTTAATGACTACATTTGCCACAGGCAAAAATCTGCTTACTGTTACTGTTATTTCCAGCAATAGTATACTGTATTAAACAGATAGAGTTTTTTGCAAAAAGACCCAAAACACTGCCTCCAAATCCAGCATAAAACATACATTAACCTTTTATGTTGCTGCTAAGTGGTTTGTGAAATCTGGTTTTGTGATTACATTTAAGATGTTTTGTGCAGTCAGTATAAGGCAAGAATCCTACACAGGGGCTGGAAGGACCTCTAAAGAGTCACAATAGGCTTGAAAAACTGCATGTAAATCACAACTCCAAGCATTATGGAAGTCCATACACCATAAGAAGATAGATAAATAAATAAAAACAAGCAAACGGAACAAGGCTTTGCTTTCTTTAGAATATCTGAAGCTCCTCAAAGCTAACAACAAAAACTGCCCAGAGATTCAGATCCCTACAGCACTAGGTCTTTAACAAACCATACCTATAACTTCTAAATACTCATATAAGTAACACTCTAATATATAATGAGACAATTATATGCTAGGATACCAGGAACCATGCTTTGGAAAGAAAAATATAATTTGCTAAGTTTTCAATAGGTGTAATGAACTAAAGACTCGATCCTTCAGTTAGAGCAATCAATGGAATACTCAGCATACTGGATATAGTACTGTTTCTGATGGTTCTTATGTGAAAAGAATGGTTACTATTCATAGAGAATCCCAAGCCACTGCTACAAACACCAAGTATTACATTTTCAAACCATCAAACACCTATAAAAAGACTGATGGAAAATATCACCCAAAATTCTGTGCTCACCTTTTCATACTTATTATTCTGCTTTACTTTTCTGAGAAGTTTCACTTTTCTTACTAGAAAACCCCAGAACTATAGACTTAGGTCACTTACAACCACACACCTTTACCAAGAATTCTTAATATCTTCGGAATGTCTTCCACCTCAAGAGCATCACTATGTCTGGATTAATTTGTGAGTACTGATTTCACCAAACAGGGGGCTTTTCACACTCAGCAACATGACAACACACTCTTCTCTTTCTTTTTTTTTTTTTTTAAGAAAGAAACCTTTCAGTGACTGTCTGGCTACCATATGGCTGGTTTTTAAACATGTGGTTTATGGTCACAAAGGCATCAACCCTGTTAGGGGCACCACCTCTTACATCAAAACTCTGTCCAGAAGTTACTGCTACTGAAACATAAGTTTGTGTCCTTAAGCCAAGAACAAGCACATGGGCGGTAAAATGAGGAGGTTCCAAAAATCCACTAGAACTTGGTGGCAGCCCTCTCTGAAGGGCTCACAACTCAAAAGCAGAAGGGCCAAAACTCATTTGGTAGTTCTACTTCATTTCTGATGTGTGCACATGTATGATTTACCTGTAGTCTCTGCTGCTACAGAAAGGCACACACTATCAGAGACAGGCACCTTCCAAAGTCATACAGAAATAAAGATAAGAGCCAGCCTTTCACACTCCATAGCAGTCTACTCGTAGATAAAAGTTCATGTCCAGTAGAATAAAAATTAACCTTTGATTACATCAAGACTGAAATGATAAATATTACATTTCCTCAGCCTCAGAAGCGTATCTTCTTTTTTTCTTGACATTTGTTTATATGGTTAAAACGAACATATAACAAACCCAACCTTTTAGCCAAGTACCATAACAAAGAAAAACAACTAAAGCAACAGCTGCTCTGAGTTGAATCTGAGTTTACTGATGCTTTCAACTCAAAAGTCTGAATGTCTGCAATAACAAAACCAAAGGAACTTACAGCAAATACCCCAAGAGGTGAACAGTAGTCTAAGTAGGATATATGAGGAAGAACTTGAGCTTAACTGAATGGTCAGTTTCTGAGTTACCTTGATTTTTTTCTTCTCACAAATAGGCAGAGCCCAAAAACAGACCCTGTCACAAGAGTGGCAATAAACTTCCTAACTAATCTCTGGTGCAGGGACTTACATAGGTGACAAATTTTTTGAGGTGCTGCTGGGTTGTAAGTGGATGTCACCTTGTCACCTTCTTGCACTAGGGCTGGCAAGCCTCACCAGCAGAAGGACACAAAACTCCTTTCCCTACAAGCTCTAGTGACTCACACCCATCACAGAAGTGTGAAAGTAATGGTATTCCTTCACTGAAGGTGCAGGGCAGGGGAGGAAATGCAAGTGGATTTTAGAGAAATCTTGTGCTGAACAAGAGGAGAGAGCTGAAGATCAAACAAACTGTACTTTGGGTGGGAGGAAAACAGAATAAAATAAAAAACAAGCATGCACAGTATATTTCAATATTCTTTAGTTTGTCGCTTGATCTTCAAAGTGGTAGGTCTTTCCTCAAGGAGACTGATGCCCAAAAAAGTAAAAACCTTAAGCCTTTTGGAACAAAATTTCTAGGCTATTACCATCCTCTATGTGCAATTCAGAACAGAAACAATGTTTACAAAAGCAGGGAAAAAACTAAGAGAAATAATTAAAAATATATCCAACAAGACCTAGATATCCTGAATAAATGTGTTTTTGACAAAGGCATCAGTACTCTTCCACAAATGCAGCTGAAATCCAGTAAGTCTGATCACATACTGCTCTTTCTACATATAGTGGTAACCATCCTGAAAAGCAAAACAAATTCTCCCCCACTATTATTATGATTCAAGTCTTTTTGGTAAAAATTCAGCAAATCAGTTCCAGAAAATCTGGTACTGTAAACTGCCATGCAATTAACCTGGGTATAGTCAAAACATACTGGATTGGTGGGCCTGAAGAAACATTAGCTTACATATTAAATGATGAATTATCTCCCTAAGAGACAACTCCCTAAGACTGTGCAGTTAAATCAGGAAAGTGGTAGCACAAGCAGCAACTGGCCATCGAGACTCAATGATCTTGAGTGTCCCTTCCAGTCTAAATGATCCTGTGATTAAATTCTATGATCTTTCTTCATTTTGCCATTTCAAACCCATGTCTTTCACTGTGGACATCTTATTTGCCAGCCACTAGGAATCATGATTCCTTAGGAACCAGATTATCAAAAGATTGTTTAGTAACAGAGAACAAATAACCATAGGAAAGGTTTTTTCTCACTTTCAGGCATCTCACTTTTCACCTTCCTTGACCCAGAATTTGAGACGCACAGGTGAAAGTCTGAGATAAAGATAGAAGCTTCCATAGAGCTAATCCATCAGAACCCTAATTACCAAAGGTCTGACACAATGTCCCATATGTTCACAGACATCACTTTAAGTACATCAAACAAGCCCAGGACATGGACAAATTTCCAACTAAATTTTTCAGGCGACTGAGGTGCAGGTCTTCAGCTTAATCAGCATTTAAATCGTCACTGAAAGTCCCGAAATGTCAGCCTAATTTGTTATTCTTAGCATCCAAGTATGAAAAGTGTGCTCTCAAAGTTAGACTGAAATGTGAGCTAATATAATGTATAATGGTTATCTGGGACAATCTCCAGAGAACACCCATTCTGCCTGAATTTTTATATAATTTCCACTTCAACTTTCCATAGTGCACCAGTTACATTAGCGACATGATAATGGGTTAGACTACAGCAACTGGGAGGTAAGTAGCATACCTTCCCCACTCTTTTCTCATACTGCCATTAGATCACTTCATATATTAAATTCTACTTAATCTTTAGAATGAAATGTTCGTCAAAAGCATACACATACCTTTGATTACACTGATTTCCAGGGGCAGCATAACCTTATCTTGTCCTAAACTATGCTACTTCTAATGTAACTGAGTCAACATTTGAACATTATGACAGGCCACTGTGTACTGGGGATGGTTTATAAGCTTAAGACAGTTGGAGATTACACTGATTTTCTCACAGTTCGCAATGATGAAGGTGATGTTGACCACACCTGAAGGAAAGCCAGGTGTCAAGAAAGCAAGCAAAAGCAGAAATAAAATTCATTTACACACTCACAGCAGCTGCAGCAGGATGTTAACACAATACCAAGTGGGTATTAGCCTGGCCATGAGTAAGTTCAGATGAGAAGCTAGAAGACATTTTTAACTGTTTGATTAGTGAGGTTCTGGAAGAGTTTTCCACAGGGAACACACAGGGTAGTAAACGTAAGTACTAAATAGACTGAAATGAAATGAACTTTAAATAAATGTAGTCAAACCAAACTTCAGATGGGATTATATAATACGGCTGCTTGCAATGAAATAGGACCATTCCCAGTAACCCAGAAAATCAAGTCCCATCCTATATTCCCAAACACAACCTAAAGGAACTAAGCAATGCCAACTCACGATTTTCTCATGAACAGAGAATTTTTCTTCTCTAAGCCCCCATTACTTAGGCTGATAGGAGAATCTGTTTTATATTTGAAGAATGAATAAATAAAGTGTTAGCCTGGGGTTTGAGGTGAAACACTTTTAAAATATGAACTCTTCAAACTCAAAAACCAGAAGGCAAATTAAAAGAACAAAACATCTGTTACTTCTTAAAATCTCATGGTTTCTAAGCCACTGGAGACAGAGGGAGGCTGATTCATGATTTCTGCATGCTTAGGTTGACAATTCAAAGAAGCAAAGTGTGAAGGAGTCCAAAACTCAGCACACAAAAGCACTACGATGCCTAAAAATGGAAGAGTGTAGATGGCTAATTTAAACATGCAACTTTCAAATCAGAGTTCTTGAAAGTTGCTGCTTTAGAGCATAAAGGAGCTTTGACCACAGCCCTCTGGTTGGTCAAAGCTCTCAGCCAGCTGACCTGGCCACAGTACTTTTTGTTTCTCAGCTGTTTTGAGGTCTTCTTCCTTGTTCTGTCCTGATTCATTGCCAGTCATAGTTCCTCCTCCTCTAGAGTTTGTTAATTACTAAGCAAATGTCAATAAACCAATTGAAAAAAACCCTTTAAAATTATGCTGATATGTGAGGCAAACCACGGACTCTATCCTGTTACTCCTAAAACTCCAGCTAATTGTAAAAGCTCCTGCACTTCTCAGGTTTAGGCTTACTTCATCTGTTTTTAGAAGACAACTTACCTCTCAAATGTTTACTTACATTGACTCTGCATATCTGCACTCAAATCTGACCCATGTACTGCAGTAATATTAAAATTAATTGTTACAATTATAAAATTGATTTCTATTATTCCCGGCAGACTCCTGAGAGCAATTTCTTGAGGCAGGATCTAATCCAAGTATTTGCTATAGGTAATGAGGATGACTGAGAGTTCTCATGTTTTTGAAGATGTGGGCAGACAGGAGTTTCAAGCACAAATGGTGGGATGCTATCCTGTTCACAGTACCTCCACAGCTGCTCTGGCTCTCTGGTCTCATCCCTTCACACTTCCCTGATACTTCTCCAGCTTTGCCTGCTCCATCTCTTTATACCTTCTGCTACCTTTGACATGACACATCAGAGAAGCAGGAATCTCCTTCTAGGGTATACCATCAGGACACAGTAAGACCTTACCACCACCTTGACAGCTTGAACAAAGTGCAGCTACGAGGGGAAAAGAACCGCAAGAAAAACCACCTGTCCTCTCTGCTACACTAACAGCAGCAAGCCCTGCATTCCTTGCAGAGCATAAATGCTTCAAAATTTGATTAGATCCTTGATGGGAAGATCCAAACTCATAGTCGTTCACTCTCTCTTGTGACAAACAATTAAATTTGCTTTGAATGTCATGCAAGGCAGGTGTCATGCTGGAGGCCTTACACTCAAATTATACTTGATGAGTTCGAAGGCACTGACTCATGTTAGTGGGTAAGCAAGCATCCCATTACTGTCCAAAGAAAATATTTTTCTAAATAAAAAAAGAAGGTCAGGTGCTGGCACCAAGTACAGGAACACATTCTTATATACTCCAAAAGGAAAATTTGGGAAAGATATCAAAAGAGCTTTGATCAACTGGGGGCATTAGAAAATTATTTCTAAAACGGGCTACGTAAAAGATAGCACTTCGGTGTGTCAGTGCGAAAAGAAGATCTTGCTTTACACTTGCTTTGTTTTTCAGGTTTGTCCAGTCATACCCAAACTCTTCAGCTTCTTCCACTTTTATCCTAACCTATATTAATAGGCAAGATGAGATAGGAGTTATCATCAGCCTCTAAACCCTTCCCAAATAAATTCCAAGGCACAGACCTGGGCTTTGGTCTTCTGCATCCCAACATCAAGTACACTTTATGTCAAAATCAAGTTTAGTGAGAAAATGCATCCATGACCTTTGGAGCAGGGAGGTGAGCTCATGACTGCAAACTGAAACATTTTCATAGGCACAGTCCAAATCCAAGCCCCCTCAGCCTGCTCTCTCAGAGGTCATGAAAACACAGATGAGCATCTAGCACTTTCTTGACTCTCAGCTGGCTGGGTTCAGGGTCCCTACTTCGTGCAAGGAATGACTCTTAACTAAAGCACTCTGCTCCTGCTTGTCAACATTTCACATGGGACTGTTTGTCCCTCTCCATGTGCCTAATGCCCAGCAAAGCGAAGCCAAAGCTTCCCAAAGGATCTGTAACACCAAGTTACCACAAAGAACCAGTAGTGAACACTGCCACGTCCATGAATAGAAAGATTTATAGATTTATTTTCACCTGCCAGGCTCCCTCTGTATTTTAGAGGGTAATTATAAAAACAAAAAAATAAGAGTGTATTTAAAATTCATGTTAGTTGGTATTTGTTGCTTGTACATTAGGGGAAAGTGGTCACTAGGACACAGTCTGAGCCATCCACTTCCCTCACGTACTGTGCTATATTCTTTTATAACAGAATTGCTGCTTCAGACCTTGGAAGCAGCTGCTGACCTTGAATAAGCAAGAAAAAGTTAAATATTTTAGTGGTAACATAACAATTGTTCTATGAGTAATAGTTTTATATTATCCCAAGGGCCATGGTTTTGTTTATAATTACTCAGAAATAACTTTTTCATAACATAAACTCTCTTACTTGAGCACATCTCTACAGCTGCATTAGCCTGTTGTGTCTGCAGTCCAGAAAATGAAAATTCAAATCCCTTTCCATATTTTTTTAAACATTGTTTCTGAATGCACAATCGAAGGAAAATTACACAAGCATAATTCAGTCTGTCCTCCTCCCAATCTGAACAACAAACTACAGTACAGAAGAGAAGCAGAAGAAAAATCTGCTAAAATCTTCAAGAAGTCCTTAATTTATAATTAATGTCAGCAGCATCTAATGTCTGTAATTCGTGCATATCACATCCATATTTTAAAGGTACAGTAGTTCTGAATTTTACTGGGTATGGAGACAGTTTAAAAATTTATGAAAGAGCATTATTTTCAACAGATAACAATATAAATAGCATTGGTTTTCATAAGGTAGGAACTAATTTTTTATTTGAAATCAAGAATTGTTAAGCATCACCTGTTAAAATCTCTACCCTATTAATTTTACTTTCATAATCACAGAATCATATAGCTTGGAAAAGTTCTCTAAGATCACCAAGTCTAACCACTAGTCCAGCACTGCCAAGTCCACCATTAGACCATATCCCTCAGTGCCACATTTACATGCCTTTTAAATACCTCCAGTGACAGTGACTCCACCACTTCCCTGGGCAACCCATTCCAATGCTTGTTAACCCTTTCTATGAGGCATTATTTTCTTAATAGCCAATCTTAACCTCCCCTGGTGCAACTTTCCTCTTTGCTTCCTAAAGAACGATCATAATAATTTGCATGCCAGTGTTCCTCAACCCACCACAGGCATTGCTGTGAATTAATTTTTCTCATCAAACCTAATATCCAGCAACACACTGATGTGCTGTGAATTTTTAAACCCATACAATGACTTTCTGAGTCACGCCCACTCATTTAAAAAAGTTGTAGCCACATTTAAAAAGCAACCAGTTAAACACGTTTCACAAAATACAGTGACTCCACCACGCCACTACGCCATCATTGGCCACTACTGGTCTGCAACCAGTCCCTACAAAACTGTAGGGACTTTCAGTACTTTGGTAATGAAACCACCACTCCTTCTCCACTCCATCATCTTTCTGCAAAATTCTGTGTACTTGGAATTACATTGTAATGTAAAATCTCTGCAACCCAAAATTCCTCAATAAAATAATTTTTTTGATTCTGTTTGAATCTGTCTGCTTAAAATGAAGGCCCTCAGGTTTACTCCCAGTGCTTGCAGGACTCAAAGTCCTTACAAGAATATCCTCCAGTGAGCACAGGACTCTGCTGCCATCAGTTAAGAGAGAGAATACACTTCAGTTCTGCTCCAGAGAGGGATATTCAAATCCCAGTAAAGTACCACTTCCTCACTGGGATAAGAAACACAAAAGGAAAGAACTGTATTCCAACACAAAAACAGGTATCAGCATGGCTGTGGCATTTGTTGGTGAACCATCAGTACTGGAAAAATCAAATGGATACGCCCAACAGCAGGAGGATTTTTGTTAGTCTTTACAGTACTCTGTCAACAAAAATTTGAAGACAGTAACTCTAGGCAGCCACTACTGATGAAGAAGAGAGTGGAGGCAGAGGAAAAGGGTGGAGTGCTAGCATTTCAGCTTGGATTCTGTTTCGATGCAATGATGCTTGCAAGCACAGACACAACTGTCAGGTATGCAAGCTATAAAGCTTCCAAAGGCTCCTGCTATTGTTTAGGTAACTTATTTTAAGTAGATGGCACATATATCTATGCCATATGCCATAGAAGTGGATAGTGCCATCTTCAGTTGGGTTGTCAGGCACTTGCCATTATTAAACACCGTTTTCAGATCCTTTTAAAATTTTCCTAGTTCATGTTTCACCCTAAGCAGATTGTCTTAGGGAGCTTTCAACCACAGCAGTTTAGCGCACACTACTAAAACTTAGAAGAGGGAAACATTCACTGTGTTGTTAGTATTTTTTTGAAAAGTTTCAGGTGGTATCAGGCTGCTGAGGAAGGGCTTAAAATCTGGACAAGGAATAGCCTACTGTCAGAATCATTGCACGAAAAACTATAATGCTTTGAGGAGGTCTAATTTATGGTCTATGACACCTGTATTAGAATGTGGAACAAGACTGCAGCCTTAATTCTAATGTTTATATATGAAGGCTCAGGTTCACAATGGCAACATTTTTTTGGCATTTTTATTCAAAAATTTCAGACTTATTTATTTAAAAAATCACTTCTGCTCCATCCCAATGAATCAAGTTCTTTGCAATAAAAGGACTGATACACACATACATCCACCTCCTCCCATCAAAAGCATCCAAAAGATTGACTGAGCACTGAAGACAGTGAGCAGAGTGAAAATTATTATCATATGATCTTTTTCTCTTTGCGTCCAACATTGTCTTCTAGAAGGACTTAATGATTTCAGGTTCTTATAGTCTGAAACTAATGTAGGATTTAGCTTTATGACCACAGAATCTACTGATGCATCAGATGTTTTGGCAGTAGAGAGAAGCACACAATGAAATTATTTTGAAGCTGTCATTTGCATATACCCAGACAGGCATGCAAAACCAAACTGAGATATTGTTCAAAATCCCCATGGAGATCCACACATTTCAACCCCTCTCCCTCCCTCTGACTACACTGCTGTGTCCCATTAAAAGTCATCTCAAACACAGAGAAGCTTGCATTAGTAATTCCCAACAGGGACTGCAGCTTCTTGTGGAATCAAGTCTCAAATGCCCGGGAGAGCAGTGCAGGGAAGCCCAACACCTGAATATCCTCACACTGATGACAACTGGAGACTTTTGTGTTTGCAATCATTCTGGAATCACCCCTAAAACCACAAAAAGGCAAGAGTTGAAAACTCCTTTACACAATCTGAACACAAAAGGACTGTAGCGACACCAATTTCTTTAGCAACACATGAAGAGCAGACCAAAATTAACCTTTACTGTACTGCAGATCAGAGCCAGAAGGGTTTCCCTTTGTATTTCCCAGCTCTGAAGGCATAATCCCTGCCAGTTCCTAGGTTAGTCCAAAGTCCTAGAGGTTTGCCTAGCCCAGAGGCAGCACATCCTGTAAAAAGAGCTTCCCTGGGAGACCTTCACAGAAATCTATGCAAATCTTCACAAATCTTCTGCTCCTCAGAAGGTCAGAAAAGAGTATTAATTAAAATGTTATTTTCCTACCCTCAACAAACTTGTAGAAATGTTAATGCTCTTTGGGTAGGATTAAACTGTCTAGTCACCTCTTCAGAGGTAAACTGAATAAGGTAGTGTCTGCCTGCTGATTAACCAAGAAGAAACAATCTGTCAGAGGAAAACACTCCTTTCCCTTTGGCAGGATGACATTCACATCAGAAGGTGAAATCTTTTCCTGTGCTGAAATAGATCTCAAACACTGTCACTTGACAAGCGTACTCTATCAAACCAAATAAGTGGCATTAAAGTGTGCAGTTCATTGCTAGCTCTTCTCTTAGAGCACATGGTAACATAACTTTGCAAAAAAACCCAAAAGTCAGGAATCGAAAAATCAAGAGTCAGAAACCAGGAAAACAAGAGTCAGAAACCACAATCCCCAGCACTGGCTGGGGTACATACAACTTGGCAGAACCAAACACAGACAAAAAAGGAAGAGCTTCTGAAATATGCCTTGAGGTTTGCTGTGTTCTTAGACCCTTAGTGGTGGCAGGACCTCAGAGGAACAGTTGGATTTGTGGCCACTATCCTACCCAAGCTCCTGTTCCAGCTGGCTCTGTGCACAGTGCCCATCCCTGGTACACCCAAGCAGGTTTGCTGGATGTGATGCTACTTGTAACAAGCAAGCTTTCCTAAAATGAGTTGACCCTTTTAAACATGTTATCATTATTTCTTCTGCTTAACCTTCTGCCTTCTGGTGGGATGACCCCAGCTGGTAGGTGAACCCCCATCCACTCACACTTACCTGAAGACAACAAGAGTTTTCTTCTTTTCCTTCTTAGGCTGGTACTTGGAGTTGAAGATAACTAGTGGAGATATGCAGTTATACAACCTTTATGTATAAAACTCCCCCCATCTTCTAGAGCAAAGAACAGTCTCCAGGAACCTGCATTATCTTCCGTTTGTCAGAAATGGAGATTCTTACTTCTGTTACATCAAAACTTTTAAGCATAAGCAGGGTACAGGCCTGTTATGTCTCATATTCACAGCATGACTCCTGCAGTTGGCCTCCTGCAGTTCTCCAAGCCATGCTTTTTACACATTGGCAAATTTATCATTTCCCTTCTGCTCCACATGGCTGTCATTTGGGCTGTGGCTCCTTGGCAAGGCCTTCACTGGAAGAGCTGCTTTCTGAGCAGCACACTCTGCTTCCAGGGCCAGCTTCTCTTCTGCAATCCCAGTGTGCCAAACAACCTCCCTGCCTCACTATATTTCTCTCTGACCCGGTTTCTCTCAAGATGAATGATGAAGTTCATCATCTGAAGAGACACGCCTGTAGAGCCCAGAAAAATAATTGCAGGCATTCAATTATACTTCAGCTGTACTTGTTTTTGACATACAGAATCATGATTTTTATCACACAAAACCAACTCCATATTCAACAGAGAAAATTTGTAACACCCCTGCAACATTACATGCTCCTTCTGAAAAGTACATACTTTCCACAGAAGACCCTCCTCTTAAATGGGTTCACAAGACCTTGTCCCTCCCTTTTCTACCATAACAAACAAACAAGAAAAAAAAATCCATAAAATCTTCATTGATATTCTACTTAAAGGGACTGTAAACTGCCAGTTAATCTGAGAATTACATCTTCTTTTCTTATTGTACAGCAACTACAAACTGTTTAGTATCTGCTTACACTTCTATTAATTCATCAAGAAAGGTACCACAGAGGAGAAACTAAATTCTGTGTTGGAGCAGTTTTGTCATCTCTATTCTACAATTACAAAGGAGGGAAAATGGCAGAGCAACATGTTTTATGACTCACACTGAACCCTCAAATGAACTGTGCACTAGCAACTTTGCAGTACTCAGAAATAAGGAAGAAGCTACAGGTTCCCTTTCCTTTCCCTTTTAAGGATTCGTAGTGTCCCACCACACCAAGGGCAGAACCAGGCACAAGAGGAAACATCTCATATCCATCTTTATCAAGATCACATGAATATTTCTAATGATAAATTAACCATAATGAATGAGATAAACATCTTGTTCCTCACTCAGCTGTCAAGAGGAAAAAAATTATGGTTACTGTCCAATACCTCACTAAGATGTGTGAAGATCACTCAGGTAGGATGCAAAGAAGCTAAAATTCCACATTACACAAAGAGAAATTAAGAATATTTGGGACATTTCTGAGCCTGGATTATGCTAGACTTCTCCTCCTCCTAAAGTACGCAGTACTCTGAACAGCGAACTGAAAAATGCATGAATAAACATAAATTTTGTTAATGGCCATCAGGAACACTGAAATGTCACTGTTTTTTTCCTATTGAGACCAGAAAGAAGTAACACATTCTAGAAGGTCACCAGAGTTTATTTTCTTGTAATCTACCCCTTACAAATAAAATAATTCTGTTACAGCAAATAGAAATTTTTCCCCCAAGCTGCTCTGAAAAACCACATCAAAATGCACTATTTCTTTATTTTAGGGCTGTATTACCAAACATCCCCCCTGCTCCTGACACCCTGGCCCTCCCCTTTCTTTCTATCTTGTCTCCTGGTCTCACCCCAGCTCATTAGAGAACCTTCCTTCATCTTCCATAATGCAGGCTGGAAAGATAAACACAAGGAGATCTTCCTTCATTATGGCTTAAACACAGTTAATATTGTTTAAGGGGTTGCTTTGAAACCTACACTATAAAAATCAGATTAAGAATAAAGGTGTCATTTAAGGACAGTATTTTCAAAACATGCAGATGTGTACTTTCCACAACACAAAGGTGACAAGGCTTTCCCAAATAAACTCAGTGGACAAAAAGGAAAGTGAATGTCTTACATTTGGTGAAAATACCTTCCCTCTCTGTGCTTTGATCAATCTATTGGCCTCCCTTTCCACTTAGCAATACCACTTTTTTCCCCTTAATCAGTCCATTGGGGGACAGCTGCCAAACCCAGTTGCACCTCTTCAGCAGAGGGCAGGCAGTGCCATTTACAGATAACTTTTCTCTGGGCATCTGCTCCCTGAATGAGCAAAACACAGACATACACCAGAGCTTTGCACCCATTGTCTTTTTTTTTTTTTTTTTCCCCCGCTGGATTCTACATTATACTTTCAAACCAGATTTTCCTTAGCATTTTCCACAGATCCTCAACACTTTCAGGTCTGAAAGAGCACCAGATCTTTTGCCCCCTGCTGAAACCCTTGCATCCTGCTTTGTTAAAGTGCACCCTAAGAACTGTCCTTTCCCCTCAGCTGGCTGGTGCAAAGGCAGTGCAGTCCCTGTTAAATTAGCATTCTGTACTTAGGTGCTGCATGCAGCAGCTTCAACTCAAGGACAATTTACACTTCTCACAACAGCAACTTAGCAGAGATCAAAAAAGAGATGATAAGGAACTTAACTTTGCCATCCTAGTGCTTGCTCTCTAAAGCTCACAAAAAGTTACTGAATTATTTATTTGAGAACAAAAAAAAATACATTTGAAGGTGGCAAATGGCCTCATTTTTAATGCTGTTAATTCAACATCTTTAATAAGCATCCCAGAGCAAAGTATTTATTAGCCACAAAATGAGGTTTCACAGATTTTACTTTCTCAGTTGAGCATTATGCATACTATGGGATTTTAAAGGTATGTACAACTATTTATCATTTCTTTTCCCACCCAAAAATCTCTCACAATCCATTAAACTCCTTATAACTTAATTTTTTTTAAAGTATATCTTAATTTTGTTGTATCTTTTCTTCCCCCTGGTTTTACTACATGTTTTCTTTTGTTATTACTACTTTTTTTCTTTTCAGTCTCTTTACCGCACTTCCAAATGTCTTTGTATTTTGCTGCTGCCTGTTTTTCCACAGGCTGTGCATCCCTACCTCCACCATAGTTTCTACTCCTTTCTACATGTTCTGTGTAAGAGGGTTGCCCAGGCAGATCCACCTGGCAAGACCCCCTCACCTCTCCTCCCTTCCCTGCAACCCAGCAGGCACAAGCCTGATCCACTCACACTGGCCAAGAACCAAAGGCAGCTACTGGAGGCAATCCAGTGGCTATTCCCATGGAGCAGGCAGGACTTTTAACTTCTCTCAAAGGCAGCTCCATGCACATTCCCACAGATGACGTGAGCAAGGGGAAGGGAGCAAAGTGCAACACTGATAAGTATTTTGGCAAAACCTGTGCCAAAGCATAGAATCATTGAATCATTTAGCTTGGAAAACTCCTCTAAGATCTCAAAGGCCAAGACAGCACTGCCAAGTCCACCATTAAACTCTGTCCCTCAGCATCACATCCACACATCTCTTAAATACCTCCAGGGATGATGACTCCACCACATCCTGGGCAGTCTGTTCCAATGCTTGAAAACTGTTTTGGGAAAGAAATTCTCCCTAACATCCCATCTAAATCTCCCCTGGTGCAACTTGAGGCCATGTCCTCTCATCCTGTCTCTTGTTACTTGGGAGAAGGGACACCCACCTCAGGTGAGGCAGTACCAGACCAACCAACAGACCACAGCTTCTGAGCAAAGGCATAATATGGCAAGAGAAGGATGCAGCAAAGGGAGGCCATGAGATGCTGCAAATCCTTGACTGCCTGAGACATTTCTCTGTGGCTCTCATGGAACCTTCCATGTGAATCCTTCTGGGCTCACAATGGTTCCACCCACTCAGCCACCAGCAACTCATCCAGTGTTGCCCAATCCTTCCAGACGCCTCTTCAGCTGCCCAAAGGAGTGCTAAAATCAAGGGCCTAATGGGAGCTTAGGTCAGAAGGGCTCTAAGCTAAGTCAGCATAACCTCTCCAAGAGCACCACACCTTTCCTGACAGTGACCTCCTCCACTTTTCTCCTCCTTACTTATCTTTAGACACTCACACCCAGGCAAACAGGAACACAGTCAGTCTTCCTCATGTCATAGCTGCACTGCTTGAAACCAGGGAGCAATTCATTTTTATCCACCATCCAAGGGAGTACCAGAGTGAAGAAGTCGAGTCTTTCGTGTTCAGTTCAAGGAATCACCACAGCAAATGTCTCTAGTAAGTCCTGTTCCACTCTGCCAACTCTCACCCTTTTAAACATGTGTCCCAATGATTTCCCTAAAATCCCAGTATCTGGAGTCACATTGTTCAATACACTGACAATCCGTTCAGAAAAAAAAATTGGCCTTGCTTTCACAAGTTTTATGTGAAAGACTAAAAAGACCAATCCAAACACAATTTTTAAACATCAAAAAAACACAGAAGGGGAATTACTTTTCCCACTTTTTACACTTGCAAAATTTATTTTCTGATTTTTGGGTACAGCAGTATCGCGTCCTTGAATGGACCATGCGGTACTCTGTCCTGCACGGCCAATAACTTGCATGTACCAGCTCAGAGGAAGTTTCTCTCCACCCGTGGCTCAGTCACCCCCTGTTCCCCACAGGCTCTTTGAAGAAAGAAAGGTCACGCTTTTCACATTTGCTCTAATTCACTCTAGATTTGCCTTCTGAAAGGGATAAGAGTAATAAAGCATGACACACCAGGCTCTTTCCTATACCACCCTTCCCCCTCCCACCGACTTTCATGTTCTTAGTCGTAAACAGATGCCTCTCTCTTCCACTTGGGGTAGGAGCTTGCATTTTGCTACGAGAGAACAGGAAACTATGACATAGGGAAGCAGAAGAGAATTTCTTCCCCAGCCCTTCTCAAACACTGGCTGAACTTCAGTGTTTTAGAGATATCCATGAGTGCTGTTCCCCATACAGTGCAAGTCAGGTGCAGGTCAACAGACTGGGAAAAATCACATAGGAAGGAAGATTATTGCTTATCCTACATTATTTACAGCAGCCCTGAAATTCTAGATTAAAAACATTTTTGATGTGTCCTCTAGCACCTGGCTGAGATTTATGCAGAGGCAGAGCAGGATGACACTTTTCAGAGTGACAGCTTACTAGACTGAAACTTTAATGAACCCCACTCATAGAAGCCAAGATCAAGCAGCCCAAGAGCTGTGCAGTGCAGCTGAGACATAACAGCAGTGCTGTGCATGACAGTCTTTAAACTCCTGCCCATTTTTTATAGCAGCCTGTTGATTTCACAAAGGATTTTTAAAATGCAGGTGACAGACATACACAATAGTTTATTGTTTATCACCTGTAATGCTTCACAAAATGTACTGCATAATATAATGCTATGCACCTCTGTTATCTGTGATGGCCAAGTTCCTGCACTAACTCACTGACTATACTCTGATTTTGATCCAACAAGGAACATAAATTTAATAGCCAGACCAAAGAAAAACTAGGAAGCCTAAACAACACCTTGTAAAATCAACAATTACCAAGTCAAAGAGCCATGCCAAGAAAAGACTGGGAGGTGAGGGTGCAGGGTTCTCTCTATCATTTTCTTCCTTTTTTTTTCCTTAACAAAGAAAGAAAGAAAGAAAAAAGTTGCTTAGAAAACGGACACCTACATGCAAACGCTGCCTCAAAGCTTTTAGCACAATCTCCCAGGGCAGAACAATAGTGGCTCTGTGCTCAAAACCAGCTCAGGCTGTTCCAGGCAGGAAGAGGGGTGCCCTCAGCTTTTACAGCAAATGTTTTTTTGTCTGACACTCAGGTCTACAAAATCCAGCTCAAGCTCTTGAAAATTCTCAGTTTTTGAAACAGGACAGTGGGCAGCAAGTAGGCACTCCAGTGACTGAGGCTGTGATTCGATGCTTTTAGCAACATTTGCCTACCCCAGTCCTGCTCAATTTCTGCAGTACTTAGGCTGGAAGAGAGGCAGAACCACATTGAGAGATAAAGCTGCATTTCAAAGCACCCCTTGCTCCTCCGATGCCAGCAAAAGGATACCTTGCAACACGTACCCACTATCTTGCTAAGTAAGAGGAAAGCACAGCTCTGCCATGAGAGCTGTCTACCTGCTAAAACAAAATATAAAAATCTGCTGTTTACTGTCAGTAAAAAAAAGTAGGCCAATTAGAGAGGGTTGGCTTATTAAGCCTCCACAGGTTCTAAAATATTGTTCTGCACAGGTTGCCCCAAGAAGGGCTGACCTAAAAAAGAATTTATCAGATTCTCCAAGACTGACATTGATCCATTCAGAACTTTAAACATGGTTCTTTAGCTCTGGACTAATCTCAGAAACAGACATTAAAAATATCAAATGTTCTTCTGTGAAAACCAGTTCTTTCTCAATCAGAAAAATAGAGCAGGGACAACAGCTCTGGCAAAGAGCTTTCCTTGCAGTGAGCCAGACAAGTTTCTGCAGCTTCTCCCCAGCTTTATGGCATGACTGGAGAGGTGCTTGTTGCTTGACTTGCATGTGGACATCCCTATCACACATCAAACTCATGCAAGCATCCCTTCTGAGTACCTTGGCAGATTCAGTCCCATCCCAAGGAGGTGGAAAAGGCCCAGGGAAAAAACTGCAGGAGTCTGTACTGCCTCAGCTCCATCCCTTCACAGCTCTGAGCAGCTGTGAGAAGAGGACAAAGTGAGCTGCTGGCTTGATGACCTCCTGCCAGAAAGGCACTTGGGATCATTGTTCTAGTCTGCCATGCCATGTAACATATATAAAAGGCCACTACATGACTGTTTAAACCAAAACATGGTTTTAGGATGGAGAGAAAACAAAACAAGGCAGCAAAGCTGCTCATATCAGTAGTAGCAGTTATATAAAACCATTCTCCAAATCTCAGAACACTGGTGGTTGAAGCATTCCATCATATTGGAAATGCAGCTTTCTCTAAATGAACTCAGGCAAACTTTTTCTCACAGAGTAGCAGATAATTTCAGTACTCTAGAAGACTTGCAGGACTGTTTCTGCACCATGGTAGAAATTGAACTGATGGGAGAAATGTACACCCAGAAGATTTTGCACTGCTGCACATGTAAAAGAATCGTTAAGGGTTAATATGTAAGGGTCTATGACTTGCATGTTAAAGTGGAAAACTTCCTGATAGGACAAAAACATAATCAAAATCCTTCCTCATTGATCTAAAGCTGTTAAGGGAACAGGAGATCTATGTCAAGCAAGTTACTCTAGACATATACTTTCACATTTGTAATGTAAGTGGAGATTATGGTGTGATACAGTAAGTATCACAGTAAGTGCTCCATAAGAAACATAAGGTTTGACTACCATTTACAGAAAGTGTAAATGATACAAAAAAAGAGAAACCAAAAGCAATCAACCAAAACAAAAAAAAAAAAACAAACCAAAACCCACAAGCAAGTCCAAACAAATAAAACAAACAAAAAACCACAACAAAACCCAACAAAACTCTCCAGAAATAATGGCTAATCGTAAATATTCTGAAATGACCACAATTTCAAAAATCTTGACATCTTGTTTTAGTATAAAGGCAATGAAACACACTGATTTTGTCACGATATTTAAAACATTCATTTGCTCCCGACTTATACCCAGGCTTGTTACTCTCCACTGGGAAGCTCCTTGCCTTCACATTTGAGAAAGAGCAACTGCCACAAAGGGAAGTAATTCAGTTAAAAAAAAATCCCAGCAGGTCATGCCTTCTGCCAAATGCCCGTGGCTTCTCAGGACAACTAAGCAAATGGACATATTTATGTTAGGACACCTGCGACAGCAGAAATGTCATCAAATCCATAAACAGTTACTGACCTGCCAGAATAAATGTCATAAAACAAAATTAAGGCCCATCATCCAGTTAAAAGGATTTCTGAGAGCGATTTACAAGGGCAATCTATACAGGCTTACCCCGGGCAGTGTGTGATTAGCAGTGCTCTGCCACAGCTCATCTGGCATCTTACAGCCCTCGGCTTCATGGGGTGGGGAGCACTGCCTGCACTCCTGTTAATAAATACCCATTTCCATTCCAAACTCCAACTTCAAAGTGCTGCTTATGCCTCCTCAGAGAGAAAGGCTGAGTGACTTCCCTTCAACTGTACTCATCTGTGTCAAATTTCGCTATCAGTAAGTCAACGTGTAATTACAATCATCCATCCATAAAAGCTGGGGGATGGAAAGAGAAAAAGGGATATGTCCTTATTTTTCAAGCACTGAGGAGAGAATTGGGGATTTTTCAAGACTCCAGAAACCAGAGAACAACAGATCAAAAACTTCTGGCTGTCACTTCTTCTGATATGTATCTGGATCCACACAAACACATACGTGCCAGTGGTACACCACGGCTTTAAATGGAACAGGAAATGACCAGATCAAGATGACCTTCACTTCTCAACACAACTGTGCTCACACCACCAGACACATCTCAAGCGAGTCGGGTCTGGACTAGGCTCCATTTCTTGGTCTATTCACCCTGGCAAGATCAGCCACTGGATAAACATCAGAGAGATGCTTATCACAGGGACTCCACTGCCTCACTGCTTTAACAGAAAATCAGCTGCCTGAAAACACCAATAGTGTAGGAAGCAAAACATCCATGTTCCCCTGGGTTTAGGAGAACCGTGTCACTGGCAAAGAGCAGACCCCTGGTGAAAGCTGGTATCTCTTATTTAGCCAGCCCAGAAGCCTGTGAAGAAAACCACAGGAAGCTAGTAATTACCTTGTCAGTGTCAAAAAACCCCCAAAGGCTACAACCCTTCTACAACAGCGAAAGTTTCCAGACTTAGTGATTACTGTTATACACATAAAAAGGATACACATATAAACATTCACATGTAGTCCACTTTCATAGAAAAAGTTGCAAAATAAAAACTTAAAGGCTGACAGGAAGGGTACCTAGTTTGGAGCAGAAGTGCTACAAATACGTAAGCTAGAAGTTGACCAAATATCAACATCTTTAAGGTGATAAAGATAATATTGCAAATTTATTTGCAGAGAATAAAATCATCATATTTCAAAAAGTCTCTTCTCTCAGCATGAAAAGAAATTTACATGGCCCATCAAGCAAACACTGAGTCATCCAGATCTATCCAGACAGGAAAAGTAGGTTCGAAGATAAAATGTTCAAACCCCAAAATTCAAGTGCATTGATTTGATCCCCTGCAGATTCAGACAAAAAGAAGGGAAAAGACAAAACATGAAACTGAAAAAACCATTATCTTGAACTGAAGAAACAATTTAAATTGAGTACTATGCCAAAACCAAATAAATACTATTAACAATATAGAAGGTTTCCCTGGCTAATAGTGGCAACAAATTCAAACAAACTGTGCAAAGGCAGAGCAGATTATTTTAGCAGCTCACCCCATGCAAACCTCTCTAGCATCAAGGACAAAGGAAGGAGAACAGTGCATCAATTGTATTTCCCCTTATGCTATCAGCCAACAGCTTGTGATTTCTCTTTTCACCTAAATCAGAACTTTTCTAGGAGAGACTGTGGAAGAGTTGTCAAAAGAGAAAGGACAATGGTACTTGCAGAAACACAGGCGAAAAGAAAAGAAAAGAAAAGAAAAGAAAAGAAAAGAAAAGAAAAGAAAAGAAAAGAAAAGAAAAGAAAAGAAAAGAAAAGAAAAGAAAAGAAAAGAAAAGAAAAGGAGACCCAAGAGGCAAATGAAGCAATGATGGTAATAACCAAAAAACATTTCTGGGAGAGGTGGTATGGCAATCCATCCACATCACTTCCTTGGCATCTTTTACATCCAACCTCCCTTGTGTACAAACTAAGAAGGTGTTTTGGCTGCTGGTCTGGGAAAACAGTACAGTCTTAAAAATTCTTTCCCTGCCCAGTGTACTCAGACATAACAATATTTTTTACAACTGGGATTTATATGAACTCTGCAAAGTGCTTAGGTCTTTAAAGAACAAAATTAGTCACCATACTGTGGTAAGAAAATTAAGAAGCAGCCTAAGTGAATGTAAACTTGCAATTTTTAGAGATGCTCGCTGAAGCTGCCATACCTTTTCAGCATTTTGCAGCTGGGTTCTAAACAAGCAAAGCTGCATATTTCCAAAGGAAGAGAAAACTCCAGGTATCAAATACCATTCTGTCTCAACTCCTCAACTTTCTTTACTAATGTGAGGGCTAGAAAAGACCAAATAAAACAGCCCTGAAAAAGAACATAGAAATGTGGTTCTTATCTAAGAGCTGAGAGATCTTATCTAAGTATCTGAGAGATCAAAAATAAGTCTCTTAGTGTAAAACACAATTTGCAGACCATGTCACCAAGGTATATTTAAGAAATTACTTCTCAAATATGTAAAACAAGAAGCTCTCATCAAAAAAGTGTTCCCATGGTAACTTCATACATAAACACCTTTACAAACCATGAGCTGGAAGGTGAGAGGGGGAAGAGGGAACAACTTCAAAATAGAAGTGGAAGAGCTAGTGAGATTCTTTGCTTCCCTCTGAAAGAAACAAAAGCAGCTGGAGTAAAGCAGTGGGGAATATTAAATCAAGGAACAAAGTGCTAAGAAAAGGTGGAAAAAACCCTTCTGATGAAAGCCAGGCCCTTTGCAAAGGGCTGTGCAGCTCTTCTACCACAACCATTCAAAGCAGTTATGCTATGAGGGGAATGTGTTCCGCATCCCATTCCTGTTCTCACGAGCTCTGGGCAGTTCAGCAAACACTTATTTGCACAAGGTAAACATAAAATAAAACTGATAAAGGGCTTATTTGCTTTCTGCTTTGAGCAGCATCATCAATTACCAGTAAAATACTAAAAAAGTTGGGCCATCTCAGTTTACTTTTCCATATTAATTAGCAGTAGAGGTCAACACAAAAAAATCGTTCATTAAGGATATGAACCCATGTGATCTGACCCACACTGGATGTAGTTACCCATGTGCTTTCAGTGATGATGAAAATCAATCTCTCTCACATGTTTCACGACCCACCACCATCCTCTCCCCAGGCTGAATCTCACAAGCAGAGCAGACCTAAGTCCACTCTGACCTCTTGCAGAAAGGAGCAGGCTCATCCCAGCTGTCCCTGCTGCTGTCCTCTGCATCCATGGAGCCATTCAGTGCACAGGCTAACCAAAAGGGACCTCAGGGGCAGGAAAAGCATGGAGGAATTAGGTTATAGGCTGATCAATTCTCTGATCAATAGGAACAGCAACCAATTTACAGAACTGACTGCACTGGTAATTGGTTTGTATAAATGAAGGGGAAAGAGGAGGGGAAAAAACCCAGATGGGGACAAGAGTAGCTCAGACTGGCTTGGAGCATCAAAAACCACACCAGTTGCAGGCAACCATTGTTGCTTGAATTTATATGGCACACTTTCATCCTGAGGCATGATCTGTAGGAGGAAAAGGAAGTGTTATTTTTTTTTTAATTAGAACAGTTGTGTTGTTCTTTTTTTTTTTTTTTTTTAATTAGATCAAGGCATACAACTGGGGAGGATGAGGGGAGATCAAGCCATGCTTCCCCCTCGGTGGGAAGCAGGGCTGAGCATCAGGCATGGGCAGTCATGCTGCCAGCATGCAGAGCAGTGGGAACTCTCTGGAACTGTGGCCTCAGTCAGTTCTCACGAGCACAGCACAGAGCATCCTCCCTCAAGTCACAGCCTCAGATCCCAAAAAAAAAACCCCAGCTGTTCTTATACGGTGTTTTTGCAGACCACCATGCCAGGCTGTTTTCCTTTTAACATGGTAGTCCCCTGTGTAATGTTTTAACAGTTCAGCCCACACACACCAGGAGGATGTACCTGGGTTCCTCACTGTGCAGAGACACAGAAGCCCTGTCACTGAACCCAGGATCTCATCACTGTAGGAAACTCAGAGCTGCAACTGTTGAAAATGCCATCTATTCTAATGCATGACTCACTCACCAGCAATGCAAGGAGCTGGGCTCATTTGTGCTCCTGATCTCCTGGGGAGCTGGGTCCTGGCACATCCCAGCAACCTTTCCTGGAGCTGCTCTCAAGGTCAGAGCTGGCATACCAAAGCAGGCATGCCTGAAACCATGCAGTCCCTGGGACACTTTTCCAGTCCCTAGAACAGCAGGTATTTCCTATTCACTTAAATCCCCACTTGGCCTGCAGCAGAGGAGGCACCTGGGCTCCTGTATCTCCTCCCTGGGGCAGGGTGTGGCTGCACAAACTACCCCAGGTGCCTGTTTCCTCAAGCACATCTCCCTAGGAGGCCAAAAAATTGTTCCCACAAAAGTAAACATCCAGCCCACTGGCAAAGCAGAAGATGCTTTCAAACTTTAAAAGGATTATCAGATGTACTTAATTACTGAGCACCAGGACAGAGCTGTAACTATATGGCTGTGATGCTGTGCAAGACAAAAGCCATTTTGGAAGGTTTTAAGCAAGTACAGAGCAGGGCAGGCTTCATAAACCCCAGTCACTTCATAACAAAGGAGAGAGAGAGTGCAGATTTCCTCACGCTGCATTGCCATTAATCCAGAGCGACCAAATGTGAGATGGAGAGAGAAAATTTAGATGGTACTTAAATACATACACTTACATAGCATGTCTCAAATCTTCCACCAGGAGTGCAAATTAACAGGCTAATTTGTTCAATATTTTTTAAACTTAGCAGGCCACTGCTGTAGTAAGGCATGGTAGTGATATGAATCATATTCCACCCAATGACCATGTACCAAATAGACTCACATTTTCATTAATCTGTGGAGCCTTCATTAGGTCTTAGAACCATTTTAGCAGCAGAGGAGTCTAGAAATTGCACAATAAATTTTGATCCACTCCAATGTTCTTGCTTACTGCTCTGCAACTTTCATAGTGTTACTAAGGCATAGCCTACTTCACTGTTGTAAATATGCAGTCCCATATGACTCTTTGATAAAGTAATCTTTAGGCTTATTCTAAGCACATTTTAGTTGCAACTGAAAGAAAACTAGGCAGTTAAGCTAGCAGAAAATAAACCAGACCAAGTGTATGAACTGATCCAGTGGCTGAACTCATGGCAGTTCTATCTTCCACTTAACTACAAGATGGTAAAAATCACTTGCAAACATGCAGCAGAGCAGAAATTATCTAAACACCAGCTGTGTGAGATTACCTGTACTGCCACCATTATTTTCTGCCAAACAGGGTTTGCATGATCAGTTCTCACTCTTGCAAATCACTCTGCCAGTGCTCTGACAAAAACCCTCTCAGGTGCATGGGAATTCAACGCGCCGGGAACATCTGAGAGGCTTCACATGCTGTGTGCATGGACCTAATGCATTTAATTCTACAGAGCCTAGGATTACTCTTGGCTTCTCAGGGCTGCAAAAATACCTTCATGGATATTCAGCCAAGCATGTATCAACGCAAAGCTATATTCTAGAGTCTGAGGGAAACTGAATGCTCTGAGGTGTAGTTAAGGAGCTACAGTATGGAGTTATCAAGAGGCCAAATGGCACAGCTGCTGCTATGCTGACAGAGCACAGTGGTCAAACCAAAGCAGCTGGGAGTTCTGCCTGTTTAACATCAATAGCTGTGTGACTGAGGCAGAAGCTGGCACAGCAGGTAGCAAGACACTGCTATAAGGAGAAGGACCTAGCATGCAAGTGAGAAAAAAACCTAGAAGTTCTGCTGGCCCCACAACAATAAGGACATGGAGACAGAACAGCAGCTAGAGGGAAGTAGAGATTCAAATTTATCAGAACACCCATGGAGCATGAAGGTGGCGTTTCACCATCACCTTCCAAGTCTTTTAGTATCTACCATTCCCACCATATGAAACTTCAGAAATCTGAATTGTTAAGTAGGTCAAGCACATATACTGTGGTGTCAGAGCTGCTTCGTCAAACACAGTTTATAAAAGGTGGGGAGCCTTTTTGAAACCACCGATTTTCACATGAGTTTGGTGTAAAATCAGCAGGTGGTTGACATCAGGTTACTGTGCTTTGGGAAGTTTAGCATTAGGTTTGAAAGGAAGGCTTAACTCTCATTCACAGCAATATAGTACTACTTTTAATGAACCAGGTAATTAGCAACTCTCTAAAAAGAAGGGTATCACTGAGTGTTGAACATCAAAAACACTACACTCATTTGCAATTTAAAGGCCAGAATTGGCAAGATTCTTTGCACTCTCTATTCCGACTCTGAGTCAGGGGAAAGGAATGGCACATAACATAACATAAAACATAACATAACATAACATATAACATATCATAATATAACATATAACATAACATAACATACATAACAAACATAACATAACATAACATAACATAACATAACATAACATAACATAACATAACATAACATATAACACAACATAATCTGACCCTCTTAGGGTCAGAACCAAAGGAAGAAGCATTTATCTGACTTAGGTTACCACTTCACTTGGAAAATACTTAAAACTTTGGAAATGACAGAAGGAAAGGCAGTACAGAATTCATTGCAGAAATCCTCATTTTCAGGAAAGGTCTTCTGGGAACTTATAGTGAAGAGACACAAAAACAGCTACTCCACATTTCCCACATGTTGCTGCAAACTGCAAGTTCCTGAGGAAATAATGGGAAATCTTGAAAGCTCTTTAGAAACGGTGAAAATTCAGTGCTGAAACTCTTACAGGTCAAACATAAATTATGCACCTTATTACCGACACAGGTCCATCGTTAATTCCATCTACAACATCCAAGATCCCTGCTCATTTCTCTCAACTTCTGCTTTATCCTTTTCATTCCTCTTCACGTATACAGTGCTCACCTTGGCTAAAATTCTTGGATTACTCTTTTTAACACAGTATCCACACAAAAAGAGAGTCAAATGCATATATTTTAAATTTTTTAATAAGCTAAAAATTTACACTGGTAAGTCAGGGCCCTTCCCCTCTCTTCTGAGCAAGTATTTAATTTCTGACCTATTGTAACTATGGTAAAAAACAGACTGCGAAGTCTTGCACGGCCTTATCTGTTTTGAAAGGTGCTTGGCACACCTTTCTGACCTCAAAAAGGCAAGGAAAAAAATGTATGAGTGTGTTGCGTATCAACTCAAATTCTAATGTTGTGGAATACCAGAGGAATATTTCTTCAATGAGCCTAGCAAACAGATACAGTCATAGAAAAACTCAAGACTTAACAGCACATGATTCAGTCTCTGTAAAAATCCGTGAGGAAGCAAAAGAAAGGAGCCAGGATAGTGCAGGTGAGCACTATCATTACATCCCTTCTAACTGCAGGGAAGAACAAACCAGATAGCAGGAGTATTACCTTAGAAGTATTTTTCTGACAACCAGAGCATGTCCAAAAGGAAAAGGTGCAGTTTTTCAAAGAGTGCAATTGCCGGAAAGGGAACTGGAGAACACTTCGACTCTGGAGGGATTTGTCCTGTTTCCATCATTAGTATTCCACTGCTCCCTGCAAAGACCTCAGAGACAGCAGAACAACTCGTGATGCTTGCAGCCTGCCACGGAACTCCTAGGTTTGGATTCATGCCTTAGAGTCTCAGGACTGGCATAACTAAACACTCACATTTATATTTAGCTATACATATAAATTCAATTGCAAACCCAGAATGCGAAATGACCTATGCAAAGGTTACAGATCTTTCATTCTTACAGATTTCACCTTTGCACCAGTGGTTACTGGTTGTATGGAGAACAGGAGTAATAAAAAAAAGTGCCATCAAGAAATTCTATTACTGATGAAATACTTGTCTCCTCTCCTTCATCCCAGTTTTGAAGGCCATCTAACTTTTTGAGTCTCACACTTCAGGCTGCCTGGCAGAGCTAATGGAAAAAACCCCACAACTTATCTCCCATCATGAAAACCCCAGTGATTCCCCTCTGCTTTTCACAAGAACATCTGGAAAGCAACACCATAAAAGAGATTTGCTCAAGGGTAGGAGGGCATGAGAAGGGAAAAATCCTTCTGAATATTTGTGCTATATTTAAACACCGGACCAAAGCTTACACTTGGAGTGAATGTCTGTCTCTCTGCTGTGGGAATGCAGATCCAGGCACTGAACAAAGATGTGGTAAGCTTTTCACAACATGCCCCAAAGCAATGGCATTACTGCAAGACTGTAAAAGTAAAAAGTGCAATGCCTCTATCTTCTATTGGAATTGTTGCAGGGAGAAAACATAGAACAAAAGGAAATTTCAATATTGCATTGGGGAAAAAAAATCTCAGTTTTCAGCACACAAAGTTCACCTGTTTTGTAGAAATACCTCCTATAAAGAAGATGTAACGAAAGCAGGAAGGATGCAGTAAAATCAAAGAAACTCAGAAAAAAATTCAGAGGGTATCTTAGTTTGGGATTCAGAATTCACATAAAACTGGAGCAATATCATAATCAACTGTCAGTGAAAGCAGTGAGAGCTACAGGTACTTAACTAAGTTGGGGGAGGAACATCCAAAATAAACAGGCATATTAATTTTACTGTTCAGATCCATAAGTTTAGGGAACCACCTTCTGAGAAAGAAACTGACTTCATTTTCTTAGTATCACCTCACCTCAACTTGTTATTTGTGTAATCAGCTGTTTTCTTCCCCATCCTAACAGGAACAGAGGTGTTGTTTGTGCAAAGTGGCACCTAGGAAAGATCAAGACTTTGACCCAGGAGGACTGCACAGACAGCTAACTTCTTGGGGAAGCATATTCCCAAGGTGAGCAGTTCATGTAATCAAAATAATTGTGGAAACTAGTCACCACATCTAAATTCATAAATATCAAAATTAAGTCATTACCAAAAGAGCAAGGAGCTGCTCAGCCTGAACTGCCAGTACTACATTTGAGACTAACAGCAGCCTGTTCACATGAAATATAAAAGTTAGTGCAGCTTCTTGCATGAACTAAGTAGGTGGGAGCTACACTAACTCTCAGGATTAGGGACCCTGTAGGAGTCAACAAGCAAACTTACCACAGGAGCTAATTGCCTTTTTATTCTCCTGAATGACTGGGAAACAGTGACTTTAGTCATTGCTAATTCAGGATGGAGATGTGTCTGTGTGACACCAACATTGACAGCCCAGCTAATTAGGGCAGCAGAAGAGATGTGCCACTGGGAACACAGAGGTGTGGGCTGATGCTCTCTCTGAGGAGGACACGTCCTTTCACACAGAGTGGAACTGCTGCCCCAGTCACAGTGCTGGTGCTGTTTCCACATCCCACCGGGCTCCGCTCGGCTGCCGGACGCGGCGCAGACGCTCTTGCTCCTGTCAAGATGACTCTGCTTACAGTAATGCAGAAAGTATTAAACAATGACAGACATCCTACACGCATCATAACTCACACTGTGGAAAGTGAAAACAGCAGATTCTTCTGGTTTCTTTTGCTTCCGTGTTTTTCCAGTGTCTCAAGCAGTAGCTAATCTGTAACACTGAGGGCAGAGGGTTTAACGCACAAGCTCACAGTAAAGGCAATGCTTCTGAAATGTACAACAGATAAAGGGAGAATTGCAGGATAACACTGTATGGTTTAAATCACCACACCTTCTTCTTTTTCTTCCCTAACAACTTTTCACATCAGCAAACAATCCTTTAAAAATTATGGCTAGATCTTACACTAGATGTATGCTAATTGTGGGTGATTTTTAATTTCAAACTCCATTCTCTTCCTAAATAACAGGAGTTTACTTTTACCCGAACTCATAAACACTTGGTTACCTTCCAAATCAAAAGTGTGGTTGCCATATTGTATCTGGAGGTGTCTACACAGTCACTCACACCTTGCTCTGTTGTACTTCAGCATCTGTTTTTTATTGAAAAGGGAAAGAGTAGGAAAGTCAATTTTGCAGGTATCCTGGTCAAGATGGAAAGTTTTTACTGGAGAGAAAGGTTGGGCCTCATGCTAAATTTTTGGGGCTTAGAGGAGTTTTCAGGAATTTGTTTTCAAATGAGCTCTGCAAGTTTGCTAAGCTTGAATATGAACTATCATGAAAGTTACATTCTGCCTGCTTCACTTCTTCAGCTGGTTGAGTAAGTCCTTTCAGTGGTTATAAGATTGCACCTTTCCAGTACATAAAAACTTGGCCACAAGATTGCCTCTTCCCAGTCACTAGGTGCTCTGCACACTCCAGTAATATTTTTAATCTCACATCCAGTTATACTGGCACACAAACTTTCACCAAAGTCAATTACATTGTACAGAGCCTGTAAAGCAGTATCTAACTTAGAACTTTTTGTTTTTAAATGAACTGTGTCTTTTGGAGCATTCCTGCATAAGACAGCCATGATTTTTTGCTGTATTTATGTTCACATTAAGTTTCTTCTGGGCCACACACTGAACTACAAGCAGTGTTAAGTTATCCTGGTGCAATATGGAAAGTTGAAATTAAAACCTGCCTTTCTCCTCCTTCCTCCATTAATGTACATGCTATTGTACTGTAAAATCTAGCAACAACAAATGATAAAAACTTCCATTTGTCTTTTGTATATAAGAATTATAGAGAAACTACAATTGCTGTCCATGGTTATTACTGAAGCAACAGAATGAAGTTAATTAAATAGGTTGTATTTTACTCATTCTTAAATATCACACTGTTGACCAACTTATCACAGAAATAACTAAATTACTATATTTATTTTCATACTGAGTAATATAAGTAGAGAAACATACTTTGTCATTCATAGCTGGACTTCATGCTACTTAAAAGTTCAAGGCAAGGCCTCACTATACACATAAGGTTAGTTTGCATTAAGACTGGCCTGAGTTTGAAATGCATTAGCTAAGAATAATAAGTGAAAAAGGACAGAATTCCTAAAATGTCACCAGATTAATAGCAACCATTAAAAAGCAATACAAGATAGAGTGGTATCTTTTATTTTATTGAAGTAAAGGTCTTCCTCTAAAGTTATCTTCTCCAGAATAGGGAGGTTTATAAATGATGAAGGTGATAATGTCCTTGAAATCCTCCTCCACCACAGCTTTAAAAACAGAGCAGAATAATCCCCTTCTGCTTCAGAGATGTTTTAACTTGGACCTTTGCACAGATAAACTAATACATCTACATCTCAGACAGTGGAAGAAAAATACATGTAACTTATAAAATGCTTCTGTGGCAACTTCACAGGGGAGACACCAACAAAAACACAACCCTCTCCCCATCTCTCTGGAAATGCTGAAAAAGCTAAGAAAAACAAAAATTTTGCAGTAATGTAGTGTCAATCAATTACCTTATTCAGAAAGAAATTTGTAATGGCTGCACAAAAAACATCTCTTTCCCCTCACCCTTAGATTTAAGTATCCCTACTACTTTATGCTGTTTTTTTCTTTTGTTAACAAACTGTGTGGGCAGTCTCTTAGGAGAGACTGCCAGGAAACCAACAAATTTTATAACATATCATAATAGACACTATTCATACTGATATATGAATACTGATATTCATACTGTATTGTGAGTAGGAGACAGCAGCTTACCAAATCATTTTCTGATTAAAAAATCCCCAAACGTTGGCCATCAAGAAAGGTCTCCAAAACTAACAGCCAGAAGCAGATTTCAGAGGGACACTCACCATCTGCTTCCAGCCAATATGGCCAAAAAACCCTTATATCATTCTGCAAACTCCGTAAATTCAGCTACTTCTACTCTGTACTTATTTCGCTCCTCCAGTTTAACTTCTCTGAAATGTTCCAAGTCTGACAGAAAAGAGAAAGAACCTACATACATGAAAGAATGGACATGAGAAGAAATGCCACCAAGGAAGCTTCAGCTGCCAATATTTCTTCAGCTGCCAAGCTTTTAACTTAGTACTTTCCTTTATTTCTCCTCTGCATGGACAGCAGATGGATTCACACTCCAGTATCTGGTGGCATTACAAATCAGTGGATCTCAGCTTGACTGAAGTCTTGGAAGCAAGAAACCAATTAATTATTTTAAGCTTGCAGAAGCCAGACAACCCAGAGGAGTTCTGCCAAGCAAACATGGAGTAAAATTTATGGATGTAATTGTGAACTTCTGATAAACTGACACTGGTTGGAAAAGGTCTGGTTCGCTTCAGAGTGACAGGAACAAGTTTCTAAGAAGCATAAGGAAAAATTGTGACACATGGCAGGAATAACTTCCAATTGCAGCTTCTTTCTACAGGTGCCCCAAATCCTCATTTTTACCTCTGATCCTGCTGTTGAGTAATCCCTGTGTAACGTTTAGGACAGGTTCACCTGCTGGACCCCAACCTGAACACCACTTCAAGCTTTCTCTCTGAAAATATTTCCTTTTATCTGCAGTGAGCTTTTTTATTTCTTTCCTCTTATTCATTCTTGCAGCTCTTTTCTGAGACATCTGCAAATTATTCAGGTATTTTCTCCAGTGCCATGCACCAAATCCAGCCACTACACTTCAGTAGCATTTCTCTTAATGCCAAATTCAGATGTGGTACAGTCTTCCAAGACCTGCCTGGCATTTTCCTGATGAGGATTCATGGAACACACTAAATGTCATGATGGAAGAACCACACTTGCAGCTTTTGCTTACCTGACTATTAATTGTGACCCAGCACCATGTCATGTTGCCTTTTTATTCTATAGACTGTAATGGTGATGGGAACATAATACAGAAGTAACACAACAGTAAAGATCCTGCAGGGAGCCTTCAAACAGGGTTTTTTTTTTCCCAGGTATTTTGCTGAAGTCTACTAGTACTAGGATTGACTAAGTTAGGATTGACTAAACAGATTCTCAAGTTGAACAGTGAATGTCATCTCTTGCCCTGCTTCCACTACACACACATTAATTTAATACTGCACCCATTTAAGAAGATATTCACCAGTCTCCCTGCTTAGGCACTGTACAGCAGACTTGCATGGAATGAGACAGCAGCTTGCTAAGAAATGTGGGCCAGCTGCTCCCCATTTTCTTTGTGACAGTGGGGATGACTGACCAACAGGTAGATACAGCTAAAGGTAACCCCAGTTTGATTATTTACAGGTTCCCAAACCCAAACCTGGTAGGAGTCCATAATGATTAACAGCCAGCTGCTTAACAGACTTGCAGCAGTCCATAGTTCATAGGGAACAAAACCAGAGGTGCTTCAGTGGGAGATCAGAGCAGTGAACAACAACTCCCAAATGCTCAGCTTCAGGCAATTTGTGCAGGGGAAGGAAACCCCCAACTCCTCCCTCAATGGAGCTGGCTAGTTACAGCTCATTTCTACTATCAGTGCTTCTGCAGTCCTTTCCTCTACTGTGTAGATAAGTTTGCCAAGGTCAATGCCTAAAATGTCCTTTTTAAATTTCCAAAATTTAATTTCATTCAGTTTTCTATTTGTTTCCTCTTTACTGAATTCAAGAAACAAAAAAATGTTTTGCAAAGAAAAAGTGAGCAGACTAAGCCATAATTTGCAATGCCAGCATCACTAAACAAAAAGCCTCCTGACTTCCCATTTATACATTCCAAACCTTTCTTTGGGAAAGGCTCTTCCTGAGATTCCTTCTGCACCTTCCCAACAGGCAACTCACCTAATATCTACAAATGTGTGCTATCAGGTAAAATTCAAATACAGAAGGCCCCAAAGACTACAAAGTCTCATCTGGAGCAGTTTAATGGAACTGCTTCTCAGGGGAAAGACAGCAGTGGAGAGATTTCACCTTTGGAGGTGCAAATGTCATACCCATCAGCAAAGCAGCTATTTTAAAAACTTACTCTTACAAGCTACCATACCTCTTGCAAGTCTGTGCAGCTTACAGAGAGACAGGAGACATGAAATTCTGTGCATTAACAGAACAAAAAAGCAGCTTCACAGCAGTCACTACCTGTAGGTCCTAACAGGTAGAGTTCCCATAAACAGTAAGAACATTAATATTACAGAGGATTGTTTCCCCCTCTGACCATTAATAGCATGCACCATGGGTTTGCAGCAAGATTATTTTTAAACATTTAAGGCCCCATTGCCAAACTGTTTCTCAGCCTAGCAGTTCTGTCCAAGCATCTCCTTGTGCAGAGCCAGGACCTGGACTCAGGGATCTTTCTAGGTCCCTTCCCACTCAGGATATTCTATGATTCTATAAGAAAGGCTTAAAATTTTTTGTTTATTATTTGTGGCAATTAAAAGATTTCCCTGTAAGCTATTTAAAGCACTGTTTTGTGCTTGTGGACAAACACCTGTTACATAAGTCTCAATGATAAGTTATTCTCTAATCATGGTGTTGGTTTGCTCTATAAACTGTTCTGATAAGCATCCAGTTTAAATGGTGGTGGCACAATTCCCGAAAATACTGGACTGGATATAGAGAAGCCAATGGGAAGAGTTATTGAAAAATAAACTAAATTGGAGTAGCTCCACTTCCCTTGCAGACACACTGATCTGAAATAAGTAACTTTATTCTAAAAATAATTATTTCCCTCACAAAGCTCAGCAGTATATCTGGCCTTGAAGAACTGGCTCTTTTCAGCTCATAACAGAAAGACCCACAGAATATGAACTTGATGCAAATAACTTGCTCAAAGAAAAACTAAAAAGTTGCTTGCCTTGGTAGGCATGGGAAGAAAAAAAAAAAAAAGGGTCTGTTTTTCATCGTAACATTAACCCAGTCTGCAAAAATTTGTCTTTTTACAACTAATGTCAAGATTCATTTTGATGTGGTGGGCTTCTGAGCAAGACCTCTAAGTAGCTGCTTGCTGGGACCTAAGTGTGTGGGGGGCCAGGGAAGGGGCCCCCATTTGCTTCTCCTAGGACAGGTAGCTGGAGAACAGCTAAGGCTTAGAACTGTGCAAGAACTGGAACAAAGCTAAGAAGAAGTTTACTGGCAACAAATTGCTAAAACCCTTGGAAAAAAAAAAAGAGTAAATTGTGGCTCCCTAAGCACAGCTCATTCCTTGGGAGTCCTGTGAGGTTGCTCAGCAACATACCACAGTTACTGTGGGTCAAGTCCTCAGGACATAATCTAGCCTATTGACTTTAATTCAACCACCCCTGGCATAAGGTACTGCCAACTGTGAGCAAGAAGAAAACAGAAGCAATGCAGACTGGAGAGCTCTCAGATGTTGGGAGGAAATTTGAGTTTCAAATGTTTTATCCAAATTGTTCTGATCTGCTCAATTCAATGCCTGTTCTACAGTCATTCTTTGAAAGAGGTAATTCAGAAACAAATTTTAATTTCAATTTAATAGAAAAGCAAGAACCAAAGTCCACTGATGCAGTGAAACATTTTTGAGTTCAAGCCATTTTTCAGTACCCACACTCCTGCTACAGAAACTCTCTCAAAAAACCCCTAATGCCTAATCTTGGAGGAATTTGTAATAAAAATACTTTCCACTCTATCAAGCATAGTTGTTCATGACAAGCTTGACCAGAAAGTCATCCTTCCCTCTTGTGGATAACCTGACCCTTCCAAAACTCATTCACCTAATACATTACTGGGAAACTTTGCTGTGAAGATACAGTTTGAATGTCTCACACATCTCTCCAGCCTTTTAGAAGGATGAAATTGCTTTCAGATCGATCTATCTATCTATCTATCTATCTATCTATCTATCTATCATGTTTTAGGGAAGGACAGCTATGAATAGAAGATGAGACCTTGGGATGGCATGAAGTTCCACTGAGTATTTGGCTTTCCTATGTAAAACACAGAGAGCAGCCTTTCTGACCCAGGCTGCAGCATGCACAGTGCAACCAGCAGCAGTCAACAATCCTCCTGCACAAGTGCTCCTAGCAGAGTCCCAAAAGTTTTAGCTTTGCTGTAAAAGAGGGAGCTCACATGGGTTGGTGGAAGAGAGATTCCTTCAGAAACATTTTCCCTGTCACTGGAACTGCAGTGATGACTCTTAAGACCAGGCTTACAAGGAATATTAGTCCACTCACTGAAATCCAAGTGGTGTTTTGGACTGGGGTTCCCCCTCAGAGAAATATTTAGAGTAAATTTTAAACCTATTATTTTTATTACAAATTCACTTTCAAATACTTGTGCAATTTGCTACAATTCCTTTCTTAGGAATGAAATCCAGGTTTGAAGTTCACTATTTAAACCACTAACAAGAACATGGAAAAACACAACACCTCATTGAAAGAAACAAAATCTGTAGTTGTGGGTTTAGGGTTTTTGACTGATACAGGTTTACAGCTGATGGTCCAAAAGCTTGAATAACCCTAGACCCTGGCTTTTAATGCAAGCATCTGTAATAATAACAACAATCAACACAGTCCCCTGAATCTGGTAGACCATGGGCACTGCACCCCAGCCTGCTTATCCACAGCAGCATGTTGCCAGATGGCCAGACCCCACTGAACCTCAGTTAATTACAAAACACAGTTTCCCTCATGGAGACATTTTAGCAGAAGCCGTAGACAAAACCTTTGAGTACAAACTCACACAATTGTAAATGCACATATGTGCAACAGTAAACACACCTATTTCAGCCTTGGCCCATGGAGAAGGACCACAAACACGTAAAGTGAGAGCTCTGAAGCAAAGATCAAGTGAAGAAATAAGCATTTTGCTTGTGTCATTACTAATACAGGCATTTAAGTATCTAAACTAGTTTCTCTGAGAGGCTAGTTTGTGCTTTGAAGCACATGCTTTTCAAAATATACCTACAGTCTTTCTGTGAAGGCTAATGATAATTTTATCTCTTCTGAGCCTTGCAGTAATAAATGCTGACAGTCCCAGATGCCAGGTCCTTGGTGAGAGCATCTTTTTGTTTATTCAGGATTAAGTTAAACTACTTAGCCGCCATTACGGTAAATCCACCTCTCCTACAAACCTTCTTAAGAATACTGAAGAAAATAATGAAACACCACACACTGCTGTGAGATCAGTCACACTCAGCAGACTAAGAAACTGCTGACAATTTATTCTTGGTGTAGAGGGGTGAGTAGACTGCACAAAACATCCCCCCAAATAAAAAAAGAGAAAGGCCACATTACGTGCTCATTGTCTTGATTCATCACATCACACCTTGATGCTGTGGCACATTTGCAACAAGGGACTGTAAAGCTTGATCCTGCAGTTTTTGTCCAACAAGAAATGGGTTTGGATACCTAAATAATTATGCTCAGTTATATGCTAAAGGACTGGATGTATGATTTATTTTTTTAAGGCAATGCACAGTAGCCCTTTTATTATCTTTCAATATTTGAAATGTAAAGACTTTTCGATTTAATTTCCTCTTTCTTAGGGGCGTGAAGGAAATATTGTGCTCTTACTGACCCGAATGCAATCTGAGACTCTAAATTACCAGACCTGTAACACTGATGCCATTCCTTCACACTGGCAAAATATTCTCATGTATAAAGATCTAAAGCTGTGAGTGCATCAACCTGTTGTAAGACCACAGAATACATATTAAGCAAACAGCAAAGAAAACATTTGAAAAGGAGATTTTCAAGGCATGCTGCACTGTAATCTATTTAATTTTTTAAAAAATCTGAAGATGGCAGAGCTAGCTTCCATTCTGTCGTTTAAGGCAGCTGTAAGATTAGCCTTTAATCACTAAATGATGGAGCAAAAGCATGAGACCTGCTCACCAGCTGTTTCTGCAGCACAAGCAGAAACAATGTCTGGCTACACCTCAGAGTACGGGGGGGAGTAGGCAAGAGCATCTGCACACTGCTGGGTTGAAGTGACTTTAAGTGTGCAAATAAGATTTTGAAGGCTTTTCTTCTCATGAATAGGCAATGGCGCTTTACAGATACAGCAGCACAGGCTGAAGGATTAAGAGAATTTGGGTTTAATAAGACTGCAGTGTAGGGCCTGGCTAGGGTACCCAGGAACTCCTGACTGCACGGGTACCTCCTGCATTGCTGTTCTTGCTCTCCTCTGCCTTGTGCCATCAGTGCTTCTCCACCCAGAGCTGGAGACGATGTGGGAGGTGTGGCCAGCTGGCTCACAGCAGCTGCACGTCCTGCCAAACACCCAGCTGGAGGTGGGTGGCAAGACCACCAGAGGCTGCATCTCTGTGGTTGGGAACTCATCCTCAGCTCTCCCCATGAAAGGAGAGAAACCACTGCACTGATGTCACTCAGCAAACAGCTTCTGAAAACCTCCCGCGCTGTGCAGGGACTAAGCAGACTTTGTCCATCCTGAGGCAAAAGCTGCACTGGCCCAGAGTGATTGGTCCCAAGAGGAAAGGCTCTGCAGTGGGAAAACCATAGGAAGCAGGGCCAGGCTGGGCTGCCAGGAGACACTCTGAGGTCAGGGCAGCGAATGAGCAGCTTCCTCTCCAGGAGATGCTGTGCAGTGCTTCCCCCGCAAGCTCACGAAGCAAAAAATGATTGCAGGCAGGAAAAACATGACATTTAGTAACATAAATTGACAAGTTCTCAACAGGAACAAAACTATTTTTTCCACTTTGTTTCTTTATATAAACAGTATTTGATTTTTAACATGCGAAAGACTGACAGCACACCAAGCATAAAGTAGATTGTGATCTCCGCAAACCAGGATGGCTGCTATCAGATTGGCACCAAACAAGGCCATTGTTGGAGCTAAAATTACCTCTCAGGTCTTGCAATACAGTCCACCAAAGGACACTGTGTCCCACAGCAAAGACACACTGCCTACACAGACATCCACTAGAGGGGCCAGGAGACAAAGGGCTGGGAAAAGTGGAAACTGGACCCCTCAACAGGTTTATGGAGCCAGCTTGGCTCACTCCCAAGATCTGCACTCCAAACATGCAGCAAACATTCAGGAGAAAGAGAGAAATAGTGATTTCTTTTCAAATTTCTGGATTTGACTATGCTAACAGAACACTGGTTGATGACACCCTCTGATGTTCAAAAAACTCAGCATTTTGTTTATCTACACCAAGTATGGCCTTAATGCAACAGGTAAATGAGCACCAGTGAAGACAGCACCCACTATCCCTCTGATTTTCACAGTACTACTTATTTTTCTACTCAGTCAGAAGCCTGAAGGACAGGGAAAATGGTCAGCACTTCCTACATACAGAGTCCAAACACTTCTACAGTGGTTTTATTCCGCAGTACCATTCCTGACTTTTCCCATAGCTGTCAGAAAACCATTTCTTTAGTACTTGTGTCACATACAAGTGTTTTGAAGGGCGTGTATCTTCCCCGACACTTTCATTGTCAGAATAATTTGACACATAACCATCAAGAGGGGTCTGGAGTACCCAAGGTAAGTTGCAACACACAGGTCTACAATGCCAAGAGAAAACCAAAAACTTAAACAACTTTCTTTCTGTGAGTTTGCCTTTGAGGGAAGAATACCAGAAATTGTTTAGAGCCTTCTTTTTGTAAACGACACTTTAAAAGCATGTATCTTCAAAAAAATAAAATATGACATGAAAACAACTTGCAAAAAAAACTAATGACTCCCCAAGTATAACCTGAAAAAGAATTGCTGCTTATCCCACAAATTGATAGCTTGGCCCTAGAAGAAGTGGAAAATAGCCCAGGAAAACCATTTCAAATATGGTTAGCAATGCAGTACTGGCAAACTGCATTATACCACCCATGTCTAGGCTGAGAGTCAACAGTGGGCAGTGGACAGGGCAGAGCTAGGACTGGTGACAGGACAAAGTAAAGATGGGATGCAAAGAAGAAGAGCAAGAAACCTGGAAATCTGAGTTTGCTGCTAAAGGGATCATTCTACTGCAACGATGTGAAGATGGGGGTGAGGGACTGCTGCCTGTGGGAATGGCAGCTATGGCTCACACACTCTAATAATTATAACCATTAATAACAAAAAGATTCCAGGCAAAGATAAAATTTACTACATAAATCTTATGCACAACAAAGTGCGTGTTCCTTATGTAGGATCTTATGCATGCATTATGCCCTGCAGGGAGGCATAAGCAAACAGATATATACAGAGAGACTTTTCTCATGACAATTTACTGGGTAGGCACATTGTTTGCAGCCTAAATGGTCATTATTCCTATTTCCAAAGGCTGAACAATGGGGAAGACAAAAAGGTTTGTAATGAGGTGGTCACTCACCGCACCTCTCATTCATTACTTGTTTTAGATTATGCCACACCACAATATTTAAGAATACAGTATTGTGGCACATTTTTTCCTAGAATCCATGGAGTTTTAGCAATATAGAACTAAATGAGGAATATGAATAAGTAGACTATTGCAGATACAAGTGTGTCTGCAACAGTGTCTTGCCACATAGAAAAGAACTTGTTTGGTGATCAGAGTTTTTACTGTAATAACAGCTTTGATTAGCAGCAGACATCAGTGCTCATAGAAGTCATTAATTTATTTTAATTGGCTTTATTTGAGACCCTCATAGCATTACTTTTTCCACACATGAATTTTAGAGGTTTTTTACTCTCCAAGATTTAATTCTGCTATTGATAACCCCTTTACTTACTGCAGCACATCTTCAATAATTGTCTTAAACTTCTCTTTGTTTTGCTAGGGGTGGAAATCCAGCAAATGAGTTTTCATTTAAAGAGTGTGGGGGAGGTGAGCACTGGAGGAGAAAGACAACTTCTTCCTGAAGATGAAGGAGGAGGATTAAACAGAAATTGCTCAGGAGAAAGTCAGACATTGACTCAGAGTAAATAAAGGGAGAAGAAGCAGAGCTCCTGGCACTTAAAGTACTGTGTGACAACAGAAAACAACCTCAATTCCTATTATGCCCACCAGGCATTAAAGAAGGAAAATTATAACAGCTCCTTCATCAACAGGGGCCCAGCTCAGGGAGCCCATGGCCATGCCAGGCTGGGGGAGACCAGCCCTGCTGGGGCACGGCTGGGGCAGGGCTGGGGCAGGGCTGCCGTGGGTGCTGGAGATGGGCAGGAACAGCCAGGGCTGGTGGTGCCCAGGGGGTCCTGGCAGCCAGGTAGAAAGGAAGCACCCCCACCCTGCAGGGCCAGCCAGGGCATGGGAGCCAGGCCTGGCAGGGAGGGAAGGTCTGTGAGATCCTTCCCAGCTCCAACAATATGGACATAGCTCAAGATGCCACTTGGGCTCATGCGAGTGGAACGCAGCTGCACCTGCAGCCCACGACAAACCAAGCCAAACATTCCAACAACACACACCAAAAAAAATGGTAAAGCTGATTGGTTTGGTTTTTTTAAATCAAAGTCTCTTGTACTTATTTCAGTGCTAATAGACAACCTGTTCCCCAGGCCCTGATCCAGCAAAGCCTGTCCCTAACATCAGTGGTCTCATGATTTTACCGAGCTACAAACGTGGCCACGTGTACGCACACACGTCAGGGCATGCAGTGCATCAGCAAGTCTGGGATATCAATACTATACTACATAATAATTTAAAGGTGTAGTAAAATATGTCTGGAATATGCAATGAAACAATGTAGATGAAATACACCTCCTTCTCCTCAAAGGTAACTATTTTTAATGACTAAGTTAAGATAATGCATTTAAAAGATGCGGCTTGCTGAATAAACAGAACATACTCAAGGACAGCTCAATTTTTTACCATTCAACACCTTTTCTCAGTTAACTGCAAGTCGAAGGACAAACCTTCTTGACTGCTAATGATGAGAAAAACTAACAACTGCTGTCCCTGTCTGAAAACGTCCATTCCTCCAGCTGGCCAGAAACCAAGCGGAAATTCCAGATCAGGAGGCAATTATTTATGTATGTCTCCTTCCAACCACCCCCCTCTAAACCTTAAATTTTCTTCTAAGTGGGAATTAATCCTGCCTAGAACACTTTAAAACACTGCTGTATCTTTACAATCAGGTCAGTGACAGTTTTTGCTTCAGCTGCACTTGTGAAATTTTTGTCCATGTTAATAGCAAATTTACTTTTATTCTGCTTGAGAGAAAAGAAATCTTCAGCTTTGGGGTGTATTTTTTTAAATACACCATCACACATTTCTGCCTACTACAACCTGCTGTTGCAAGTTTTATTTAAAATTCTTCTGCATTTTAAAATACTTTTTTTTTTAAATTCACAAGTACAAGAAAATGCCATTTTTACTTTAGGCTCTGTCTCAGTTCTCCAAGAGAAAAGGATCTCACTGACAAGCATTCACTATCACATTTTCCCCCTACAGTCTTTGTGGATAAACAACAACACTCACATAATCTACTGACTAGATCTTATACTTTTGGACTGAAATAAATGCTCCTTCTTGTGTACTGGATTAAGAGAGACTGAAAAAAAATCTCCTTTTAATTTGTTTCCCTTGACGATGCAGAACAATTCCTCATTTCATGAAGAAAATGTTTCTCCAAGTGATCCAACTTCAGATCAAAGTATCATCTTTTCATACAGCTCTTGAGAAAGGCTACAGTATGTGCAGTGAAATACTTGAAAGAAATGATACTTTCCCAGCATAGGCTTTAAAAATCTAAAGGGGGGGGCTTGAATTTGAAAATACCTCTTTTGGACTGGTGGTTTTGCAAAAGGGAGGCATCTCTTAAGTCTTCAGGAATTCAAATGTAATTAAGTGATCTATACATAACATCAGGATGCTGTAAGTCACTACCGTAATACTTAACTCTTACAGCTGAATCCCTGAGGAACTGTAACACACAAAATACAGACAACAAAACAGGCCTCTTATAAAGCTTGCAGTATATCTTACTTGCATGGAGTAAAGCTCCCAGAGGAATCCTTGAACACAGAGGAAGACACAGTTCAGGCAGGCAGCCATGAAGTGAATCTAAATAATCAAGAGTGTGATCTGAGCTGAAGGTAACAGGTGAGCAGTGCCAGACAACTCTGAATTAGCATTTTTCAATGGACAGGCTACAGAGAAGGAAAGTTGCCCCCTGTGTTCAGCCCAGCAAAGTAATGTAAATGTTTACAGGGCAAACAGACATGGATGAATGATTTCCTGAGGTTGTATGATCAAGTTGGACAAGACGTGGCCCATCAATAAGAGTTTGCCCAAAGGACAACAGGGTCAGATCTGGCAGCAGCTGTAGGGAGCTGGCAGACATGAGACAGGAGCTAACAGAGACACAAACTTCAAAATATCAATCTGGATCTGAAAAGGAAGCTCTTAGAGATGCCAGGGACAAGGCATGCTTTGTAGCTGCCAGTGACACCAGTCACCTCAAATAACAAATTATTTCTAAGAAAAAAGGCATCTGTTTTCTTCTGCTTCTTTAATTATCTGAAGCAAATGCATGTGTAGAGTCGCAGATCTGGGATAATCCACAGACTGTGATAATTGCAATTTCCCCAAGTTTCTATATGCTTTCACCACGGGGCAGGACCTGCGAGCAGATACCTTCACTTTTTTTACAGACCAGAGCTTTGCTTTATTACATGCAGAAATGTCACTGCAAATTTCATCCTCCTCCCTGAAACCATCCAGCCTAGTGAGCATGGTTTGTGCCTCATTTACTGTGTCTGCAGCTGATAATTCTATTCGACCAACTCTGCTTGCTAGAAAAGTTATCATGATAACCCAAAGAGCTTTGTCTTGGAGCACCATTGCCATTCTTTTTTCTTCAGTGGGAAACAACTTGGTCATGCTCCCATTTGCCTTAAATGTGCTTCAGTGTTCAGCTGTCAGTTTAGGAAGGCTAACAAGTGGGAAACCTTCCTAGTTTTTCAAAATAGGACCTACTGTCTTAAGAGAAGTCAAAATCTAAAACTAGTCAAAGAATTTATAAAGAATTTAAGGGAAATAGAACAAAATGGCAGTAAATATGTAATTCAAAGATTCCCTTTTCATGAACTGAGTTAAAAGAGATTTAAAACTACTCAGAATAAAGGCCCTACAGAGAGACTGCATTATGCGTATGAGTTTTGAATGGAATGAAAGAAAAGCTAATAAATGGATAGTAATAAGCAAAACTGTGAAAATTAAACTAAAGAAAGTCTGAAAGGAGGTTTTAGGGGAAAAATAGGATGGCAAACAGTGCTTAAATGTATTTTCATTTTTTGTCTAATCTCTGAAAATTAAATGTTCTGTAAGAAAATGCAGCAGATGCAGAAATGAAGCAGATATACAGACAAAGGCAGCAGATGCATAAAGGAGTTACTGATGACTTTTTTGGGTTTTTTTAATCTATACTACTGGCAAATGGTTCTCCTACAAACAAACAAACAAAAAAACACTCACATTAACAGAGGCTCTTAGGACAAGAGATGTCTTTTGCGTTGCCAGGAATGACTTCTAATGCCCTCAGAAACCTGGCCTTTAGATACCCTCTGACTGAGAGCAATTTGCTTGGTTTTGTCACCCTGTCCTCTGGTAAAATAAGTCTCATGGAGCCAAGAACATAATGCTGAGTCATCAAGATGTTTAGGGTTGTTGAGTGCAGTCCTTTCCATGATGACCTATGCCTTTTGATTGTATCTGTACATTGCATTTATTCCTACGTCACTTTCTGATATGCTACAGGCTACCTCTTTCTCTTTTCGTGACTAGATATAACAAAAGCAGCTGCTGGAAGCCTATTATCTAATTATCTTCTTACATCCTGCAAGGACTGGAGTGCTCATATAAGCAGATCACAAATGTTTTAGCCTCTCAGACCACCATTTCTTATCTAGCACACAAAACATTGTTGTACGTTCTCTAAATGTGCTGGATGTTTAAATGAGCTGTAAGAAAAACCTTTCCTTTGTCACTGCCATCACTCATGTTGTTTTCAGCTAGCAGTATCTCCCAGTTTAGCAAGAGCTGTAGGATTAGAGTGCTTCACCAGATCATGGCTAGGACACAGCCTGGTATCTCAGCAGCTCTTCCAGGTGTCGTGGCCTCTGATGACACTGAGATGGGAGCTGACAAGACATGACCATTTCTACTGGGCATCACTTGCTCCTCTGTCTTTAGCTGAGGTTCTTGCTCTGAGCCTCAAGAGTCAGAACACACCTGATCACCATCAAACTGCTTCGGAATACTGACTATCTTAAAAGGCACATGTGAATTGTGTGACTGAACACCCATCGGGAATGCAAAAGAATTATAAGGTACAGAAAAACTGCACCCAGGTTGTGGTGCCCCTGCAGGAAGGGACAGAAAAGCACTCCATGCAGAACAGTTGCCATCTGTAACGATGGTATTCTTATAATCACCCCAGGGATCTCTGTCCCTTAAATACTGATAGTACAGGTAAGCATGAATATAACATTGCAGTTGAAAAACTCAGGGTATTACCTGGTCAGCCTGCTCTCCCATTGCTCTGCTAACTTCACCCTGCTTTGCCATGCTGGTAGTATTTCAATTACTGAACTAGACAAAGCTGGCCAATAATGTAAGGTAGTTACAAAAAATGAAGTCTATCATCTCTAAACTCTGCTGAAGTGTCAGGTCCTCGGTTTTTTTAAAAGCAAATCCAAAAGTAATTTGAAAATCTCTGAATGCATTCTGTCAGCTTTTAAAGCTCTAACCAACAATTTATATTCACACTCCAGAAGGAAGAAATAAGGAACAGAAAACTTTGGGCTATTATTTTCTCCCTTCCATGTACTTCATCTGCTTTCCAATGCAAAAGAATAAGCTTCAAACTCTTAAAATTTATCTCTTCAACATATATACTAATTTTGATTCCATTCTTAATTTTCAGGAATACTTGAAAAACACTTGTGAAACACCCCAGTACAGATTCTAATTTGAACAGATCCATGTGGCAGACAACAATAAAATTACACTTTCAGACTACTACTCATGAAACAGAGGCTATTTTTAACTATTGTGCTGTTTATAAGCTAACCTATATTTCAATGCAGCCTTTGTCCAGTCTGCCTGCTTGTAATAGGCTAGAAGAGAAGCACACAGTTGAAAGCATGATCCACTATGGCAAATCCTATCAACAGTCAATCCACTTCAACACCCAGCCTCTCATGTGACCCTGCAGAGGAAAGCAAAGTCTTTAGTCACCTCCCAGTTAGTTATGACCTACCAAGCCTGGGGTCCAAGAAAACACAGATTTCTTCTCAATCTCCTAGCACAACTACTTTATGCCCTGATTAATTTTGATAAAATTCTGATTTTTGCTACAATTACCTTAGCAAGCATAGCTCTTAATATGGTAAAAAATTACCTACTGCTAAGAAAAATAAGAAATATTTGATTCTTTATCTTCCTCTATAACAGCAAGTATTGTAGTGAAAAAAATACAATTAATTTTGTGGGCTAAGCTTTTGACTAAAGGATTTTTAAAGCCTAGCAGGGAGGGTAAAGATTCCAATAAAGATATTAAATTTAAGTAGGTGTTGATAGCTTCAATCTTTCTTGCTTATATTACACTATTGTGCTAAATGCCTCAGCTTCCAGGCAGCAAAAACTGGAATGAGAAAAATGTAAAGGTGTGTGATATGGAAGATGTATTTGATAAAGAAATGCAATTTGAGTCTGATTTTTCAGCTTTGAGAGTAGCTATGGCCTTCAAATACAAATTCTGGGACAAATTACAGTTTAGGTAAATACACTGACAGAAATTCAGTGACACGGACTTGAGGCATATCCTATGTTGAAAACACACTCCTTTGTGAAGCAAAGTAACAGTGGTATAAGACTTAATTAGCAAGGAAACATCAAGCTAAGACCTTTAAACTTTCCTACTTGTCATCTGTGCTTATGCTTACTTTTGCATAAAGTACTAATGTGTGCAGCCTATGTACATTGCTAGCATGACATCTAAGCTTTGTAGCAGATGTACTACTGCTGTCAGTAAATACTCAGCTCTTGGATCTCAGCATGCCTTTAAATATCATTTTCTGGCCCTCCAAACCAGTACACACATTTATAATTATATTAAACTGCCAACGTAATTGCACATAACTATTTATCCTCTTGTAGTAATATTTATCTGACTAAAAAAGTGTGAAATCTTTTTCCAAGTTCTATATGCACTCAGAGAGCCCAGGAAATACTAATATGTTCAGCATATTCAATTTCCTTTAAAAAAAATGCAAGTTGGTACACTAGTAATTTGATCTAAGAACTCTCTAATATGCATTTAAATGTAAGTTTCAGTTCATTGAGTTTTCACAAATAAATGATGGGAGAAATTCTGTTAGTAATACAATATTTATTTTTTTAATACTTTTTGGTGAGGAAAGTGTTGTAAAAGTGACACAAGGCAAAAGCAAAGAGAGCCTGGCTTCACCCCTTCAGACCATAGTGGAATGGGGGAATCGTAGCACGTGGATGCAGAAGTGCTGCTCTACACGACACCACAACTGCCTGACCCTGCAACATCCCCTGCATAAACCCCCTCCAAACTACACTGTTCAGTACTTTCCTTTCCTCTGGAAGAACAGCCAGACGATTCCAGGGTAGGGGCTGCAGATGCTCTTCTGGGTCAGAGCCTCCCAAAGCTTTTCTGACTAATCCCATACCTCTCTCCTTCCAGCTCTTGCTGCTCCCCCAGGAAGGTCAATAAAAACCTCTAGACCCAGCTGAGGGACAGTTGGATGTTTGCCTGGAGAAGACAACCAAGAGAGGCCTTCCAAGCAGAACTATCTTCCAGCAACAGGTCACTCAGCAAGTGGGGCTATGCAATGGCAGAAGGGCAGTGCAAACTCTCAGCAGTGAGAGCACAGGCAGTCAACACCACGTCTCAGGCTCTTGGAGCCCACTTCTCAATGAGTCTCAAGTCTCAGCTTTGCAGATTAGCCTCGTGAACTTCACATACTTTGCGTACATGGCAGAAATTCTCTGGCTGTCAAAGTGATTCAGGGAACTGATTCAGCTAAAACAACAGCTTGACAAAGGGAAAGGGAAAAGGTGAAGGAAGAAGGAAGAGGAGGAAGAAGGAATAAAAAAAGAGAAGGGGGTTTATTACTGGGATGGATTACACCCTGATCTTCACTGCTGAAACAGCTTTGCTGGCACAACATAAGTATAAGTAAGTATTGACTCTAGGAGTTGGCACATCAAACCCACAACTCCCAATACACTGTCATTATCAAAAATGATAACGTTCCATAATTCAAGATCATGACAGATCTTTACTGCAGACAGATCTGCACAGGAGATTGATTTGCTAGTATTTTATAGAATCTGTGTTCTCTACACAGGGTATACATCAAGGTCAATTAGGATAAATATTCCAAGTGTGATTGCAGAACTAAACAGTAATAAAAATAAAATTCAAAAACTCCAAATGCTCAAAACTGTGCATGCAATGACTTTTATGAATGCATGTCAGTGATGCAATAGAGCAATGCAGAATCAACTGCAGGTCAAGAAACATGACCTCATTTTCTGCATTCCAGCTGACTATGTGTGATCTCTAAGTTTCTGTTACAAATTATCCAGCCCTTCTTCGAGTTGAATGGATACACAAGCTGACTTAAGGCTTATAAGCAGGGGTTTTGATTTGGATTCTGAAAACTGAAGAGATAATCAGCTTATCAGCTTTAAACAAGAGAAACTGAAACACACTTTTGTCTTGCTATGCTAGTTTGTTATAACCAAAATCTACACTTTCTGTTCCTCGAAAAATGTAAAGTAACCCAAAACTTACTAAACCAGATTGAAGCACAAAGTGTCTACCTGTTGTGGAAGCTTCAGTACAAGCTTATCTGTAAGCAGACAGATAAATACATACATGCTTTATGGAGGAGACAGACAAATGCAGTGCAACATTCTAGCCCTGTGTCTGCTTTTTGTTTAAAAGTATTCATAGAAGTGAAATGGCAGTGCAAAGCCCAAGACAGTCTTCTGGAGATTTAAAGATGAACAGACTTTGCTGGTAACACAGCTTATAAAACAGAGTATCTCAGCTGACAGGCATTTGAACAAAACTCACATCCTGTATTTTATGATGAGCACAACTGTAGAGGCCACATGATGATTCTTGGGGCTAACTCTCCCTTTGTAGGGACACATGGAACTTTTCTTTCCATGTAGAGAAAATGCTCTAATAAGTATTGTGACTATTGATTACATAGATGAACAAATAGATGATGATCTCAAGGAAGTTTTTAAATACCGAAGAAACAAAAGGTAAAACACCTGAAAAAAATCCCAACACTCTGCTTTATTTTAGTATGTTAGTATTTTAAGCTCAGTCACTGAAACCAGAGAACTGTCCTCTGGCAGTAAACTCTGATGAAAAAGCCTTGACTACTGGAAAAGCCTTAGCTGGATTTTTTTTTTTTTAAATCATCTCTAGGTATAGTGTCTGAGAGCTCAGTGCTCATTTCCACAATCATGTTACCATTCATAACTAAAATTCCATGTCTCATTTCTCCACCCATTCCCAGATTCCCGAAGAGAAATAAAGCCTAACTTTATTTATATTGGGGCTAAGGAGAAACAAAGCCCAACTTGTTTCTAAAGGACTTTGAGACAATTTGTTTTGGAGGTGTACATTCTCCATAAAAAAGCCTGTGTGCCATGCCCAAGAACCCTCTCCCAACATGAAGAATAAGCTATATGTTTTTGCAGAGACATGAATAGTGTCCATACAATAGCTTCTCTTATTAAAGGCAAATAGTTTTCAGACCAATAAAACTGATGCCCAACAGACTCCTTGCTACATATTCATACACTGTCATCACCACAGGAACACAGGGTCCTTGATCATAATCTCCATGCATCATCCCCCCAGTTGTGATCATCCACAGCCCATGTTTCACAACCTACCTATTTCCAGTTCCCCCCCAGACACAACATCAGATCAGGCTCATGTTCTCTCACTGCCCCACGAGTGAGAAGCAGCTCTGAGTTGTGGCCCTGCTGTTTTCCCACCAACCCACACAAAACACCACTGGCAAGCTTACCTTACACCTTTTCCCTCAGATGGGTTAGTTATTTGTGTGCCTCTCTTCAAACACACCAAGGCTATCAATGAAACCTGCCAGAGATTAGCAGCATTAAAACCTCACTCTATCTGCCAAATCAAGATAATTGATCATTGGCTTCAAAAAGCTCAGTGGAAGGCAGATGGATAGATACAGCCATCCTATAAACTTCAGTTCCTCAGGAAACCAGGCTAAAAATAGCTGATCTCAAATGCTTAGGGAACGAATTGAGCTCAAATTAACATAAATACCAACTGGAATGTTAAAATGTGTTGGCTCTTAAATATTACTTTTTTTTAAATGGTGTCTCAAGGGTCAAAATTCTGACAATATTTATATGTAGCAACAGATGAACACTAATTTATTTACAGGGTCCACAATGAGAATAGGTTACAGTCTAGGGTGACATCAGTGCAGATGAATGCAGGATGCCATAAATGACATGACTGTGCAGGGGTGTTTAGCATGTCTCCTCTTCATTCCACAGATCATTAGCTTGTCACTGTGGGTAAAGAAAACATCTAGACTTCAAATCCCTCTAGCAAAAGTGGATACTTTCTTGGGTTTCATCATCTGCTTCCCAGATTTTCAAAATGTTTTAAAATTTCTTACAGTCCAAAATGTTAGAATCTATTTGCTTCACCTGTAACAAATTTTGGTCCAAACCCTACAAAGAGTTATGCACAAGGCTGAAATTTTAATAAAACAAACTATTTAGAACTGAGTTAATATTTGCCAAACCTGAGGACTGGTTTTCTTATTGACAGGGGGTAACTCCAAATAACACTTAACATTCCCAGTGTGAGGAACAGCAAACACATCTTATGCAAACTGATGTTTCTTCATGGTGATGTCTCATGGCAAAGTTAGTACCTACTGGATCCCAAACATCAGCATGTCACCTCCTCTAGCAGGGAAGTTTCAGATAGAGTACTTCTAGAATCTACATGACAAAATATTCTTTCCTCCTTCAATCACAAGAATAAAATGGAGCAAACCTATACAAAGTCCTTATGATCTCTTCCTCCAAGCACCTCAGTAATTTTAGTGTTATTTTCCATCAAAACAAATAAACAAGCAAATTGTCTGAAGTCCAGTGATGTTAATAATCCTAACCTTCTATTGAGGTCAACAGGAAATTAGGACCTTAAATAATTCTTTCTATCTTAATCATTTACCTCCAGCCCTCAGACTGACCAACACAAATTAAAGGTATCACTAGGTGTCCTGGTCTAGATGGACTAAGTTTGTTAGACATGGGGTGGTTTGGATTAAAACAAACAGTTCAGGTTTGGTTCTAACTCAACAAATGTAGTATTTCCCAAAATGTTTCTTTACAGAACTTTCATTCTACTCAAAGATCTAGATAACCAAGAGTGAGAACTGCACACAAGCAAAAATCTAATATTCCTGACTAAGACTTAGTGGATTTCAGAGAACAATAATGTTATGAGGGACTAAAAAAAACTCTATTTGATAGTAAAAGCAGACTCCCCTGAGAATAAATTTGCCTTCTCTTTTCCAGACTCAAGTTTGTAACATCAACTTATGGTCTATAATAAGTTTTCACAGGTTAGATGGTGAAAGCAGGATCAACCCAGCTTCACTGAGGGGTGAGGAAAAAAAGTGGTGAGGAAGGAATTTTGTAATTATGCTATACTCCCCCATTACAGCTAAATCACAACAAAAACTGACGAGAGTTTGGTTTGCAACACCTTCAACAATGCCTTTGTACCTATTGGAAGGGAACCGCAATAACAACTCCAGCAATTGTCCTGGAGAACTGCAACACTGAATTCTTCGAAAGAGAACCATTTACAGGGGAAAAGAGTAAAACACACTGTCCATGAGAAATGGAAAAATGACTTGGAACAGCATTTGGCACAGTGTAAACAACAGAAAGCAGCAAAGAAACTATATAACATTGAAGATGACACTAGAGTAAACTGTACATTTTTAGTCTAAATACATTCAACACGTGGGAAAATCTTTATTAAACTGTAAGGCACAGAAACATCTGTTTTCATTTAGTCTGTGTTACAGCAAACAAACATGAAAGACCACTGCCTGCATCTTCCCCCGGGGCTATTTGCAGGGAAAGGAATACTGTTTATAACATTTGTGCTACAATCAGAGAATTACAAAATAACTTAGGTTGCATGGGAGCTCTGAAGATCATCTGGTTCAGCCTTCCTCCCACCTCATCAAAGCAAGACCAACTTCAAAGTTAGATCCAGTTTCAAAGTTGGATCAGGTTCCTTAGGGCTTTGAGTATCTCCTCCCTGGATGGAGACAGCACAAACCCTCTGGGTAGCTGGTGTTTGACCACCTTACTGGGAAAAGCTTTTTCCTTGTCACAGATGTATTACTGACTCATGTTCAACTTGTTATTCACCGGGACCCCTGGGGCCTCTCTGCAAAACCATTTCCCAGTCAGGGTGTCCCAGCTTGTACTGGTGTGCAGGGTTATTCCTCCCAGCTGCAGGGCTTTGCTGAACTTTATGAGGTTCCCTTTGGCCCATTTCTCCAGCCTGTCAAGGTCCATCTAAATGGCAGCACAAGCCACTGGTGCATTAATCACCACTCCTCTTTTTGAACAGGCTGCAGACTTACTGAACATCCTGTCTCATCATCTAAGCCCTTAAGAAGAATTTTTACAGTGTTGGTCTCAGTGTGAAACAGTAACTTGCCTCTAGCTGAATGTTGTGCTGCTGATCTTGAAGCAGCAGCAGTTCAGACAGGTTTCAGTCCTTTCAGTCCACTGTCCCACCTACCGACCTGACTCATAATTCACCAGTGTCTATGAGACTGTTAAGAGAGACAGTATCAAAAGCTTTGCTAAAGTTGAGATACACAGTTTAGCCAAACCTTTTTCCATGAGCCCTCTATATACAAATTTCAAGACCCTCTGCTGTAGAGCTCTGTGACATTAGGAGCATTCAACAAAACTACCTCAGACAAATAAACCAAAAACAATAAAAGGCACAGCAAAGCCTTTCTCTCTTGCTCAAAACTCAGAACTGGTACCTCAGAACAATCTAAAAAAACCCAACCCCAGAATAAAACATATTAAAATGAATTAGTTTAAAATTCAGTGAAGCCTCTGTATTTGCATTACATTTGTTACAAACAAGGGAGATGAACAAGGACATGATTATGATGATGCACAGCACCTCATAACTTAACTGAATTTCTGTGACTTCATTAACCACTTTTGTTGGAAAAGTTCAGAGAAAAACTCAGGGTCAGGCAAACACCCTTAACAAAAAGCACTGTGCATATTTAAAAACCCAGTAGAGTAACAAGTGAATTTTAAAATGGTCTAATTTTAAAACCAGAATAGAACTTCAGAAATAGGTGGAACAAACTTCTCATTTACACCACCATAGGTCATTACTCCATGCAGGCATTATTTTCTATGTAAAAGTTTATCTTCTTTGCTGTAGCTCTCTCCCCAGAAGGGACTGAAGAAAAAACCCCAACTCTGTTAGAAAGTAGCAGGATTATGATCTACTTTTCTAACAGGTGCCAGTGTAAACTGTTCCTACACAGCCAGGGTAGCTTTCCAATGCCAATCACTTCCAAAGTGGACACGATTCTGACCTTGGCAGCAGTAACCTGAACTATTTCTCAACCAGCCATGTGGGAGGACAAGAGTCAGCCCAGTATCAAATCCTTTCACAGGCACAAGGAGGATGCCATCACTTTTTGGACCCTTGACAAGGTGGGGAAGGCACGTGAGACAAGGTAGAGAATCCTCATGTGAATATTCTATATATGTTGCAAGTGGAGTTTTTCAATTTCTAAATTTCATACATATCTATTGCCAGGAAAGTCAGAGAAAGTTTAAACTCTTGAAAAAAAATATTTTTATGAACATAAGAACTACCAATGTGATTCTTAAGTCTTCCCAATTGGATGTTTAAACCCTTGGGTTTGGCAAGCCTGAGAATATTTTTGCCTTTCTTTAAACATACAAGCTGAAGAAGTGACAACAAGCTTCACTTTTTGTAATTATTGTGCTTTCCATTTTTCTTTTCTTGTTTCCTCCTGCATATGATTTTAATATTTGAATGGTTTTAATGATTCTTCAGTCCCAATCCCACCAGCTTCCCTGTGAGTGGCTATGGAGAACCCCACTGGCATCCTCCTGCAGGACAGGATCAGCTGCAGAACATGATCTTTGCTTAAATTATACTCAGATGCATTTCCTTACAGGGAAGTTTTTCGAGTGGTTAGTATGAACTTAATGGATAAACAGCTCTTGAGGTTTTCTTTCTTTCTTTCTTTCTTATTTTGAGCAGTGCAAACCAGGTGAACTTCTGGAAAAACACTGCACAATACAGACACAAATCAAGACAAAGAACAGAACTAAACCCAGCGAACAATATGACAAGGGAAAGTGACAAAAGACTATACTGATGGCATGTCCACAGGAAGAGCTTATTTCTTTAATCATACAGTCCTTAACTAAGCTTTGTTGCTCAAGATTATACTAAGTTAATCGCCAAAGTCCTAAACATGCCCTAAAATTCATAACAAAGCGAGAAGGAAAGGAAAGTTTCTTGACAAATAAACATTTTAATCAAGTGGGGGTTTTGTTGGGTCTCTTTTTGGTTTTTTTTTTTTTGTATGAATAGGACCCTTCTACTCTGTCAAGACCACTACATGGCTGGTGTTAGCATAGTTCAGCTCTTATAAAGGGTTACACTGAGATGAATTTACTACCTCTGTTCCTGAAGGTCACTTGCTCCACACTGCATGTACCAATGATTGGGTTCAGAAGACAAATCACTCTGAATGTTCACTGCAATACACTTTACTACTGTCAACAAAAAGATACAACAGTAAAGCAGATTTTCACTAAGATGTATTAACTCTCTCCAAGCAGCTTTCATAGACAGGAACCCTGGGAACCATGAATATATAGCAACAGTTACAACACACCTACTTTCGTTTAATAACTTTTTCTCATTTTGCTTTCCTTTATTTATGAGTTGGTAATCTAAATTTTATAATCTCTTTTGTTGAGGGATGAGAAAATAAAGAGCCTTATACCACAGGAAAATAATCCATTATCAGATACAACCTTCTGGTAGCTTGCTGTAGTGATGTTTTGCCCAGGCACTGACTGCACTGACTGACTAAAGTCCCTTTATCTACCATGTAGCAGAAACAAAACCAGAACAAATGCAACAACATTTAATCAGAATATTTAAATAGGTCTGTATCAGGTAGGATAAAGATTATCAATGTATTCTGAAGTATTAAGAGCCCTTTGTAATGACAACCTGCGAGTGCTCCAATTTTGTTTGTATTTTGAAAGCAAATCTTATGGGAAATGACATTCTGGCCTTCAGGCACTATACTGAGTTCAGCTAATTAATAGGCTAAATTGATTTTTCTTCTTAAAGGAGGCTTGTTTTGATTGATTTGGAAGAAAAAAGTGACATTGATGACAGCATTAAGCAGGGTGAGATTTTAATTTTGGGAGAGAAACGCAGTGCAATAAGGTACTGGAAAAAGCAGAGCTTTTCTTAAAAAGCTACATTGAATGGTGTTTTTACCTAGATAGTACATCTGTTAAACATTCTTCAAGAAGTCAGAAGCTTTTCTAAATCCCAGTGGTAGCAGTAAAAAAGACCAACTCCGACAACAATTGAAGGATTCAGAACTGCTCCATTCATGTGTTGTTTCCTAGATAGGTGCATTGAAATGAAATGTGATGTAATTGCCACTAAATAGAAATCAGAAAAACCCTTTCTGCTTTGATATTTAGTTTCCTGATTAGAAACAAAATTAGACATAGCTAATAAGAAATAGGCTGTTCAGTCTTTAATTGGTGTGAAAACAATTGATGCCTTTTACACAGAGCTGCTTAGGGTCACTCTTCAGTTTCACAAACACACAATTTCCCCCAGACTGTTCTCCCTTCCCAAAGCATGTGTATTAGCTAGAAAACTGTAAGAATACAGAAGCTCTCATAGATTCAGGTTTCACAGATATCTATGAGAGAATATTTGTATTTGCTTTTTACATGTACAGAATTGTATCCACATGTGAAGTCTATCTACTGTGGGAGTCTTCCCCTGTCTCACCCCCAATACTTATTCTGTAAGCTGGGAGAAAACCAAAACTGACTGCTCTGAACAACCTAATTTCACTCTCTGTATGTTCTATATTGTACTGCATTTCCAGGCAGTACTTTAGTATGCCCATACTTTCTCATGGATAAAGTGGGAGGATAAGAGTCTATCGGCATTCCTGCAGAGACCAGAAGAACCAAAGAGAACCTCTGGAATTGCAGAGAACTTATTTATTTATTTAAGCTCTTGGATGTACTCTCTGAGAAATCACTGCATTAAACACAACAGCAGGAAGAGATGATGGTTGAAGAACTACAAAAAGCAGAATATAACTTCACAGAACTTGCTGTTTTTCTAGCCAGGAGTGAAGCTGCAACTTTGTGAGGGGCAGAGGGAAGGAAGGACTAGACACAAAGTAAGGAGCTCCTTGCTTGCACCCATCCCTCTGAACCACTGGGGCATGCCAGATGTGCACTTGTCATTCAACACTGCTGAGCTGCTGAATGGGGCTGAAACATGTGGACAGACAATGTGCTGCAAGAGCCCAATTTTCATCCCCAAATCAGCTTTCTGACCTTTCCCCATCCCTACACCAGCCTCAGCTTTGGTTTCACTACATGTACTGTAACTAATACAACTCTTCCAATTATAGACCTTCCTCCTGGCAATGCCAGGAAAATATGAAGAATAACTCCTCTATGCTCTTCTGCATCTCACAATTTCCAGGGCTGCTGTTAACAGTGTGTGTATTAAACCTGTGGTGGAGGGGAACTGAGCCTCAGCCAGGGCCAGGAGCTGCTCTTCATGGAGACAAAACTCAGGGAGGCCTGGCAGCAGCTCAAGTCAGAGCTGCTGGGCTTTGCTTGCTCCCTGATGCACGAATAAATAAAACACAAATAAACCTCAAAACAAATCATTTCTGTGTCAGATGTCTTTCTCTGCATTGCCACAATGTATACAGAGGTATTCACTACAGAGATACCAGCTATTCTTATTTTAAAAGTTTCTTCCAACATACTTTCTATATTAAATGTTATTTGCTGAGGTGTAATAAAGCACAGCCAGCATTCCCAAGCTGCCCCTGTGGAAATTATTTAATCCAAGACAGACAGACACAGGAGCAGGTGAATAAGTAACAAAGACACTGATTGCATTCAAATACAGCAATCTGTGGAGGGAAAATCAGAATACACTACAATGTTCTCTGGAGCAAATGTGTGTCAATGTTTGCAGTGAGATTACAGAGGGCCTGACTCGTATTCTCAAAATCATTTGTATTGCTTTATCAACACGTATCTCTCCATGCACAGCAGGAAAAAAAGTCATCATAATGTTTCCAAATCAAAAAACAACCATACAGCTTCTACTCTCTTTACCACTTAAAAAATAAAACTGCATGCTCTTTCCTCTCCTTGGTATATTGACTCAAGATAGAACAGAATAGTCTGACTGAGATTGATCTGGGAAACACATTTCAATAGAGATGCTGCCCCTCAGACACAAGGGATTACAAAAATATTCTTCACGCATACATTACTTACTAGATAAAAAGAATTTGTAAAATCAATATAGTGAAAAAGAAACCAACAGAACACTTTCTAAAACAGCTATTTCCTAATCCTCTAGCTATGCATACTTTTACTACTAAAAACACTGAGCTACCTGCACATACTCAGATTCACTGCCTGCATACCTCTTTCAAACAAACTGAGTTATTTACTAACACTTCAGAAACTTTTTTATTTCAGACAAAACATCTTGAAAAAGGCAGGCTGTGTTCACAGAGAGCTACTAAAAGTAATAGATCATAAACAGTGAATTTTACAGTACAAGTCTTTGAGAGGGAAGCAAGGCTAGTAACAATGCAAAAAAAAAGACCATCTATCATCCTAAATCCCTTCTTGTGCAAAGATCAGAAACTGCTCAGTCTTAGGAAGGGCATCACCCATGTCCTAACAAAGGCAACCTTCAAAACAGCTACTTGCTGTGACAGAGAGAAGCAAAGATTTCAGCAAGCACTACTATCTACCCTGTGCTGTTTAGTTACAGCAAGAAAGATCAAATATTACAGTCAAGACCAACACCAGAGGGACATGCCTAACTGGGGCTTAATGTAATCCTAAACCATTTGCCAGTGAAATGTATTTGCCTTTACAAGCTTCCAAATTTGTCACTTTCTCCAGTTTTTGTTATGGAAGCCTCTCAAACTACAAAATACCAAATCAAGATTTTTTGGAGATAAAAAACCTTCCAATTTTACTGGCATTAAGATTATGATTAAGAAGTCACATTTTATGCAAGCTTCCTCTTAAAAGGAACAACCAAGTTAAAAATAATTGATGGGGTAAAGTGCTTATTGCTTATTGAACAACTAAAAGTTTTCACTTTCTTTGTTCCACGTAAAACACAATTCAGTACTAAGCCCATTTCTTCCTTGAGCCAACAATTTTGAATATTCATTGGAGAAGACAAAGATAAAAAACATAACTGTGTTGAGTATGAATCTGCAGCTTAGTGACAGGCTTTGCATGTTATCTATAAAGTCTCTACTGTGCTCCAAAAGATCTTGTCTAAAATGTTGCCTGGATATTTTGCCACTTTTCATTGTTGGTGAAATGGGGACCACAGGATAAAATAGAAACAAGTTACTAGATTTTCATCTTTAGTAAAAATTTTAAAATGAGTCAGATCTAGAAATTGTATATAGTATGACTTACTTAGGATACTCTAGTTATGGTATATTGTACTCCTTCATGCTAATCATGCCTGAAGTCATGACCAGAAATGACAGAAATATAAGCTGAGATTTCAGCCATACAATGTTATATTTACCAACTGCAATTAGTGAGTTTTCTCATTCTGCAGTTGCACTCTGCTGGCTTTTCAAATCCAGTGGATAATAAAAGACATAACCACAACCACCTGGTTACATATTCAAATCAATTCAATCCAGATATAAATAGCCTCAATGTAAAAACATGAATTCATAAACTGCTGAGAATTCAGTATCTTAGTTCACTGCTGGAATTAATTTCTTTTCAACAGACTGGTTGTCTAGAGAATACCCATAATGCAGTAAATGAAAACATGTGTGTCACTGCCAGCAGTGAGAATTCATGAAATTGTAACTGATGGATATTAAAAAAAAAAGATCCATGATGGGAAACCAATGGTTTGGCAGTCACTGGAATAAGACTGATAAAGCTGAAGATTCCTGGGTTTGGCTGTATTTTCCTCTCACTTAAAAATGGAACAAATATTGTCTTATATGAAGGTCAATACCCCTTCACGGGGTATTTCCATAGAGAGATGTTTTAGAAACAGAAGATTCAGTTTTTTGTCCCCTTGCAAAACAATGTGTAGTGGATAAACTGCAAGGAAAAAGACTGGCCCATCTCTTTAATTTAAAGAAAAAGTATATGCATCAGAGTTTAAATCATAAAAATTTCAAAGCATTTTTAAAAATTACAGGAGCAGTCTGAGAATTTGTTATTACCCTGTTCTGCAGATATCTCAAAAGAATTATACTTTCTTAACATTTTTACAGTAAATTATTCAGGTAGAGGGATACTAGATGTTTTACAAACACTTAACTTTTAATAACTTTCCTGACCTTGCCAACAGCTGCTGATAGTATCAAGTTATACAGATAATTTGTCTTGGCTTTGCATTTGGGGTTCGCTTCCCTTGTTAAGGCATTTAACTATCATCTCCATTTCATAAATATTTTTGAGTGTCACAGTGCACCTGCCAATCAACAATTTGGGTATGTAGCTGCCAGCAGGTACCAAAGTGAAACAGAAGAATCTGGCTACAGACAGAGAATGCAGAACAGCACAATAGCTGCTGATGCAAGCTACGGTTCTGCTTGCATTCAAAACAGCAACTGCTGCCTGGTTTAGTAGGTCAAGGTTAATGTGACAAAAATAATCAATGAAGTTAGTAACTCAACATTTCTGACTTACTAAAACCCTCACTGGGAATGTTTGTAACAAAAGTCTTGGACCTGAGCTATTCTGGACTCTAGGAAAAGAATTTCTGCAGTGAAGGGGCACTTACATCCCTCTGAAGTGCTATGTTGGTGCAGGCTGTGGGGGGACAGAGAAAGGCACACTAAACAGAGTGGGTCTGAGTAAATGTTGTGATTAATCAGAGACAGTTTATTGAATAAAAGCATCCCAAACAAACGGCACATGAGATAAACCCAAGCTTAATATAGCTCTAGGGAAAAGAGTCCTAACCAAGCCTAGTATCTATTTATCAAAAGGTTTTGTAGCTTATGAAGCCTCATCCCAGAGGATTACACAAGTGGTTGCAGATATCTTTTAACAGCAAGAAATGAATGCAAATGCTCCGTCTTTGGCAAGGAACTTTGCTATAACAACCACAATTTCTCAAATTAGAGAAAACAGTTATTTTGTGATTACTGCACTCTGTTTCATGTGGGGCCCTGCAGAGTGACTGCTGGTACAGCCATCAACCATCTAGAAATGGTGAGGGTGACCAAACAGTGGTACAGGCTGCCCAAAGAGGCTGAGGAGCCCCCATCCCTGGAGTTTTCAAAAGCCATCTGGACATGGCCCTGGGCAATTTGTTCTGGGTGGCCTTGCTTAGAAGGAAGATTGGACAGATGACACCAGGTCCCTTCCAATCTCAGTCAGTCTGTGATTCTGTCATATACTATACATGTAATAATATATTATAATATCAGTTACTGATACACACATTCTCATTCTCTCTTTAAACAGTATTCAATAAAACTGTTTGGCTGATATAAAATCTGACTGATATAAAATCACCTCCCTCAAATTGCTGTTCACGCTTCTTTTTCTTCTTAAAAGAAGCGTGAACAGCAATTTGAGGGAGGTGATTCTTCCCCTCAACTCTACTGTTGTGGAACCTCAGATGGAGCACCACATCCAGCTCTGGGGTCCCCAGCAGAGAAGAGACAGGGACCTATTAGGGGAGTACAGAGAAGATGATCAGAAGCTGAAGCATCTCTCCTATGAGGACAAACAGCTGACAGTCAGGGTTGTTCAGCCTGCAGAAGACAAGGGTCTGGGAAGACCTTGGAGCAGCCTTCCACTAAGTAAAGGGGGCCTGAAAGAAGGCTGGAGAGGCACTTTTTACAAGGGCATGTAGTTATAGGACAAGGGGGAATGGCTTTAAACTGAAAGGCAGTAGATTTAGATTTTATATTAGGAACAACTTCTTTACTGTGAGGGTCGTGAGGCACTGGCAGAGGCTGCCCAGAGACCCTGTGGATGCCCCTTCACTGAAAGTGCTCAAGGCCATGCTGGATGGGGCTTTGAGCAACATTGTCTAATGAAAGGTGTCCTCCCAAGGAAGGGGGGTTGGAACCATATGATCTTTAAGATCCCTTTCAACTCAAACCATTCCATGCTCAGTGATCCGGAATTCAAAACAGATTACCTAACTGTAGGAGGAAAATGAGACAATTTGGTAATTGTCAGGTTTATTTTGCCTATTAACTGTATTCTTTTAATGCAACTTGAAGAGTTAGATTTGTTGCAGAAGTCTACAGCAAAGCTACCTCCCTCTCAGAAACAATAAAGAATTTCAGCTCCTGCACTCAGTAATAAGTGCTTCTTCATGTCTGTGACTTCCTCTGCCCCCGTGCAAAGGGGAAAAAATAGACTAAGGCCAAGATTCTTCTCTCTGCTCTTGAGCTTTTCCCATGTGTTTAGCAAGAGTTTGTGACAAACTGGCAGAACATTCCTGCTCTGCTTCAAGTAGCTGTCCTGTTGTGAGAAAGTGCCATTGTCCAAAAGAACAGACGGAACTGGGATTCCTGGTTAATTTCCTTTTTCAGCTGGGGACATTAAAAGTCTGACAACACACAGAGTAAAAAAAGTAGGAGAGAGACATTTAAGTGCTCCCAACACTAGGACCAGAAGTAAAAATATGCAACTAAAGCTTCCTATTTTCTTCTTCCAAATGAAACTAGAGGCAATTTTTTTTAAAGTTGACCTCTCTCATGATATCTGATTCTTCAACATATGACAAATTCTTTAAAATGTTTTCCTTATTGTAGATGACATACAGATTACTACAGATTACTCAGTAACAAATTGCTGATCAAATTTTATTACTAAAAAAACCCCGATCTTCTTGGAAGCAAAACTATAAAACAGCTACAGATTTTTAAAAAATTGAATTAAGCAATTCACATCCTGCTGAGCAGGATACCAGTGTCTTTATGATGCACTACCTGTTTCTGAGAGCAGTGAATGCACATGTTTTGAATGGCCCCTCTGCTACTGCAGCTGCTTTCTTACAACTAGGATTTCAACCCTTAGGTTTATGTTAACATAGGATTAGCAGTAGTATGTGTTCCTCCCTCCCTCCTTTCCTCTTTCACACATACATGCCTTTGAAGCCTAAAGCAGTTGCAAGTCTAAAAACAAGGACTGAAATTCCTTCAACTTGCTAAGAGAAACCTGAGATGTATCCATTGCCTCTTCTCTGAACAACTGAAAAAGCACAATAAATTCTCAACCCTCCTTTCAGCCTTTGCCTGAGGAGCTCTATGAGCAGCTGAAGTGGGTCTGCAAGCTGCAAAATAAACCTGCAAGCAAAGACTATCCAGTATGCTTGACAAGAAGTAAAGAGTTACATTCAACATCTCAATTAGTAGTTACATCTACATCATGCATCTATATTTATATATATCAAGTACTCCCATATTTTTAATTACTTCCAGCATGACTATGATTGCTGCTAATCAAAGTTAAGGAAAAAACAGACTTCAGATGAATGTACAACACAGTTCATCCAGCTCTGCAAGATTCTTTTGTGTTTAAGGCAAACTGGTTATTTGCATCAAGCGGTGCCAGATAACCCTAATTGTGTGAAGAGGACAGTAAGACAGCACTAAAGCCAGCACCTATTATAATAACCTGTAATCTTACACTGGAGCTGTAACCAGTTTGTTTTGGGGTCAAAAGAGTGTGGTGTTAGGTTGTTTTTATATTAACACATATGATTCACTCTGAACAAAAGAATCAGAGCTTACTTTAATTTTGCCAATTTGGGAAGGGAGAGTAAACTGACACCAGCCAGCATTCAAGTGTTTCTTCCAACTCTACCCATGAGATCTATCAAAAGTAAATTAGGGGAAAGCAATTCAGAGTAGTATTTCCTGCCTTTTGAAAGGTCAGTCCAGACCATGTGAATATTTAGTTATCTTCATAAATGGTGACCTGGATTTTGGACATCAAAGGTTAGTATGACTGTGTAATCAAAGAACTATATAATCTAAGGGCATGCTGAATGTTGGACCTCTATGAGGTTTGTTTCAAATATCTTCTAAGCACACAAAACTGCATCACCAAAAATCCATGCAGGCCTCAGTAGTTACTGTTAATATCTTTATCTTCAATCATGGAAAAACTGAGAGAAGGTCTGTTCCAAAATATAGTGGAGGTCACTGAAGAGCATTTACTAACACAGAACCTAGATCTGATTTGTCCTCTGAGTCTTATATAAGAGGTCAGGATTCCATCATTAAATTACTAAAAACATCTCCTGGACCACATGTTTCAGTGCTTAAAGAAGCTGCTTCACTTATCAGTCAATGGAGCATCCACACAGCACCTCCTGGGAGACTTCATTAAAGGAAGCATATGAGGAAGAACAGGCTATAAAATAATGACCTGAGGCTTGTTTTGTTTCAAATACTTGTACCTCAGCATATTTGGTCATCCACACCCAAAATGCACACCTATTTCTGTGCTAATTGGTTGCGCCTTAAGGCTGTTTTCACCTGCTTCCTTTTTGGAAATGGATGATTGACTGGATAGTGTTGTTTCAAAACTTGGCTTAATGAAATTGTGAGCAGTGTTCTTGTATTCTCTCTTTCCTGAATTTGCTGATTTTAATGTGAATTCCTTTCTCTTCAGTATCTTTTTGGTGACCCACACAGACGTTCTGTCTTGAGCTGTACTTATTAGGACAAGGAAAGACAATCAAAATTATGTCCAGAATCCAGATTTTGTAGAACTGTCACAGCACTATTCTAGCCAGTGAGACACCACCATTCCACATGCTGTTTCAAGCAGAACAAACACCAGTGTACTTACTTCACTTTCTTGCAACCCTAAAGTAACCACAATCTTAAGCCATCCCAAAGCATGGAGGCTCTTGGATGGTAATTATTCATATGAGAGTCAGCCCTTTACCACTTTCCAGTTGGTGGCCTGGGCAGACTTGAAATGTGTGCTTTCTTCTCTTATGTTTTTGGTTAACAGCCCACCTAGTTAAAATACTGCAAGAGTCTGTGCCTCTACTCTTCCCCAGCAAGCTCAGCAGGCGCTCTGCCAACTCCTCCTTTTCAGTTGTGAGGGAGAACAAGAATATCCTGCTGCAGCAGCCAGCTGGCTACCTTCTCCTGTCAAGGACTTAATATACTTCCATAAAGTATTCAGCTGTTGCTGGATGAGAGACAGAGTGCTCTATAGTGCCTTCTTCAAACAGTCCTCCTCCTTGACTAGCACAGACTGAATGGATGAAAGAACCATATGCAAAGAAACAGGAATGAGGGTACAAACACAGCCTTCATTCTTTGGATAATCAAAAGTCACCTAATTCATCTTAACCTTTAAGGCAAACATTTTCTCTCCAGGACAAAGGCTCACCAGATAAAAGTTCAGGCAAATTTGAAAGCTACTTACATGTTTTATTGTCTTCTCACCATACTTAGCTCAAGTTTGGCTCAATAAAAGCTTTCTTGTATCAAGCGTGAAAACATTTCCATTCTCTTAAAAACAGTGCAAGAAAACCAAAGATTTCCAATCTTGTTTTAAACATGAATATTCCCTCTCAAAGACTCTATCTCAAACACTGCATCACTAGGAAAGTGAAAATGAAAGTGTGGAAGAATAAGTAGGACTTGCCAATTCTTACCTTGTTTTCTTCATGTATAACAAATTCAGTCAGCACTGGAACTTCTGTTGTCACGGCAGCAGGAAGCCTACCTTTCCAGTAATTTGGAATTATCTTGTTGGCCATTTCAGTCAGATGCTGGAAAACTTGCTCCAGCTACTCACTCTGCCTCATTTCCCAGCCCTTCTAGAGACAGCCTGTCCTGCAGGTGCCACACTGCACCCTCCTCCCTCTTCTGCCCAAGGGTCAGCACTCACACAGCAAGCAATAAATACTCAGCAACCTAGGCAGCTCTTCCCTGGCAGCTGGCAACAGGCTGAAATAAGGGCATGAGCCTAGGAAATGAGAAGTTGAGCCCTGGAATGGGAAAAAGGGGCCAAGACAGCCACAGGGCTCCTGCTCTGGGGTGAAGATGGGAGCAGTGGAGAGAGGCAATGAACAGATGTGAAGCCAAGTAGATTAACTCACTTAAGCAGCTGTGGCAGGAAGTGCCTGGTGAGAACAGAAATCCCCCAATCTTTCTCCATTCTGAGAACTCAGAACATTAAACTGTCTCTTGAACAAACAGGTTCCAAAATTAAAACAACCCCAATCACTCTTTTGTCGATCACTTGCATTTTCAAAAGCCTGAGTTTCTTTTTAAACTGCTGCAGCTTGCCATATTTAAAGGCATGGAACTGACATAAGCTGATTTACACCACCTTACTGTTAAATGTATCACTTAGGTTTCACTTAAGAAGTCAAGTGTCCACTGTCTTTGGATATGTGAAATGGCCTGTGCTGAGCTGGTTACTTTGGGTATTTTTAATGAAAGTTATTTTCTTCACTCAAATATATTGCAGACTATTGTAATTTGGATTCAGTGTATTTCTTAAAAGACCATTCTCCTGACACCAACATTGATAATGCCAAAAATAATTAACAGATTAGTCCCTTTCTGCCCTTACAGAACGTGGAGAGTAAGGAGCAGGCAGATATGTTATGCCTGCACATACAAGTTTATGGCTCTAATATGCAACTGTGCCTTAGCAGAATCTTAGTACAGCTTTTAGCTCCAATTAATCATGTTAATGTAACAGACTTGCAATTTGCAGTAATTTTTTAAGAGATGCATCATTAACTTTCTGCTGTATGTAAGCATGGATAGGCGGCAATTAAGAAGAGGAGCCAGTGAGGGGTTCTGCTTCCAATTCTGACAGGCTGCACTGTGCAGTCACTGTTAATTTCTAGTGCTCTTCCTTTATGTGACTGTGTCATTCTGTGATGTTTAAGGCACAAATGCACCAGACCTCCAGTGTTTAAGTACAGACCAAAAGAAAAACTAATTCAGGTAAGTCAGAGATTTGTACAAGTCCAGCACAGTGCTTTCCCCCTACTTTCAGTGAGCTTTTTTATACTTCTGCATCTTCAGAGGCTCTCTTTTTCCCACCTATCCTACCCCTTTTCCATCACTCTCTTGTCTGCACTTGATCTGCCACTAAAGCAGACTTGCCCTTCTCTAAACAAATCCTTCTTCTTCACCTCACCCTCTTCTAGTCAGTCAATCACCAAAACACAAAATAATAATTGGCCCATTTCTGTGATGCAGTTTAAACTGAATAGTTTGAATCTTACAAAGCTGAGATTAATATTACTTTCATCCATTTAGAGGAAGTAAAAGAAGAAGCAAACTGCTAGAACTTTCTGCTGCAGAAAGATTGTGGAGGTAGGAGGCATCAGCAGATCCAAAAGGGGCTTTGGATGCTGGGGAATAAGGAGAGAAAGGCAGAGGAGCGAGTGCTTGTGCCAGGTTCGGAGACAAAATGTTAAGCCAACCTCTCTCAGTGCAGTGTTTGTGTTTCCATTAAATGATTTTATCAGAGAGGGTCAGGGAAACAAAAAAAACTGGAAAAAGAAAACAAAGCCAACAAGTTTACTATCTGTCATGCTAGATGTTGCCACATCTTCGGCTGTGCCCCAGGGCTACCCTTATAGATGTAATTGTATCTTTGCAGTCATTGGTTGTATCCTCATAGTTGCAAATAAAAGAAGATGAGGGAGCAACCCCAACCCCAATGAGCAGAAATGGACACACTGACTCACAGGTCAGGATGAGCCCTGGCTCTAAGCTACCCATAGCTCAATCAGCTCTCCTCAGAGCAGCCTAAAACACAGCCAGAAACCCAGCCAACAGCTAAGGAACATGGAAAATCATGGGCCTTGGTCCCCAGCTTACTCTCTGTTCCTCTCAGACATCAGTAAAGGAATGTAAAACAAACCCACTCCTGGACTGAAGCCTGAAAGTGAAGGCAAAGGCATTTTCTTTACAGAGAGGGCACTCGGTGCTACAGTGCTTTTCAGGGCCATAACTCTAGAACTGTGACAGGAGAAGAGGAGTTAAAAACCATTTATATGCTGAGGTACAGAGCTACATACAGACCCAAGCACTTCATACCCCAGTGCAGTGTTTTTCAGCTGATGGCAGCAAGTGCTCAGGAATTCATGGATCATTCCTACAAGAAGGGAGTTCATTGATGTGGTATGGCCTTCCACATGCACCTCCTTTCCAAAGGAGTTTGCACAACCACTAGACAGTCTTTTGGGGCCTTCAAATGCCCCCAGAGGAAAACAGTGATAACTGGTGACACCCATTCACCTGGGAAATACCAATGTGAGGATCTGATGGCTACAAAGGACAAATGGATTACCTGTCAGTAGTATGAGATGTCTTCAAGAGAGGAGGACAAGTTATTTATCTTCACAAACAATCATAATTTACAGTCAAATTAGCCAGGCATCTTCTGTTAAAATGTCTAGCTAATTTGAAATTTAAACATAATTACCTAAGCTATCTACAGTTTAAAAAAAATTGGTTCGCATTAGTTATTTTAGTTATTTAATCCTTTCATGCTACTTTACCGTCAGGTGAACAAATTTCATTTTCAAGTATTTAACAGGCAGTAGCTAGTGAATTAATTCTGAGTGCTGAAGGAGTTAACCTTCAGTTTAACTCTCAGTAAAACACTGCCACTGGGGACTTGAGCTCTGGTTTTTTTCTTCCCCCATGGCATCCTAAATAGAAGCTGAATTCAAAATACAAAAATAATAAAAAATTAAAAATTAAAAAAAAAAAAGCAAAAAACCCAAAACAAAACAAAAATACACACACACACACAAACCACCATGTCGAAAACATACCTGGAATTTATTTCACACTTATACTTATGCAGGAAATCAATCATTTCAGTGAAACAAGCAACAACAGCATTAGCTGACCCTCAAAGACTTGTTCTCTCAGCCCAAGGAAATGCTGCACCATTTCATCAGTAACCTTTTGTCAGTTCTCCTGGCTAAGCTGTGTGTATACGATCTTCCCTGTGATGAAACATCAGCAGCACAGCTCTGAAATGCTCTGCAGAGAAGTGACCTTTCCACTGAAAGGCACACATACCTGTTCAAAGGTACAAAGGCATATATAACTGCTCAAAGTTACTCATTTCGTGGAACAGAAACAGGAAGAAATGGCAATGGCTACACTCAACCTACATAGGAGAAACAAAAAGATTACCTTCTCCTAATCCTACTTCTCTAACAACAGCATCCAACGAAAAAAAGTCTGAAAACTTAGCTCTTCCAAAGTTGGTGTGAATCTTCAGAAGGGTTTGCTGACTTTTTTAAAGTAGATGCAGTTATGAAAGTCTCTCTGGTTCACAAAGGCTGCTTTCCTGCAGCTTGCTATTTCTACCTTGCTCTTCCTGAGATTTTGGCAAAGTCAGAGTTGAGTAGGTTGTGACACAATCAGCCATTTGAAGCGTTTGCTTTCCACTTGAATTTTATTTTTAGAATCTCCCATAGTCTTTCAAAGCACACATACCCATACTTTGACATGAAGTAAAAAAACTACAAAGAAAAGCTGAAGGGTCTGACAAACTCTAGAACATAAGTAAGCTTATGACACATCTCTCATTTATAAAATGACTACTGCCTCATTTCTTTTATAAGCCCACAGACCTGTATGTATGGCAAACACTCCTTTGCCATACAGAAAACCTGAAGGTTTCTACCTCAGAACTACAAGTCACGGGCTTAAAAGTATCAGATCTTCAACTGGTGACTGAAATCCAATTAAGGCTCTCAAAGAAAAAAAAAATTCTAGAACACATTAGTCCTCAATTCCTACAGTTAAATGTTTCTTAGGGACCTTGAGCAATCTGCTCACTGCCTTCAGCCAAGAGTTGAACCATTTGCAGAGTCCCTTCCACTCTGTATCATGCTGTGATTGAGCATACAAGTGCTTTCATGAAAAGCATTTTCTTTTGCCAGCCACCACATTTATCATTGACTGCAGAGGTGTTTCCGAACTACTCTGGAACATCTAAGAACAAAGAATACTGAGCTACAAATACTTCTGGTTGCAGAGCTATTCTGTGTGAATCCAGTAATAAAAACTACTCGATAATGTCCTTTTACATTTGCTGAGCAGTATCTTTGTAATAAAGTTTTGACAAAGCAGTCTCTTTTACATGAATTTACATGTATTACCTTGATTAATTCTGCAAAATCCCTCTTGTTTCAATTCTGTTCACCAAAATGGTTGTATCTGAGATTCATTTCAAAAGGCAGCTCTCTCAGAGGAGACTCCTGGATGACATCACCATATAATGTACCCCAGCTTATATCCAGTAACTCCAGTCAACCAAAGACAGTGTAGAGTGGATGAGGATCCAGCTCATCCCTGCCAGCAAGCAGAAGGCAAGGAGCTCCCTAACTCACAGTCACTCCAGATCCAGGACCTGCTGCTCTGCCCAAATGTGCTCGTTACAAAAGATCAGAGAGAGAGTTCTACGAGGAGCTATGTGACCTGTCCACAGAAAGGATACAAAGAGGAATGTTTACTAAGTAAGGACAAAACTCAGATGTTAGATGGGGGTGAGATGAAAATAGGGAATAAAACTGAGCATCTGCACCAGGGAATGAAGCAATGAAACGTGGAGAGTCACTGAAGAGCTAGTTCTTCCTTCTTTATGCAGGAAGAACTAGCCTCTGAATGCTAAGCAACAGCTACACACAAATACATATTGCCCCACTATCTACTAAATGGAGATAATTGTAAATTCAATAAGAACTGTATGAAAACATAATGGCATGAGAACAAGACCAGAATTATAAAAGCAAGGCAAACTGAAGAAAAAAAAGAAGAAATTACTCCACGTTCAACCAGAAAACCAAGGGGGAAGATAACAGTGAAAGAAACGAGAAGAAAAACTCCCTGCTGCTGTGCTCTGCATGAATATTTGCATCTGCCAACAGGCCATCAAAAAGCAAACTGGCACTAAGTCATAATTCACCATTTGCTATTTATATTCTGGCAGCATTATGTTTGTGCAATTTCTATCAAAGCCTCCATTTTGGGGATGGGGATAAGAAAAGGAGATATTGTAATCTACTTCTGCAACTGCTGTTTGTATTTGCTGAGTTATCTGGCACTTGATGTGTGCCTCATGCATCACTTTTTATTCAAAAATTGACATATTTATCCAAGAATGATTTTAACACGGTAGCCTGACTCAGATACACACAAAAGCTTTGGCAGACATTTTCAGCCATGCATTTTATGTGATTTACACATTGGCATGCAAAAGACAACATTTAATTGTGCGTGCGTATTGTAATCGCAGCCTGGTGCAGGCAGCTCATTGGAGCAGTGGAGATAAGTTTACAGGTAAGCAGCATATTAATAAGTTTCTGAAGGCTTTTAAATCTGGGAACTGGTGGAGCCCTTATACTGTACCAAGATAAGACACACTGCTTTAATCACTGCATCCTAGCTATAAAGGTTTCTTCAGATAATTTTAATCTAGTCAAATTTCACTTTCAAACCACAAATTATCTTAAGTAAAAATTGGATATTTCCTCCCACTCTCAGAGTTTGAGGATGAATGAGAATATGACTATGCCATTGCAGAAAGCATCCCTAATTCTGACTGTAGATACAGCCTTCCTAGGTGATGAGCACTTTCTCCCCTCCATAGCACTGCACATGGCTTGTAATACAGAGACCTGATACTGCACTGAGGAAGGACATCATCAAAGAATGAAGCTGGGTAAGGACCCAGGAGATACACCCAGGACTTCTGCATCTTTCCACACTGCTGTCTTCTGTTTTCTTTGGAGAATAACAATAGCAAGGAATTGAACCAGCAGTTCCAAAGGAGCTGCAGAGAGGGAGAACAAAAAGGATAAGCAATATAAGGGGGCACCTTCTAGTGCCAACAAAGGAAGGAACAAGAGGTACCAAATGGGAAAACCAAGGAAGTGCTAGAACTTGAACTAGGCTGCTGATTCTGCTTGGTTTTATTGATGATGATAACCATTATATCCATGTCATTTGACTGCATGCAGGTGGTGAGGATGATCCTTATCTTGATATCCAGCTGATCTGTTTCAGGTACGAGGGATCCACATCTAGACTGGATCTACAATAATATATCACAGCATTTTCTTTGATGTTTTTTAAACTGTATGATACTGTTTTATAGTTAAATGCTGCATAAATACAGTGGGACTCAAAAGACCTTAAAGGCCTTTTTCTGACCTAAATGAGTCTATGATTTCCTGTTACTACTAGAACAAAAACATGTAGGGATATACAAGCACCTCCAGAGAGCAATTAATCTCATCCTAAAATACACATTTGAGACAGGCATGATGAGCAGCCTGTTCAATGTACCCTAGTATGGATGAAAATGATTAGCTGGGGCTCTGCCATCTTGCTTTTAAAAATTTCAGGGATGGAAGAGGTGAACCTCAGTCTCAGAGGAAGGACACACACAACAAGCAGTTCAGCTCTCCTCCTGACTCTGACCAGAGGCAGATCATCCCTCCCATCACCCCTGAAATAGGAAAACATGGAGGTAGCAAAATCAGAATTGTACCACTGGACACCCATACATGTACAGCTTGAAGAGGAGAGATGGCAAACGCCTCCCACTGTTCCTTGGACATTTGTCACCTCCAAACAGGTGGCCCAAGGAAATGGCCCATAACTGGGGAGGATACCCACGCTCCCCCACACAAATCATCAATCCAGTCTCACCAGTACTGTGCAAATCAATTTACAGGCGTAGACACTACTACCAGAATTAACAGCATAATTTCACTGACCCCTTCAGTCAGGGCAGCAGAGCTCACAAATGCTCCCAGAATGCCTCTGCATCCACAGCTGCCCTGCCTGTGCCAGCTCCATCCTCTGCTTTGTGCTGGCTCACACATTGCTGCATGACTTGGTGAGTCAGCTCAGCAAGAGAGGTGAAAAGGCAGTATTTGAGAAGCCTTCCATGATTACAAGTTAGGCTAATTCATTCAAGAAAATTACATGCATTTCTCAGATATCTTCAAATACATCAATCTAGTCTGAGAATGGACTGGATTTGTTGGCACTTAAAATTACATTCCCACTTATTCTATTCATTCTACAGAATCTTAACAAAGAAATCAGCAGTTTAAACAGTCTGCTGCCTCGGGTTACAGAAGTTTGCTTGTGGATTATTCTCTCTCCCACTTTGAAAAGCACATAAATTATTAACACACATCACTAAAATACCCTATCTTTCCACAAAGGCATTCTAAACATTTGTCAACAAAAATCAGTTTACTGGGTAGCCACTAACAATATTCTGCTAAGAAAAATACAACTGATGTGTTTGAGAGTTGAAGAAAAAAATCACTTTTCTTGTAATTTCAGAAGACCCAGCAGAGCTAGCGTGACAATTAGTGAATATTTAAGTGCTCGATATTCACTGGAAATGGTCTGACAGCAATGGCCAAATAATTTCAGGCACGAGAAGAAAAGAAAGTCTCAGACTGATGAATAACTGACATTTGACCTGCTGTTCACTTCCTAAGCTGGAAAAAAAAAGCAATTCATAATTGAACTGAAGTTGAAGCTGGCTAAGAAAGCATAAAACACTATTTTACGTTTCTGCATTGCCGTACTGTCTCATGCTCTTTTTATTAAATTATTTCACTGGTTATAATTGCATATTGAGGAGAGACATAAATACCTAGGACAAGACACAGTTATGATTTGTGGGTACAAATGTAACAGAAAATAAACATTTATAAAACTGTGGCTGAAATTTCGAATTTAATAGGTAACACAGCACTTGTGGAAATTTATGAGAAAGCACATATAATGTTTGTTATTAACTGTTGAGACTTTCGAATATTTAGCTTTTCCTGGCACACATTCTGGCTTGAAGCTGGTGGGAGCACAGTTAATAGAGAGCACTTTGCCCACAAAGGGAATATGAACTACCACCATATGACTGCATGAACAAACAAAACCAGCCAAACAAAAAAATACAACTCACCCAGAACATTATCCTTAAGAAAGAGACCCCCCCCAAGAGGATTATAAAGTCCTTCTCTCTGAAAAATTTGGGATTGAGGCAGAGAAATTCCCTGCCAAGGTATTACATCCAAGAAGATAAACAGTTGTAGATCCAAAACCATTTGGTCTTTATTCTGTATTCTCAGGTCATATGAAGCTTTTCTCTTCCAAGAGAAGAGCAAATTGAAATGAAATGTTTACAAGTGACGTTTACAGAGGATTACACCTTTACCCTCCTTTCTATTAAGAGACTCCTGTTGCTTAAGAAACCCGTGTTAATCCCCCAAAGCAGATAACATTTTCCAACCCCGCATATTTCACAAAGCTTGAATATATTCAAAGGGAAAGGAAGTTGACACAATACAAAAAACAGATGTTGAATAAACTTGAGTAATCGGACAGGCAAGCATGTTTTGGTCCTTCCAAAAGATTGCCACAAAAAGGAAGCAACTATTTTCTTGCAGACACAATAAAGAAGACTTTGGTTTGGTTTTAATTAAAGAGATCACATCCTAACCAAAAGAAGAATCCTAACCTCCTGTGACATACTTTGATCTCACCTTTGATGACAAAAAGAAAGAAACAGCTCTCATTTGCTATTTAGCACCAATAGTATCATCCCAGTCACATCAGCTTCATTCACCCAGAGAGTAGGATATGATCAGCAGCAAACATCATATCAGTCAGGCTTAAACCTGGTCTGAGTCACCAAATCATCCTGGCAGTCTAACAGGAGAATCAGTCTTCAGCATTACCTAGACAGCAACAACACTGACTCTGCATTTAGGAGTAGTTTTAAAACAGATTACTTCTGGCAATGAAACAACTATAAAAGTAAATATAATATAAATGGCATAGACACTAAAAATGAAAGGGTTTTTTTTTTCCCAGAAGGATCTGAAGTAGATGCAGTCATCAGCTATTTTTACTGTTCTTTAAAAACTGTATTTCATTTTCACTTAAACAGCTTTGAATCTACAGGGGAGATCATATCAAAACAAATATATGAAAATCTAAGTTTTGCTATGGCTTTATGGAATCAATCCTGTTATCTTTCAACTAACTTAGGTGAGAAATAAAAGCAGAGGAAAATCAAGCAGTACAGAACTGTAAATCTCCACCTTCTATTATATAATACACAACCTCTGTTTTGCAGCGTTAGGTCTTGCAAGAGTCAGGTTGAAGTGTCAACCTTTCAAAATGCCCAAGATCTATCTATATAAGATTATCATTACGTGTACACAGGTGAAAAATGTTCTTCCTCCTTCACATTAGTCATTTTAGCTAAAGCTGTCATCCTCTTACCTAGCAGAAAGGAAATGTGTTTGCCCACCCTATCACACAGCCATAACAGCCAAACACTGGCTGAAACAGAACGCTGTAATTTGGACCTCTGCAGTCTCCACTCAGCACATCTAACTAATTTGTCAGTAAATACAGCCAAAGTGGAAATTAGAAACAAAAAGCATGGGAGAAATATATTCCACACTTGCATGCAACATCATGACCAACAGCTGCAAGTGCTGGATGATCATGAACTCTTGACTCATGGCCTGATTTTCAGGCACTAATCACCTGCAACTGCAGCTGACATCTAGTTCTTGTCTGAGAGTTTGTGGCAGACAAAAAACTAAACGTACAGAGACTCACTCATGAAATGCTGAATAACTTAAAAGAGGGAAGGATGTTCTACATAATTTGTCCTCTCATAGTTGAAAAGACAAAAATGTGCTCAAAAAGATAACTGATGAATTTTATACTTTCCTTATATGTTAAAGGCAAGAAATACAAAGTCAAAGTCATTTGATCTATTTTTTTTAATAGCAGTACCTACCTTTCCCCCTCCTCCCTCAAGCATGTGTACCCAACCAGCTAAACAGATGTGTGTAAAAGGATCCAGGATTATCTACTCAAGTTTTCACTAGCTTTTTGCAATGTAGGAATGTTGGAATATTCTGCAACAAAATATTGTTTTCTAACAGCAAGCAGCATTAAAGATTGTTCTTATGTATCTCTTTCTTTTACAATACTGCATTTACAACAGTTGATGAAAAGGCTTTCATTGTGGCTTCTGCTTTTGAAGTCTCCCATATAAACTCTCTCCACATACCACCTGGGGTTTTTCCTATTAAAAAAATACAATTTACAGGTCCCTATATAGGCATGTGGATGTCTCCTCTCTCTTTTTTGTTCATTTGGGGTTTTTTTCTTGTGAGAAGTAATACAATGAGTAATACATGGTATGATTATATGGCATCAAAGCACTAACACCTAAAGAATAATTTTCCTTTAGAAACTCATATGACACTGGAGTTACTTCACTTTTAAACAGCCCAAAGAGCAGCAGCACTGAGGGGTAATGGAAGTAGGTCATATTTTCCTCCTGTTTTGTTATATACAGAACAGACACAAAAATCTGATGGATTTGGCACTCATAGTAACAAGTCATCTGTATACAATGTGAGAAAAGGGGTTGCTTAAGAGCAAGGATACTGAATCACGTCTCCTGGAAAATAATTTAAAAACAAACCAAACCAAAATTCAATAAACGAGAAAAAACAAACAAGCACACAATAAAAACCTAAACCCATGACAACGTTCAAACAAAACAATAACAAACCCAATAAAAATACCACATAGATAAGATCTTGCAGCTAATGGGGCAGTGGTGCTGAAGATATAACAAGAGTAGCACAGATGGACATCCCAACTACTTCACTAGTTCCCTCAAACTCAGGAGGAAGTACCACCAGCATCTCTTTTCATTTTTACACAGACTTCATGAGAAAATAATAAACTGGCATCATCAAACTTCATACCATCCTACAAGACACACTACAAGCATCAATGAAACCACCCAAAGTATGGCTCATTTGCTAACACAGAAAGGTTTGTGCAGCAAAATTCATGAAATTGTAGGAAACACAAATCCTTCTCAGTTGATACTAGTATCATATTTGCAAAGTTATTTTCATAACCATAGCAGCTCAGGTTTTGGGAAGTATAGTTCAGATCTTCAACCACGCAAAAAGTCTTCAATTCTCCCCTGAAAAGCAAACCCACAGATGTGCTTAGGCATGTATGTTTAACGTCTTCTGCCCACGGCCACACTTGCTGCTCCTAAAATATTTTGCTGAAATGGTATCACACTCCTTTTCTGTGTATGCTGCACCAATTTGGCTAAAAACATGAAGCTTATAAATAGGAACATGGGGTTTCCAACTTGAATAAACACCTCAATTTAGATATATTAAAACTTGATCAGTTTTGTGAGATGGAACTAAAACAATTCATGTATTTTAGAGCAGACTGAAAACAAAGTGTATTCCTTCATTTGACTGTGCATAGGTTAAAGACAAAAGGTTTTTCAAAAGAATTGCTGTAAAATATTTTGTGTCTAAGCATCCTGCATATTTCACCACAAGGTTTGACTTTCAAACCAACTGGGCTTGCTTTGAGTAGTGATGGTTATGGAATAAAAGTCTCTGAAAACAATCATATTGAAGTAATCTCAACAGAAAGTTGTTTATATCCCCAGGTCTTCCAGGGGTTGCTGAAGTTAAAACCAAATTAAATACTGGTATCTTCTAATATTAAAGATCAAAAAATACTGTTTTCTCAAACTCCCAGAAGCAAAGCTAGAGTTATAGGGTGCATTGCACCCACATAAACTTATATTTTCTTCTAAACAATTTAATGAAAGGGACCTAATCTAGAAATGGTTTCTGTTAACTGTCTGTACATAATTTTCAATTTTCAAAATACAGTGAATTAGTATCTACAGATGGGTTAAAAATCTTGTCTCTGGAATAAAAGAGATATTTATATCACATAAAAGAGCACCAAAATTTTATTAGTGTTTGATGATTTAAACTATAACTACACTTTTGAACAGCAAAAATTATCTAAAGACTGCTTTTAACTAAAGACTGTTTGCTATGGATATTTGACACGTGTTCTGAAAGGCACAAAAGTGGAACAAGTTGCTACATACATGAGCATTTCACTTGATGGCAGTTCAGTTCACCCATAACCTGCCTGTCCAGAGAATTTACCTTCAACTAAAATAAAATCTGAGACTGAACACATAGTTGCAGTTGGATCACAAACAGCAGCAGAGAGCAGATCAAAAAGCATCTGCATGTACACATAGAAAACAGACAAACAAAACCTAATAAGCAGGTCATAAAAGCATTATAAACATTTTTTAAATTATAATTTTCATAATCAGAATTCCTTCATGTTAATATAGGGGTAACATTTTTCCTTAAACATATAGTTTAGGGCACTGTATGTCTAAGACCTCTGTATCTCACTGGTGATCCTCCATTTTACGGAAGGGAAAACAGTAATGACAATGAAGGCATGGAAATTACCATAGCTATAGAAAATGCAAGTAACAAAGGATGAAATTTAAACTCAGGTTCCTGCTTTCCTATTCACTGAAGCCTGAAGACTTTGACAAACATACATTCCAGTATACTTCCATAACAGCAGCAGTGTTCAACCACATTACATGTTAATTGTGTAAGCATGGCATGTTAAAATCATGAGATTTTATCTACTAAGAGACAAATCGTGTGAAACTGGATCGGTCTTGGTATGAGAAGTAATTCTAACTGATTCTACTGATCACAACCACACACTAAAGCAGTAGCAGCTCTGTCTCCTTGGCAAGGACAAACCTAGATTAATCTCAACAGGGTACAGAGAAACTTTAGATGAGACTGCTTTGCTTCTTTCCTTGCACTCAACTTCTGTGAGAGCACTCAGTGCTTGTAAGAGTGATATAAATTACTGAGAACTTTGATGATTTCAAGTTAATATTCTAAGGACTTGCCAGAGGAAAGACAAAAAAATCTGTATAGATCTACAGTTTACTGGATCAAGAGGAAAACAGCAGCAAGGAAATACATCAACTATAATATTTGAAGAAAAAAACTGACCAAGGACTTTAACTTCTCCTGAAGCTGTTCAAACAGAAACGGAATTAATAACTGTAATCTACAGTTCACTTCCCTGTTCAATGCTATTGTATTGCACCACGATCTACTTAATGCTGATATACACAACAGGCACTTTCTCTGCAGCATGAATTCATTAGCCAAAGAATCACGGCTGAAATAAAAAGAGAACTGGTTTGAGAATATGCATTATCTGAAATGCCTGAATAATCTTTGACCACTCCAACCTCCACATCCTTACCGGAATGTCAAAAGTTTCTTGTGTGTCATCCAGCATCTGAATTTTGATAGAGACAAGTTTTCCTGGAGTTGTCATAGGTGGTTTCTGTCCATGCTCCAAAGTACTGATCCCAGCATTTTCCTGAGCTCCTAAGCGGGATCCTGCTGTTGGTCTCTGCTCAGTTTCACCCATGTTTAGGGAAACTTGTTTCTTATATCTGATAAAAAGAAAAAGGGCAAAGAAGACCATATCAGTCATAAAGATGTTTTGCACATAAGCATCATGGTATATATGCTTACAGGTAGTAAACTGTATGACCATTAACAAAAAGCCATTGCAATTTTTTCTTAATGTCTCATATGAACACAAGAAAATCAGGCAAACTTTAAACTTCTCAAAATACACAGGCTAATCACCTCCTGGGGGTAAGGCTGATAGAGGGAAAATTATTCCTTTTCTCCTGGAAAAGTAAACAAGACCACTTTGGAAATAAAGCACAACAGAACCCAAATTTCAATTAATTATGTAAATTTTTAATTATTTATGAATCAGGCTGTTATCACCCCCAGAGAGGATTCCCAGAGAAGGTAGGAAGGTGAGAAGAGCAAGTGGGACAACTCAGCACTTGCTGACCATCATTCCCTCTTGGTTACATCAGCACTTTTTCCTTCCAGCCTTCTCTGGTACTTTACAGCTGCCACCTTGATAAGGGTCTGCAAAGCAGGAAAGCCAAGGGGTACAAGATGACACCAGCTATAAACTGGGGACCAGAGCTGTGCTAGACCTGGGGCCTGGCCCAAAACCACTGATGAGCCAAGAACTGTGAGGACATGCTACTGGGAGGCCAGGAAAAAAGCCAACACTGATTAGGAAATTCTTCATTATTGGGAAATTCTTCATTATTGGCACAACTTTCACAACTTGAATTCTTTTTTAACTCAAGCATCATTAGTTTTACTTGTTGAGTGTTATACATCACACTAATTTTATTTCACTTTTCCTACCCTGCTTTTTGACACTCTAGATGGGTTTCTGATGAAACCCACTTCTACTGTCCATTTATCTTTCTTGGTAAATGCATTTTCATTCTGCATGACTTTATATGGTGATCAATGACCAAAACATGCAGCATACAGGTGGGCACAAACGGAAATGTAACTTTCCAGCTGAACAGAGGCATAAGAAGAGTACTGCCAATCACTGTCTGGCTTTAACTCTGAGGTTACAATTATTGAGAAGCCTATATGGGAAAAAAAGGAAGCACAAGACAGCCTGTGAATTTGTGAATGCATCAGCAGTTCTACAGGATACTATAAAGAACAGTGACAGGTAATAAGACACCAGTTCCCACCATAAGGATAGAATAAAAACAGCCCTGTCTTTGGCAGGATACACTATTTACTACACATTACTCTTCCATGTCCTGACTAATCTGTTCCCACAGATTTTTTACACAGCAAATATCTAGGCGTAAAAAAATTTAAAACAGCACTTGGATTAAAAGAAATGTTAGCTGAGAAGGAAGGGAATTAAAATTATGGATCCCACACTTCTAAATATCAGCTCAATGGGCACAAGTGAAGAAGAAGAAAAAATGCAGGCAAGCTTTTGCAACGATTCAGCACTAACCTGCACATCAGAGAGATACTAGTGAAACCTACCCAAGCCCATGCCAACCACTACCAGAGAGGCAAATTTCTCCTCAGTTATCACTGCAATCTAAAAATCTATGAAGAATCAATTATATTTATCTTATTCTTTAAAAATGATTAAATTAAATCTTTTTATAAGACAAGCAGTGCCAACAAGAAAGCTGCAGTTGGAAGCAGGAATTCCAGAAGAAAAGACACCAAGCTCTGCATACAAAGACTCCAGGCCCCTTTGCAAGTAAATCTGTTTTTCTTGTGTGTGGAAAACATAGGATCATCTAAAAAGGTAGCACAGGCACCCAGTCTAGAAGTGCACAAAGGTTCTGGTCCATGTAAGAGCTCTTCTGAAGTCATCATGTACCCCAGCCAGCACCAAGAGGGCAGACAGGACTAGTTCAACTGTTGTGTTACTAAAGAAGTTTTTGGCTATGTTCTTTCCATTAAATCATAAATACAGGAATCAATCCAGTCAGTTAAAGTAATACTATTAAATAATTCATGCAAGGAAATATTACAGACACTGAACCCTTCTATAAATGTTCTTCTGACTAGATGATACAGTGGCCCACACACACAATAAGACAGGCCAATAAACTTTATAAAACACATAAAAAACACGCCAATTTAGGAGCCAAAAAAATCAAGGAGGAAAGGTACAAGCAGAACCATTCCATGTATACAGCTGATTTTTTATTATTATTAAGTTAGCAATATAGAAATTCTTGTTTTATATATTTATTTAACCATTTGGTTATAAACGCACGCTTTCATTTGGAAGCAAAGACCTAAGAACTATTGGCTACCCTGATCACAAGCATCTGCTACTTGGAAAATTAAAAGAAGATCTTTCTTTTTTTTAACCCATATGCCTAAACATCAGTCTGCTGCACTGGAAGTTATTTAGGGTTTTCTTCTGCATGACACTAGTCTCCCTATGCTGCTGTCATAACATCAGCATAATATTTTTACTATACCTTTATGTAAGAGGCCTTAAAAACTACCCTCTCTAAAATAACAGAGCATATCAGTCAAGCTGTATACCTTTATATCACTTTGATCTAGGAGACAGTGAACTGAGGTCACAGAACGCAACCGAAGAGTGTTAAGCAAACTTTGAGCAAACCTGAGGGGATTAGGAAGCCTAATGTTTGTCATCACAAAGAGATGGATCAGGTCTGGACAAACGATTGAGAAATTCAAAGACACTCCAGTAGAAAGAAAGTAAATTGGGGAAGGTATTCATCAAGAAGAAAGAGCAGCAGCCACCAGACTCTAGCATATGCAGCTCTAAGCAAAACATATGTGGAGACAGGCAACCAATACAGAAGCAGAGAGTGGCAAGAGAAAAGAGGATTCATCTGAACTCTGAAAATTAAGAGTTTCTGCCTGCTCTTCCTGACAGCTGTTGAAACCCATGGCCAAAATGAAGTCTATTGTTTCAGCTGCAGGTTCACTGGATGTCAGTGCCGTTCTCAGTAGTGCTGTAGCACCTGCAAGATGGAGAGAGTCTGCTGCAGAGAATGAACTTGTATCCTAACCTGCGTGAGGGGAGAAGTTACTGAGACACCAGAGCTGCCCATGGGGTAGTCTTGTCCCCTTCTGCTCCTTCCCAGCTCCCTCCCACCCATACAGTCCTGCCTGATGCTGGGCACTGACTCTCACCCTCCTCAGACTGAGCCACGGCACCTCTCTAACTCAAAAGAAAACAATTCAATGTTTTGTTCTTGGCTGGGTTAGCAAATTAAATCAGCTCTCAGCAGGCTGGAAAATCCAACGCCAGCGTGAGCTAAGCCCAGCCAGCTGCTGTCAGGCCACTGGGCTGACTCAAGCTTTCTCTACTTACAGCACCTGGAAGACACAAAAAAACCCTACAGCTGCCATTAGATAGATTAGAAGCTGTTTTGTTCTAATCACACATTAATAATCCTTTTATATATATACTAAATGCTCAGATTAAAAATTTAAGGTCTTTATATACTTATGCAGTAGCTGGACAAAGGCCACAATATGGTTCAGCAGAAAGCCACCTTAGTTCTCCATGTTCAAACCACGCACATTTTATAGCATTGGAAAGGTTCTGGCCAATTAAAATTTCCACTTTTCTTTGGAAAAATGGAATTTAAAAATTCCAGTTTTCTTTGGCAGGAAGAAAAAAGTATCAAACTTACTTAGTCTAAAGGAAGCTCTGAATATAAACAGCATTTGTTGGGGCTGGGGAAGGGAAAACAGGGGCAGGAATAAAGGGCTACAAAAATTACAAAATACTGAAGAAAATAGAGGCAGTATGTTGGAATAGATGCCACTCTGTGTCTCACCTACTCTGCTCTTTAGGTCAGACCAGGGCTGAGAATTTGATGCAAGAGGCTCGCAAAGCCTGAAGACTGTTGTTATGGGAAAGAATGGTATCACATATCTAAGGCCCTTTCCACTTTTTTTTCTTTCCTTTATGACACATTTCCACAGCATGAAACAGAAGGAAGCACAGTGTTCAGTATACACCTCTTAAAGGTGGGGAAGCCAGAGGCACAGTGGGATGGTGTGAGTATAGAACCCTACCAGAAGCACATAGCAGACTTGTATACCTTCAGTAAGAGAAAATTCTATACATGCAGCATAAATTGTCAATGATGCTGCCTTTTCATTGGTACATCAGAATTACCATAAAAACAAAATCAAGTATCTTGAACCCATATTAACATAACAAGACAACAGGACCAGGAAGACTGAAACTACAATTCAGTCTGAAATGATGGGAAGCAGACAGAGGGCCAATACAGTTCAGGTTTTTATACTGAGAAGCATTATCCTGCCTAATTTCTGCAAGTCCCTGCCAGAACTGTACAAAGCAAATATGATGATTAAAAAAATTTAAATTATTCATGTAAATCACAGGATCACAGAATATCCTGTCTTGGAAGGGACCTAAAAGGATCAGTGAAGTCCAACTTATAATTTCTTTGATAAAACCCAGCACTTTTGTGGAAGTAAAGAGATGGGAAAAGCTGTTTGTAGAAAAATAGCTCAGGCTTGAAGGGCAATGGTACAGACACAGGTGCTGGGTGTCTGCTTCTCTGCTTGCACCCAGCAGAGTGCAACCCACTAAGTTTGACTCAGACTCTAAAGGAAACCTTGCAGCTGAAGGGATTTGTGTTCAGTATCTTGTCTGCCCTCTCTGCTCACATCCACAATACTCAGCTAGAGAAGGAAGGCAATAAAAATTCAGTTTTTCTGTACCATTAGACTGTCTTCTAGCTCAAAACAAAAAAAGTTAACATTGTAAGTGACAGCTGCTTCATGAAGTCAGAAGTAGGGGAGGCTCAAGGTGAGGTATGGCCAAGAAGATAGGTCATGTCTAGTCCCCTGTATAGTCAGTGGAAAAGGGGATGGAGGGTAAAGTCCTTAACCAGGCTTAATTTCTATACACACATTTATCTTCTTTATCTTTTTCCTGTCCCTAAAGATGCAAAAAATTTACTTTGAAAAACGTTCCTGCTCAAGAAAGCACCATGGCTGCCTACCAAAAATTAGACAGACACCTGCAGAACCAAGTCTTAGAATCAGATTCTTCAGCATTCTGCAGACTTCCTAAAATCCACAGCAATAAGAAATTCCCTCAGCTATGCAAGACTATCTCTAAAAGAATAAAATTCATCATCTGTACTGAAAATGAAGAGAACCCACAAAGTTGCCTATCTTGGTCAGACTCTGAAAACCTTTAAATAACCCTCTATTATCCCCTGACCCAGTTTCTGTGGGATGGTTATGCAGCTGGACAGACTAAGTGCTCAGGTTTGTAAAGCAACAGAGTGCACTTAGTTAATACCAAACTAGCTAGAGCCTGAAACCAATGTCAAATTTAGAGACCTGAGCAGTAATACAAAGCTTTAAAAACTCAAACTATTCAGTATGCCAATATTGTGGCCCGAAGTCCAGAATAATGAACATTTATGAGTGTACAGGATAAAAAACACCTCTTGCAAGCCTATCAGTGCAGCATTCAGAGTGCCCACATTCGTTTCTGCTTTTACGGCCATTCAGCTCCAACTGGAGCTCATTTATCTTCATTGAATTCAGGTCCTAAAACTGTCTGCAATTCTGTGGCACTAGCAGCTGTCCCAGATTCCAATCCTTCTGCCAGGTGTCAGCAAAGAACACTCCCATCCTGCACAAATTTGATGTGTGCTATCCTTTTTCCTCAGCCACACACCTGTCAGTAAATCTATCAACAAGTGCACTGATAGATAAATCTATGCTTTTCCAATTGCCTCTGTGAAAGTCCTCATCCCTTAAGCACAAATACAGACTGCTCTGTGAATTATGCCAATCTGGTCTACAAATACTTTATTTCAACCCACAACATTGCAATTACTATTGATGGCCATCAGTGATATTGAACAAGTCAGTAGACATATTGATTCACTTTGTGTTACATTTCTGGACAATGTTGCCTTAGAAACTGATTGAAGGCAAAAACTTTTCTTCCTCCCTGCATCTCACACAAGCAAGCAGAGCCATTGTACATATGTAAGTGAGCAATTAAGGAAAACTTCTTACACTCACCCTCTCAAAGGAACTCCTCGGAAACCTCTGCATCCAAGTTACTCTTTTGTCTGATTGTGACTATTTCCCAACCTCTGGAGACTTGTCTTCACTTTGTTCTTCACTACCCCACCTGGCACCCCTGTACCATGATCAACATCACTTACTTGAATCAGGAATGACAACATCATATTCAAACCAACACAGCCAATTTTAAAGTTTTTAATTCGGATTTTAAATCAGCCAACTTGAAGGCACTGTACAAACAGGTAATTCTGGCTATACCTGGAAGGAAAATTAGTGTTTCATCTGCTAAGCCAAGGGGATGATTAGCTCAAATTGCTCAATTAGTGACTCTCACCCAACTATGTTTTCCCTTCACATCCAAAGGCACAGTCTGAGCAAAACAGGGATCTTGTGGAGCCGTGAATCCCTTAATAGACCAGAGGGAGGTATTTCCATACAAATGCTTAATTTGTTATTAGACAAGTTAAAATTTGAATTAAATATTGCCCACTTGTTTTGCACTTACTGTATCACCATTTAACTACCATGTATGTGTTTATAACATACTTATACATGAGGTTCAACACTATTTTCCATTGAAAATACTTCCTTGACATCTTACTTTCCCAATTGGACAAGACAACACCTCTTCTACAAAATTCCTGCTTTATCTCAGGCCAGGGGGAAGATATTTTTCTTCCTCACTGTGAAACTCCCAACCTGCTTTCTGAGATGTTTTTCAACCCATTGAAACAAACTGCCTGCATAAGAAATTATGCTTAGGAAGAAGCTGCAAGCACATATCATATACTTACATATTCAATTTTATTGACACCCCTTTCTATTTTGCATAATCTGCCAATTCTGTCACTAAAACCTATGAAAAAGTGAAATTCAGCATGGTCGCACAGGTAACAAAATGTGATTTAAAAAAAAAATGCACGGGAGAAAAATATTAAGAGTAAAGAGTACATGAAATACACGGTGAAGTCACCCAGCTAATCCTTCACCAGTGATGAAATGTGTTGCAGCAGTGAGCAGGTACATGTTATCATTTTATGAAGATGTAAAGCATTTTACAGTTGAGATATAAAAGCATCACCATGTGGGCAAAAAACTATTTCACATTATGAACAGAAAGATTGTGGAAGCTTTATTGCCACATGGTAAATGCTAGGAACTGATAAGGAGAGTCTAAGAAAACCTCTACTTCTTGTGTTTCCAACCAGCAGAGTTTCCTGATTAACCGGGTCATCACCTGAGCTCACAGTTTGTCACTAGAAAACACAAGTGAAATGGATAAGAACTTTAAGCAGTTCGGTGGTTCAATAGTGGCACAAATCAATCCTGAAGCCATTAAAAGCATTTTCCAAAACCTTTTCATGCCATCACTCTGCATAAATAAAGCTGTTGCACCAGCTGGAGTGCTCTGGGCTCATTCACCCATACAACACCTCATGTGAAAGCCAAGCCGAATGTGCTTATAGTAGAACAAAGTAATCTGATTTACTTCCAGATTTAACAGAATTCTGAAAGGGATCCAGCAACTCATACCCAGCTTCAAGCATAATGTAGACGTTTTCCATGAAATAAAAACATGTCAAAAGAATAAATAACACACTACATTAATACTACTGTTCAGCAGTTGAGGGAAAATCTGATACAGTCCTGGTTTTGAGAAATAAAGCAGCTCAGGGGAAATGCTATTTCTCTGAACCAAGTATGAGTATACAGTAGAGGTATTCACACTGCCTAAATGCAAGCCAGATCCTCCAGAGAACTGCTGAGCACCAGAGACTAATTCAGGCATTCAGTGGCCCTTCAGAGGAGCTCCTCCCTGCCCTGAGCACACAGACCCCTACCAGAAGGACAAAACAGCGTGGTCAATGGCCTGGGCCCGCTCTCTGTCCTGCTGAGAGCCATCAGAGGTGTCACTCCAGGTACCCCCACACTTGTGCTGGCACGAGCAGGGAGCAGAAGCCCAGGAGCTGCAGCGCACACTGTGCTCACACAGGGGCCCAAACCACAGAGGCAATGACATCAGTGCTCAGCATCGGGCAGCCACAGATGATGCCTATCCTAACATGTTAAATTGAGGCCATAATGGCCTTGACTAGTTTCCTTTATGCCCTAAGCTTGTGATCAGACTCCCACAAAATTATTACATAGCTTGCGCACCAGGAAGAATGTATTTATGGCCAAAGTTCTACACTCAGTATATAACCCACTATAAAACCAGAAAATAATTCCTGATGGTTTAAATATTTAAATGTCTGTTCCCAAAAGGGACTTTTTATAAGTTTGTAAAACTGCTTGTTATAATTGAATATACAATGATTGTTTTGTTTGGGCTTTTTAAAATTAAGTCTTTTTATATAAGTCTTTATTATTCTTGACCAAGGAAATATCACACTTAATAATAACACAGTACCAGCAAGAAATACTTGTAGCATGAAGAAAAAAAATTGCTTTATGTACTGTTGTTTAGAAAACAACTTAATATATTCACTTGCATCCTGCTGGAAACAAAATGGGTCATGATGTGTGATTGTATAATACTTACCCTGGAGTGTTTTAAAATTATGCCATTATTATGCCATTATTATGCCATTATATCATTCTTTAAAATAATTCAAAAATTCTTTTAAAAATTATTGCAAAACTTTCAAACTTCCTTAGGTTCTGAACTCATTTCTCTTCGAGCAAATAATTCAATCAGTGAAAGACTCTACCTGTGCTAAGCATCACAGTCCTGACACTGCCTGTCCTATGACAGCTCTCCTGATCTTTCAAGATAGGGCACTTTTGTGTCTTTAGATAATTGATAACATTGTGTTTGTTCTGTGAGCAGCTGTCAGAGATACTGTGAGAGATGCATGGATATACAGTTGCTACAGGTACAGCCTCATTTTATGTTTGGCTAAAATGTGAGTATTATACATGCTGCATGAAGACAGACAAGGGTGGGTTTTCACATAAGACAGATGTAGCTGTAATGATGTGCTGCTGTGACTGCAGAACAAACATCTTTTCCCACTTTAACTAACTTCACAATGAAAACTGTCTTAAATCAGTCCAAAGCACAGCACCATTAGAGCAAGTTTTAGAAGCTGCACCTAGAGTAGGACTTTCCTGTTCAACCACACCATTGTCTCTTTATCAACAAACCTGTTTCAGTACAGATTACATCCCTGTGCTTTCTTGTTACATCTCAAAACTAATTACTCACCTGCTTGGAGGTGTGAAAAAGCATTATCTGTGGAATCTTACTTTTTACTACTAAAGGGGACAGTGGAAAGCACCGATTCTCTTGTTCTGTTCTCTTCCTTGCAACACTGGCAAGGAGAGATAGCAGAAATACTGCCAAAGCAGCCCACCAGTCTGCACTGACCTCCTCGAAATGCCATTGGAATCAACACTCCAAAACAGCCTTCACAATCCAAGCAAGACAGAGAGGTGTAGGACTCAGATCCATTTTTAAAATTCAGGTATCAAGAGGCAGAAGCTGACAGTGAAAGATCAAGCAAAAAGAGGGACATAATAAATAATACATTTCAAATAATCCAACATGAATGCTGCCTGGAAGATTTTTATAGGTCTTCTCACTCAATACATGGCTCCCAGTAAACTACCATGGCAGAGGACACTGCTGTACTGGGCAAAGCAGGCACACTGGGTATTAGATTGCTCTTCCTTCCCTTGGAGAACATCCTATACTCCTCATATTCCCTTCTTGGCTCCTGAGTCTCACGTAACTTTAGACTATGCTGATCACGGAAATCAGTTTTTATACCCATATCCGATGGTAGCACAGGGCACATTCACCCAGGCAAAGACCTTTAGAGAGTCAACAGCCAGGATCTCCCAGGAGCCTTTCCTGGCTGAGCGCGCTCCAACGCCGCTCACTTTCCCAGCGGCGAGCCAGCGACTGCCCGCAGAGCGGGCGGGCACGGCCAGCCCGGGAACAGAGGAGCCCAAGGCTCCTTTCCTTGCCATGGCTGCCCAGCTGGAGCAGGTCCAGGCTCTGGAGCAGGTCCAGGCCCCGGAGCAGAGGGAGCCCATCTTTCCTGTGCTGGCCGTGGCACCCGGGCAGCAAGGAAGAGAAAGGAGTGCATCTGGAGTGCAGCAGGGACAAATGCCAGACCTGAGGGAGATGAAGGAGCAGACTGGGACAAGGGCCCAAAACAGGAGGGAGAGCAAGCGCAACAGGCAGGGAATGGAGCCAGGGATCTTTAGGAAGTGTACAAAACAAGGCAGGAAAAAGGAAAAAGTTGACTAAATGCAAAACCAAAATTGGACAAGGATGGGGAAGGGGCACTCATTCAGGCAAGATGTCTGGTGTCTGACAATGACTCTGCAAGGGAGGTGAAACTGCAGGTGAAAAGTAAGAGAAAAAGAAGCCAAAATTGAAGAGGTGTCCCAAAAAGTGCAAAAGGATTGTCAGGAAGGGCAAGACAAACTGTGTGTGGGGGGAAGTATGTCATGTCTGATAGAAAATAGCTTATTTCCTTGTGCATGGACAATGACATCAGGTTTTATTCCTGACAGATTCCTCCAGATTGATTCCAAGACAGTCAGAGGTCAGGAAGCATTTGGACAACATCCTCAGGAGGCACGCAGTGTGATTCTTGGGGCTGGCCTGTGCAAGGCCACGAGTTGGACTCAGTGACCCTTGTGGGTCCCTTCCAACTCAGGATATTCTATGATTCTATGATTTCCTTCCAGAGGTGGGACCAAAGTCAACAGTTCTATCCTGCATGTACACAACAACTCAGGGGTCTCCCCCTCTCAGGGCGATTGCAGCACAGAGGAGCACAACTTTCTGCTGCCACTGCTGTTCTCATCTCTTACCCCAGTGCCAGAAACCCCCACTGATGGGGGTAAACCCTACAGCTACTATGGTGGCTTTCATTTTCAAACGGAACAGATTCTCATTTTCCTCTTTAAATAACGGAATACTGCACAAGGAAGAGATGAGAATCAGGAATTGCTTGCATTTAGGCATATGATCAAAGTACACGTTGCCCTTCTCCTGTTCTTGCACACCATAACCTTTACCAATTTCCCTCCCTGGATCTGCCAAAGACCATTCTGCCTATTTCATTGCGCAAGGAAGCACATCCCATTACAGGAAGGCACTCAGGATTTCTTTTTTCCACCCTGATCTATACTTAAGGCTTAATAACTCCTTGAACTCTACTGTTAACACAGAATTAACAATTATCTTTCTGTGCTTTTTGTAGAGAAGGCTGATTTACTCTCTCAAAAAGTACTTATTCTGACTTCGTGATTGTTTGAGGCGGAGGCATCACAATATCCTTACTTCCTATTTACAGAAAATTACAGACAGAAAACCCATGTGTCCAAGACACATAGACATTGGCTCCACTAGGAGTTTGGAGTCTAAATCCATTTATTGATCTAGGTCCAAGAGCATAAAAACCCACTGCTTCTGTACATGCAAAGCAAGGTTCTTAGGGCCAAATTACGCTTCAAGTGTTTCACAGCCCACAGCTTGCTTTAGACTGCAGGCTACATCCAGGAGCATGAGGCTTTCTGAAAATTAGCTCTTGCTAATTTTCTCAAGCTTATCAAGAGTTTAACCATTTTCTGGGTGTTTAAATCACTTCTAACAATGCAGGGAATTCTGCTGACAACTGAGTTCAGTTCCTTAAAAGCAGGAGGCCATCACCATCTTGAGTCACCCTTCCCTTTCAACATCTGCAAAAGGCAAGGAACGAGAGCTTTCTCACAGACAGTGCAATAGACAATTGTGCCCTGCAGTAGGAGAACTACCTCCACACCCAACAAATAACATAATGATTGTTATGTGGGGAAAATGCTACTAAATAATTACACTTCTGTTGTAAATCACAAAAAAGGAGAACTACATCTTTACATAATGAACTTCTGCTTTGCAATATTAATCATGTTCTTTAAACAGCATCTGATCTATAATGATATTCCAAGTATTAAGATGGGTTGACTTCTTATGTGAACTTTAAAGAAAGCAAATCACATGACTGGCATTACCTTGAGAGTCCAGAAAACACTATCCCTAATTTTCATAACTCTTGAATATGAATATTTCAATTCCCACAAGGCCTACAAGTGAAGCATCTGCCTTCAAATTACACCTCATAAAATAAACAGTGTAGGATTTGCTTTTGCCACTCCTTTCACCTCGCCCACAACTTCTCCACTCCCAGAGATGCACCAGCAACCTGAAAGCTCCTCCAAATATATCCAGCCTCTGTCTCTGATTCCAGCCATCCACCACCCTCAGTCACACACACAGACACACACCCCAGTCTCTTCATCTTTCAGTGGAGGAGGTGAGTACTCGTGCAAAGCTCAGCACACTTCAGGAGCATGCACACACAGAAGCTTTCCCATGTGGGGCACACCGGTGCCCAGTGAGCAGAGCAGGGAAGCAGCTAGAAGTGTTGGAGGGAACAAAAATGGATGTAAAAGGACATAAGTGTCAGATAGATGGGAGGGGAAGGAAATTATCATCTACCATGCACTGATGTAATATTATGCAGGTTATTTTTTTTAATGTAAATTCGCGCATAGAATATTTTCAGGGGTTTAAATCACTACAGCAGAAAGGCAGTCCACTTAAAGAATATTTAAACATCTACCAGGTATGGAAAGTTTTCCCCTCTAGCATTAGATAGGATTATATTTTCATAGGGTGACTATGAAAATATAGTCACCCTATGACTATAGGGTCACCCTAGGACTATAGGGACTATAGGGACTGCTTCATGCAGGCTCCGCAATCTGGGCTGGCCAGCATGAAGCAGTCTGCACTTTTCCCCAGGGAGCACATCACTGAACAGAGATGGTAGTCATGCTCTCATCCTTGGAGGAACTCCTTCAGCTTAAGTTTGGATTGGGACATTGAAAAAAATCATTGTATGTGTTGCTACCCCTGAGAATCATGAACCCCTGTATTTTGTGAAAACCCCAGTGTGCATCCTCCAAAAGGATGGCAAACTCACCTCCACTCCAAGTGGAAGAGATGTTCTTCAGAACAAAGTCACAGCCAACCTGACCCACCTGGCTTGTACTGGTGATGAACAAGTCAAGGCAGGTTCCTGCCTCTGTGGAAGGCTGAGAGGGTACATTTCCCTCAACTGTATTTGGGGGCTGCTCTTCTGCTGCTTTTCAGGTGCCAAAACAGGCATATAAATACTGCAGAGTATCACAGGGAGGAGCAGGGAAGCACAGGCACATGTTGCAGCTGCCAAATGAAAAGCAGCACAGCATACAAGCAACAGAAAAGACTTCAAAAGGTTTCATCTCTTCTGAACAGCAGTTGTACCTTAAGCAGTTTTATCTATCTGGTACCACCTTCTTCCTAAATACACAAATTTTGTCCAGCATAGCATATGGACAAAGACATAACTTCTTTAAAGTTCACCACTCTGATTAATTCAGAAACAGGGGAAAGTCTGAAAGTATTTACAACTGGTAAATAAACCAAGAAGAGAAGGAGTTAGCAATACACTCCAGCCCATTTACTAACATATTTGCAACCTGACATCACACCAGTCCTTCTCTATTCAGTCCCTACTGAGGAAGGTCAGGGCACCCTGACCACAAAAGCAGCAGCAGGAAGAAAGAAAAAGCCCTGTACCAGCAGCAACACATACAAACAAATCAACTTACTGCAGTTTCTCTTGGGCAGTCAAAAAAAAAATGGTGATGAGAAATGGATCAGCAGAACCAACACCTTGTTAACCAAACAAACTACTAAGAGACCACATGGGATTCTTCTCCTTGCAATTCAACCCAGAACACTTTCCCTTTGCTCCAAAACCTGACACTGAAAGACAGGAGCTGATAAGGCTGCTATGGGGTTATTTACTTGCTTCCCAACATAAACAGGCATGCCTGGGAGCCTCAGGGGTGGAACACTGAGTACAGCCCCCCCATCATCAGCTTCTGGCTCAGCTATTCAACAGGAAGCAATGCAGGAAATCCAAGGCATCAGTGTGATTCCAACCCATGCCCTTCCTGCCTGAGGAGAGAGATCTAAAAGCATCTAGGATTCCTGCAAACAGAAGCAGTCAACACCTCTGTTGAAGGCTGGGGTGGGGGGGTGGGGGGAGGAATTCAACTGCCCAACCCAAAGCTAAATATAGTTTAGCAGTACACATCAGAGGAGACCATATTAATTGCCAAGCTGTGTCCCACCTCCATTTTTCTGATGTTCAAAGACAAACGACACTGCAATCCGGAAGTAGTGAAGCCATGCCCAAGCTCCAGGCACGCCAGCCAAGGCTGTGTAGCCCTAGTGCTGTCTCAGCAAGGACATCAAGAAGGGGAAGGAGAGGTCATCCAGTTTCCCTCCCCTAGCTCCTTGCAGCTGCTGCCCAGGCACGGCTGTACACCAAACAGTATTTTAAAACTTGTCCTGCTAGTTACATCCATGATCCTTAACCTGTCTGCAACATCCTAGCTGTGGGGCTGCAGGAGACACAGCAAAGCTGCCAGCCACACTCTGGAAGAGAATGCTGTTCAGGCAGCAGTGCAGGCTGATAAAGGCACATCATCATGTACTCTCTGCATTTCCCTGCTCAGCACAAGGCAATGTCAAGGTTATAATTATCCAAGGTATGCCCAGGATAGTCCCTCACACATCTCGGACTATTGCACCGGTTTGTAATGAGCTGCAGTCTGCCAGAGTGGCACTACTGAAGTGTAGGAGCCAGGAGCAGGAGGTAATAGCCTTGGCATGCTACCAGGGAAGTCACTCCCCAATGTATTAGATACTACGATGAACTTTCCTCTTTAAAACAAAACATCAAACAAATCTGCTTGACCTGTCAGTCAGTAAACCCACAACAACAAAAATATACAAACAAAAAAAGGAAATTCCAATTAGAGCTGGGGGAGGCAGGGAAGGGAAGAGAATATTCTTTCCTGAATCTATTTTTAGGCTATGTAAGACTGTCTGAAACCATGGCAATGAACCTGCTATAAAATCCCCTTGCCAGCTCAGTGTTTTGTTTCCTTACAGACAAGGATAAATGAATACATACTATGGATTAAATGGTCTAAACCAGAAATGAATAAACTATCAGCTACTGGAAATGCATTTGTTGGTTATGAAAACTACTGGTTAAGAGAGGCAGGAGCAGCTGATCAGAGAGACCAACCCACTGAATAATCCCATGTCTCATAAGCAATCCTTTATAGCCCCAATAAACAGCCTTGAGGTGGGATCAGCCTCCAAGACTGCACCTCTCCATGTCTACCATCCTTGACTTCTGGGTGTATTTTGACATTATCAAGCGCACCCTCAGTGCCCAGATTCAGTCTTCAGGCTGGGCTCCCATGACCCAGCTGTGGTCAACCATGTCCCCATCCCACCATTACCTTTCTTCCACCCCATCAGCAGCCCAGTGCTTGGGCCAAGGCTCAAAGGAAGAGGTGATCTGGCAGCAGCACTGAGACAGCAGGTACCGAGCACCTGAGGGCTGCAATTGCTTACCCAATCACTCTGCCTAACTATACAGAAATTTTATAAGAACTTTGTAAGGAGTCTGCAAGCCTTCCAACTCCAAGACAGAGTTATTGCAAAAGAATGGTGGGCTTGTGCTTGCTGAAGCACAAACATTACTGCATGAAACAAAGAAATTGAGTCTGACCAAGATTTATCCCTACTATTCAGATATACTCAATACAACTGCCATCAAAAAAGGAAAGATGTCAAGCCCACACTCCTACCAGGCTGATGGAGAACACCCCCCTCTGTCTTCCACCCAGGATTGCAAGTAAAAACTTTGGTTTGTATTCTGATTGGTTTAAAAGAGGAAAATAACACATTCACAGTTTTCCTACTTTACAACTTAAACTTGGGGTTATCTCCCATGCTATTCAGTGTTGTGTGAAAATGAGAGCAACCACCTGGTAAAAATGTGCCTCAAGGACATTTGATTCCAATATATGTAATTTTTCCAGTGCTTCTCATTAAAAAGAACGAACAAAAAGAAAACAAGAAGATAGTTTAATTTTTTTTAAATGTATACTCCCTTGTCTTTGTTTAAAAAACAACAAAACAGGAAAGCTGGAAGGAACAACACTTTGCTCTTTTGCCATTTAAATGAGAGTAAAAAATGTACCCACAGCTGAAAATTCAGAGATTTCAACAATTTTAAAGAAATATTTCAGAGCTCATAGCTTCCATTAACAACCTTTATATCTGCTGCCAGAATAGCTCATTCTCTATTCTTACGTGGTTGGTGGTATTAAATTCATCCTGGTTTTTAATCCACTGCCATGCACACCAGATTGGCTGCCAATCTATGCCACTTTGGAGGGCTGAAACATCCTACAAAGCTCAGCTCTGCCTTCGTAACAGCTTTGCTTGGTACATGGGGGAGGGAGACAGAAAACATACCTATCTCAAGACAGTTAATTAAATACCCACTTCTTTAAAGACTGACATCCCAGTTATATTTTGATTCTACATGCTACTAAGTTTTCTGCATCTATCAGGAGGAAGGGGGGGAGGAACATCTCTAAATCTTTAAAACTGTTACTTGGCAACATAAAGGAAAAACATCCCCCCCAAACACATAATGGTAAGAATGCTGAAAACATTAGAAAATGCAAGATTTCTTCTCTGCACAGACCACAGAGGACAGGTAGTCTCCTCTGCTCAGTGCTGTTACAGCACACACATCATCCAGGTGGTATCAGCTTCCAGCATTGCTAAGCAACACCACGCCACATTACCTCAATTGATTCAAGGGAGGGAAGTTGATTCAGGAGCCACTGGAAAAGGCAGAATCGAGATAAAAACGGCTGCACAAACCTCACACACACAGAAGCCAGGATCCTGCAGCCAGAGCAAAAAGTAATTAAGAAAAACCATGGGGACACACACACAAACTGAAGAACAACAAAAAAAACCCACGTACATAAAGGCAGAAGAAAGGGGGAAATTAAGTCAGTAAAAGAGAAAGAGAAGAGCGCTGCTGCCTCACCTCAAGTATTCTAAGACTAGAACAATGAATTACCTCTTTCTTTACAGGAAGTAAAAAGCAGTAAAACTGCCAGAAAGCCATTAGAGGGATGGCAGGCTAAGTCTGATCCTCATCAAAAATAGAGCTTGCACGTGACTGAGGATCTTTGTTACAAATACTGAAGATCAAATGGCAGGAATTAATATGAAACATTCAATTGTGAACTGCTTCAAAATCAAAACACACATTAACTCTTCGGAACAATAAACATCTTCCCCTTAATTCTGATCTGTAATTCTATTCATGTCTTAAACATTTGAATAGTTGTATTTAAATCCTGTTATGAATACAATCCAAAACAAAAAAGTTTACATTAGTATACTAAATAAATCCATTATCAATCCAAAAATTTGAAATAAAATTCGTCTAAGTTTTTAAATTTAAACAGAGATTTGTTCTGAGTGATGAGAACAGTAAACAATTACATTAAACTACACTGTCCATGCAAATAATTAATGCAATAAATGCCAATTCATATCTATCTATATATTATTATTGCCATGGCTTTGGGACCTACTTAAGCCAACAAACTAGGACTGAGGCAGAAAGAGGTGCTCCCCCCATGGCTGTATACTGCTGCCTCCCAGCAACCTCCTCCTTTTCAGCTCCTGTTTCACACATGGGAAGCACTCATGGCACAGAAGGAATGTCTGCTCACCTACTGAGTAGGGCCAAGGGACAATGGAGACAAACTGGCCACCACTCTCCCAAAACTCAGGAAAATCCAAGGTATGTATGGGAGGATGAAGATGGTTTAGGCACAAGACTGTCAAAACCACAGCAAAATGAGAGCAGACTTTAGGACCAACAGCAGGTCACCAGATTTAGATACTATTTACCCAGAAATTTTAAAGGCACTTCAACATACCACCACAGAAATATTAACCATGCTGCCCAGCTTCCCTCTAAGTCAAACTCAAAAAAACAAGATATAAAAAGCTGAGGATGTACTGCCAATTTCAATAAAAGGACTCCAGGGAACAACAGGCTGGTAGCTACAGGCTCACTTCTACATTGAGAAAGTTGATAGAAATTGTAGAACAGATTAGCAGGTATGCAAATAAACATGACAGAGGAATGTCATCATGACATGTCTTCTTTTACAAACTTGCCATGACATATATAGGGAAGTGTGGTATGTATGATATGTATAACATGCTTGGATCTCTAACAAACCTTTGACAATGTCTCTCACCACAGGCTTTTAAAGAAATTGAACTGTCATGGGATAAAATGGAAGGTCTTCATGTGAATTAACAATCTGTTAAGATCAAAAGAAACAGCAGAGGAATATACAGCCAGTTCTCACAAGAGCTCTGGTTTTCCATTTGTGCTACTCAATATAGTCATTTATGTGAAAAAGGGAGCAAGCTGCAAAATTATAAAGCCAACTCACTAGGCTGAGCTGCAGATAGATTTGTCAGGTATTTATTCACACACACCACAAAGTCACAGCCAATACAGTGAATGGGAACCCCGGAGTCACCGCAATTTAATTAAAGTCAGGAATTGCACACTCACAGATGAAGAGTTCAGTGTTGGCTGGGAGAGCAAAGGAAGCAGCAGGAGTGAGCAGCTCAGGGATACCTGACAGGAACACCACAGTAGCTCTGCACCTACAGATGCTGCACCAAGCAATTTTCAGAGAAACATTCTGCTGAGAAGAGAAGATTCAAAGAGCAACAACAATGGGAGGTCTGAAACAACTTCAGCCTAAGGAGAACTAAGCAAACAAGCGAATTTAGATTAGGAGGAAAGATGGATAAAACGACAGATATAAAACCATGAAGGGTATTATGGAGAAACCAAATAGGAAATCATGTCTTGGAATAAATGAATTAAGCAGTATAACATGAAGTTTATCAGGCAGCTGGTTTAAAAACAAGAGGAAAAGGAGGGACTTTTTCCATACCACAATTAATGGCATTGTCACAGGATGTTATGAAGGCAAAAATTTAAAATACATTAATACACAGATGTACTCACAAAAGAAAGTCTGTCAAGGATTGTTAAACAAAGAAGCAGACATGACTTTCTTGCTCAAAGTCCTTGAACTACAGCCTGCCAAAAGCTGGGAGGGATCACTGTTTTACTAACATTTTTTCCCCATAAGTATTACTACTGACTATTATTAGAGGTGGCATGCTGGGCTAAGCCAGACCTCTGCCCAGAAATATCGAGGCTAAATCATTTCATTGCTGGCAAACCCCATCTTTTCAAAAGGAACATGCAAAAGCAGCACCTGCTAAAGCCACAAATCAGACAAAGGTTTCCTTCCTATTGGAGAGCTGCACTTGTTTTAACGTGTTCCCCTTTCATGAACACAACTATGTTACATGTTTCTGGACTGGGTTAGGTGTAGAAAGTCTGTAATTCTGCTTACATTGAACAATCAGATTTACCTACTTCTGTTTTGTGGCCTGGTACTGAAAACCTCATTAGAGGTGAGTTATACAAGAGGAGCTTCTGTTCACCCATTTCAGGTGCCTGAGCTCAATTACGATCCTGTGCTGGTGAATTTGAAAGTAATTTGAGAAGTTGCACACTTCCCAGAAGTCAGTAGCAGAAGGGGATGAGGAAGGTAAAGGAGGAAGAAGAAAGAGGCCACTGTACTTCTGCAGGGATTTAGAAACTGAAGGCACTACAAAACAGTATTAAAGGTTGTTCTGTCTTCACATCCCCAGCCATGCCTGTAACTCCCTTCCCTAAAATGGCTGTCAAGCAAACTATGAATCTGGGAGATGTCAAGAAAATGACCTCTTGATGAGATTTATGAAGCATTAACAGATTTATGCACCCCCTCACATGATGAGATATTTACCCACTTGCACAGCCTTACCACCACATTATAAATACAATTATGGCTCATGCAGAGCAGCTACTCTGTTGCATTTCTCACCTGTTGATAAAAACACGCTTAAAGTGCCTTAAAAAAGTATATAAACTTTGGTTTCCTTGCAGAAAGTGGGTTTCCAGAGAGAAGTAAATTTGCATTTTTCAGTATCACCACCCATTTTTAGCTCAAGTAACTAGAAAATATTTAGACCATATGTATGTTATTTCTCTTGGGAGAAACTGATTGAGCTGAAACCCAGAGAAAATCCTTCCCTTGGGAAGGAAGAATCAGTCATGCAGAAATTTCCAACTTGAAATCTCTTTTTAGATAGCAAGCTAATCAACAAGCTCTCTCCTGCTTTGTGCGCTCTTGCTCTGCTTCACACACTGCCTCTTACACGTTCATGTTCTGCATGCAGACACACAGAACTTAAAAAATAACAACTTAACTCCAGGAACTCAACCACTCTGTTCCAGCACTGTATTGGGTTGCCATTTCAGTTGCCCCATAAGTTCTACAGTGTGTGGTGGCTCTCCTGCTCTGCACAAACCATTTGAAGCCAGGGGGACTGGAGATCCCCTTCACCCACTGCCCAGACTCTCAGCTGTACAGTCTGATTATGTGAACCACATAAAACCACAGCTGGTTCCTACTGGCTCCCATGACAGGCTTGCAAAGGAACAGCTGCCCACATTCTCCCTCCTGCACCAAAGAGAACACCAACAATAACTCAGGCATGATATGGGATATATCTGAGCTGCTTGTTAAACAACAAAGCTCAGCTCCCAACAGGCCTTATGCTGCTGTGCAAAGAGGTTAACTCTTCATTGAGATATCAGCACCACTTGTCAGATGACAGTAAATCTGTTAGTGCTCATTTTATCATGTTCTTGGGCTTACTTGTCTCCACACAGTGATTATCCTGAAAATTTCAATACTGGCACTAAAATGACTGATTCAGTGACTCACCCCCTACTTCTCCACTGTGATTTCAAAACAGTGCCACTCACCAATGTGCAGCTCCATCCAGAGCATCAACATCACACAACTGCTTCCCCACCTCTTCTGGTGACACTGTGTTCCCACGACACTCTGCCTTATCTAGAGATGATGCAAAACCATAAAAGTGTTTGGGCTACAGCTTAGTCTAGCTCTTGGTACCTCATTTCTCTTTGCCTAACTCTGAACTACCACTAATTCTGAGACTATTTCTTAAATAAAACCAGCATTGCTTTGTTTTCAAATAAACAAAATGAGGCACATCTCCATGAATGAATGTTTCACTGGTACTACTCTGTAAGTTTCCAGTGCTAGATACAGATCAGAATATATGACTCCAGATCGTTTAGTAGCAGGTAAATTTTATTCTGGAGCCACTTTTAGGCAACCAGTCAAACAGGACAGAAACAGGCCATTAAAATGTGTGACCTGTACTTTCCTATACACACCCAGAATCATGTTTATTCAGTCATGCACCACCACCTGAGACTTTTATGGCAAGCATAACACCTTCAGGAAAAACCAGACCTCATTAGTATGGTCAACTGTTTGGTCCAAACAGAAGATATTTGAAAATTATGTTGGAAAAAGAAGATGCCAGCTTTTCCCTCTCAGGCCTCTATTACCTTGTTCCATGTTCTTAGGCTTTCAGCATTAACTCTTCTCTTTCCATACAACACATAAAATCAGAAATCAGCCTTAACAATTTCATATGTATTACAAATCTTTTGAAGCAATTCTTAAGATATACTCATCCATCTTGATTTTTTTCACCACCTGAAATTTCCTTCATGCTTCCAATTTCAGCAGCTTGTGATCCTTGTATTTTTCAAATAAAAACCACAAAGAAATGGAAACATGTATCAAGTAATATCCAAACAAAAACTAAAAAGGTCTCAATAAGGTAAAGATAAGGCCTGGATGTAACCACAAGGGAAGCAGCTGGCTGAAGGGAGAAGAAGGGCATGAAAAAACACTGCAAAGGCCCATCACATCACCAATAATATTTCTTTATCCTTCAACTGCACTAAGAACTGAAGGCAAAACAGCCTTTGACTACAAACAAAGTGGCATCTGAGCACTGGACTGAGCTCTGATCACTCTGAAAAGGAAAGCTCAAGCAGAGCCCTGCTTTCAGCATATGTGAGAATGTCTGAGTTTTCACTCTTGCCTTTCTGAAGAAGTATCTCTAACATTAGAGGGTATCCTTTGATTAGACTCATAAAAAAATCTTCCAAGTCTCTGCAAAGGAAAAGAGAGTTCAGAAGCATGAAGGCATCTACTGTTGCTTATGTAAATGACATTTTGCTATAACAGGTTTTTAAATAAACTGTCTGCTCCACCCCTCAAAATGCTGAGATTATCACAGCAAGAAAGAAAAGTAGAAAACAAACATGCCCACAACTGAGTACAATTTCCAGGAATTGTGGTTAGGAAGAGAATCTGCTTGTAGTTTATTTCATTTCCCCCCTAACAAGTGAAATCACAGGAAACTCAAGTTCCCATGTGTAGGGGATAACCTTCTGAATACACAACCAGCCATGCACAAAGCAGCCTGCAGGGGAAAGTGAGGTGACAATTTCTCAGAGACAAGCACACTGGAAGTGTATCATACACCTTGTAAGATGTTGAACTTTCTAGACCAGGACTAGTAGCAGTAGCATCATGAGCCTTGCTTGGCAAAAATTGGTTATTTTTCTGCAGCAAAACACATGTAATTAAAAAAAACCCTCCAAACCCAAACAAACAAAACCACTCCACCAAAACAAACCAAAAATCCCACAAAAGCCAAACTTCTTATGCAAGTGTCCTTCCTATCATTTATGAAAGATAACCTTATGTTGGAGTCTGCACCTTGGCAGTGTTGCACCTTTCCACTCCTCTCCACGACTTAATACATACTTTACTAGCAAGACAAGAAACTTGGTCAAGTTAAAGAAAAACAAACCAAAAAAAAAACCCAAAACATCTCACACACACACAAAAAAACCCCACCAAAAAAACCAAACCAAAACAAAAAACCTGAACAAACCAAAAGACAGCACAAGATTATCTTTTATTATATTTTTAGATAAATTTTTTTGTTCAAATAAAAGAAAGATAAACACAGGACTTAAGTCATTACTGAAAAGCAAACACATTAGGCAGGAACATAACTTTACATTAAAACTACTGTTGCCATTTTCCTGTAGAAGTCCATTTCTATCAGCTGATAAATCTCAAAGATTCATTTGTAATTTAATGATGTGTTTGCCTTTACTTCAATATCTCTTTTTCCACAACCAGTGGGTTAAACAACATTTACACTTTTTCAGTGTTATATCATCTTGTTTACATGTACTGCTCTTAAACCTTTTGTCTTAGAATTCAGCAGAGAACTTGTTTCTTTATACCAAAATGTCAATTTTACTACAGCACTTGGAAGGAACTAAACTTAAATCACTAAGATACCCAAAAAGTCAACTCTAAAAAGGCATCAGAGGAAATAAAAAACCAAACCACAAAACTCTGCCACAAACAAAACTGCTATTTAAACCAGAATGATTGATTATACATAGAGAGATTAAGATTTTAGGATCATAATTAATTTTTTCACTAATATTCAAATATACTGAAACATCAAGAAGTTCCTTAATTATCTAAAAGACACTAAGCTTGTCAGATACCTAATTTATGATGTCTTCAGTTAGATACCTGAAATTCTTCTTGTGCTTCAAGCTTTGATGCACATAATCCTAATTTTCTGCCAACTCTGCAAAAATAGTCTGTAAGAATGTTGGAACATGGAGATGATTATCTAGGAATAAAACAGAGAAATAGCAGGTGTTGGAAGAGAGCCCATTTACCTAATGAGAGGCATGGCAGTTCTTCCTCCAAGAAATTCCACCTGGAATATTTCTGCCTGGAAAAAGTAATGTTTCTGGGAAATCAAGGGAAGGCTGTACAGAGGCAACTCATGTCTACTTTCAAAGTACTTATGCAATGGTACCAAAGAGGAAACAGTGATTGTGGTACCAGCTTTAAGTCTGAACTGACCAGTTCAGGCTGACTCTTCAGAGGAGCTGTGAGCAATCCCTGAAAGCTGTGCAAGCAGCAAAGCTGCACACAGCAGCTCATATGTAGAATAAAAGGTTCACACCAATAAAAACCTGAAGACCTCACTATATTAAAATAGACACTAAATACAAACCAGACTGTTTTCTAGTCTTGAAATAATTTTGATAAGCTCTACTTTGCTGCTAAGAGATTACAGAACTAGAACTCCTGCTCAGTACCTGTACGACAGTACTGAAAAACTACCAACACACTTCATTTTTGCAGTAAGAGATGATGGATATAGGCAAGAAATCAAAATGTAAAGAAAAATGCCACATGAACACTATGTGCTGGTGTCTCACAAGCCCTAATTCTCCCCTTCTCACAGAAAGATTTCCCCAGATCACCTCTGGCCTGCTTAGGAAAACCACACTATTCTCAGCATATGGAATGTAGCAAGGCCAGCAAGAGCATCCCATGGACAGCAGATAAACTGCTCCTGCCCTTCAGTTATCAGCTGTGTTCAAGGCCAAACCCTGCAGTTTCATCACCCACATTACCTCCTGGGCTTGCTCTGATGGATCCTGTATGGGCTTGATAAACCTCCATTTACCAAGCCCATAGAGTTTTTCCTGTTTCACTGCCTCACAAAGTTCAGCCTCTAAGTGAATTACACCTCTTTGTTCACCAAGTCAATTTTACACAAAACTTCCAGAAAAAGCACTAAGGTTGCTACTAAACAAAGCAGGCACACAGTCATGAACTTGTCATTTTCATCCTTCTTACAATGAAGTGTGAGTCTTGCAATTACTAGGACTAGTTACCAGTCAGGGAATACTGTGTGTACAATTTAGGAGGCTTATGGCTCTGTTCTCATCTGTCTGAAGTG
>WBNO01001330.1:21586-40020 GCA_013400575.1 Peucedramus taeniatus | reverse complement strand
GGGACAGGAAGGAGTCAGAAGAGCAATGAGGAGGTAAAAGAGAGGGAGTCAGTGATATGAGGAGCAGCCCATGAGAAATCACCCCGAAGGTATGGAAGCTTTACAATGCGATGATAACAAGCATGTGTTGTTTTATGATGAAAGCATTGCATCTCTTGGAGGATTTTTGCTGTTTCTCTCATGTTGCTTTAAAAAGAGTTCAAAATACTTTAAAAAAATGTTTACTACTATTTTCTGTACTTTTTTTTTTTTTCTTCATTATTGCCATAAAAGGAAGAAAAAATTTTTAGGAAATATTTAGATATTTTCTGCTGCTACTCAGGCTGATTCCTCCAGTCCTTTTTCATGTGAACTACCATCAGAATTTAATCATGGAGAAGCAAATGCCATTCTTGTGTGATTCTTTTATTCAATAATGCTAAAGTAAAAATTACTCAATGTTCATTTGCTTAGACATTGTACTGCCTTCTACTGGCCTGTTGCTGTTTAGTACACCTATATTTTGATAAGGCATCTCCTGGAGGTTTACATTTGTGGATAGGGAAAGGATGAGAATATATGGGAGGTGATTAAATTGCTTCATTCAGCACAGCTTTGCGTTTAAAGGCAAGCCTAAGTAAACAGCGGGTTATATTGTCCTCAAGTTAAATTTGTATATTGAATATCTTTTGAGCTGTGTAGCTTTGGTTAAGTACTGAAAAACACAAGAATGTAGCTGTGTAGTGCTCATGAGCAGAGTTGGACAGAAGTTTGTGTGCTGGGATGGGCCAAAGGAGTACAGCTCATCTGAAGAACCTGATAAATGTTTTAGAACTTCTCTAACCCAGCTGGTCTAGTTTGTTTTCCTGTTTTGCTAATGAATTCCCTGTATGCTGTAGCCTTATAAATAAAGCCAACTTCACTATAAGCTGAAACTAGCTTTCTCTTTAGGACCCCATACTACAATAAAAATTGAATGCAATACACCAGGAATAATACTAAAATTTGTACCCCATGTGTATAATCAGTGGAGACTACTGAAATGTGTTTCACAGTATTAAAATTAAATGTTTTCTAAAACCATAAAAGAATAAGAAAATTGTCATATTCTACTATGCTGGTATAATTACTACACATATATAATATAGAAGACACATGACATTTGTCAGTCTGATCGTGATAAGACATAATGTTTTACTGCCAGATTGCAATTTTGTTAAGTAAAACTTGCAAATCCCATCATCACAAACTTTGGAAATGCAGCTTTAGCATTGTTCTGTGTTCAATAATTAAATACAAAATGCAAGGAGTTGCCTTCTTGACTTTCAAATCATACTTTTGCCACATCCAAAATGAAACACAACTGCAGGGTACTAATAAAAGTAGGCATGACTAGGCAAGGTAATTTCCTCCAGCATTAATCTTAAAATCTTTAAGAGTCATCAGAGTTTTATTTCACTGGTTCTGGTTTAAATGGCTGAGTTTAACAGCACATTAAAACTTGCACTGGGGATCAATTTCAAACAAATGCTCCCTTTGCAGTTGTGCCTGTATAGAGAAAAACAGTCTGTTGATCAGAAATTGTGTGTTTTAAACAGCTTTTGAAGTGACTCTCCTGTAAGTTTAAAGTGGGTTGGGTTCTTGATGTCCCCTCATTTTTTAAGGAGCTGTTTAATTTTAACAGTAAGTACTCAGGACAGTGTTTGCTTCTGCTCTGAAACTGCCTGAGCACAGAAGGGGTGAGTAGCTCTCAGGGAGCAGGTGGTGAGTAAGCACAACCAAAGTCCTGCTGTGCAGTAGGTCACTCCTAAGAAATTTTCTTTTCTTGTGAGTGACAGTGGCTAGCTCGGATTCCCAAGGAACCAAACACACTTCTGATTTGCAAATTTACTGTTCATCTCTTATGAGCTCCCTTTTGTTGGAGGGTGGTGGGATATAAAGGACCCTAATTTAATTTCCTCTGTTAAGGAGAAGTCTGAAATGGGCTCTTCTCCGTGTTTAGTCTTTGTCTTAGAGAGGAGATGACCTCATTTAGGCTACAGCTGAAAATAGAATAAGGTAAGGAGAGATTATGTCATACAACTCTTGTTCATTTCTGTAATCCTAGTACGGATAACTGCATATCCTAGTCAGTGGAAAGGGGAACAAGACAGCTCCCTGGACTGTGGATGTCATCTTATGCCTTCACATTTGCTGATTATCTAGACAATGAAATCAACAGATAAGAATAAATTATTGTGACAGCAACCGCACTTCTATATACATAGTTCTAGTGAAATATTTGCAACTGTATGCATGGGGTAAATAGAATCACAGTCTAAACTTCTTATTTCTGAATTGCGTTCTCTGATGTCTGTAAGCAATATTTGAACCAGGGGGTCAAGCATAATTAAATTTGACTTCTGTTGCTTAGTAGTATGTATATAATTTTAAGTTTATGTTTAGTTTTAAGTGAATTTTAGCTGACATCACTGCAGAAGTGCTCAAGTATTTTTTTGGGAAATGAAAATAGCTCTCACTAAGTCTTGCATTGCCTTTTAGTCTTGATTAAGCTAATTTGGTGACCGGAGGTGCTTATGTGGCAGGTATCTCTGTGACAACAATATAAATATCTTTTTTAGGACTATTTCTCATAAAAAATCATGTAAGAAGATTTATACAGCTCCTGTCCTTGGGAGGAACTTGCAGTCTGGTCTGGGATGCTTTTTTCTGGTTTGTATTTCATGGATTAGTCTCTCTGCTCCAAGGCTTCCAAGTGTTGTATCTTTTATCAATCACAAGCATCCCTGCTCACCTCATGCATTCAGCTGACTCCAGGCAAAGTCCATTTATTTTTACTATTTTCTCATAGGTTAGTAAAGGGTCAATTTTTTGAGCAGCAAGCAAGTGGCTTTATATTTATCTTCTGGACTTTCCGCTACATTAGATATACTTTTTCTTCTAACTTGGAAGTAGCAGGATTATTAGAAGACGGAAGAAGAGAAATTTCTTCAGGGTCTACTACCTACTATTTTCAGATGTTGCCTTCCATCAGAAATATTTATGCACCATCTGCACCAGTCACCTTAGCAATAATACTACCGTAGTTAGCCAAAATGTGCCAGTGTCAATACCAGCTTCCTCCTTTGTTCTGACAGCAGCAAGCTTTGCCTCTGGCGTCCTTAGCAATTGGAGCTGTTAATTTTTCAGTCGCTACAATAAGCCATTAGTGATTATTTTCAGATAACTTTCAAACATACATATTAGATAATTAAATTTGCAATAAATGTCACTCTGTTATGCAACCTTTTCCTTGTCCTTCTGTATTAAGCCTTTTTTAAACTGATGTGTCAATAACTAATTTTTTCCAGGTGTTCTGGATCAACAGTTATTTTCTGAGCTGCGTTGTATAAAAACCATAAACTCACCTCATTTATAATCTATACAAAAGAACTGTAGCATCTGGAGAAGTCATCTACTTGCATTGAGGTGTAATAACCTAACTTCTAATATTACTTTTCTCCTTTACTACCACTTAGAGATATACACTTATGTTTCTTCTGTCTTGGGCCTTTTGAATGTATCATGATGCAAGACTAACAAACTTTAAATGTGGAAAAGAGTCTTAAATTAAGAGACTATCTTGTACCCAGAAAGTATAATTGAAAACAATAAAAGTTTCAAAAATATAGAAATATTTACTTTTAAGTGTCAGTTTTTTCCTTCAATTGTTGTTTTGAGGAGGAAATTGTTCTTATTTGGGTTGGGGCAGGTCAGAACTCAGTCTATTCAAAAGGCAGTTTCTGAGGCTTTTTTCTCTTTAGATTTCCTGGTATAAGATGCCGACATTATTTTTAGTATTTTTACTTAATTTGTAAGTCTTATGTCATAAACGCTTGACTTCAACAGTTGTTCAAAGAGTCAGGCTATATATATATATCTCATCATTTTTAATGGTGGACTTGACAGTGTTAGGTTAACAGTTGAACTCCGTGTTCTTAAATGTTTTTTCCAACTAATTCGTAAGAAGGCTTGGATTGGAAGAGATCTTAAAAATCATCTGGATCACCTAAATGAGTCTGTGATTCATCAGGATTCTACCAAGTCCTGCGGTTTCTGCTATTCTGCCTTAAATTGCTTCTTAGAAGCAGTAACATGGTGTTGATAAAAAATAATTTTCTTTCGGCCTTTCTTATTACAGAATTTTACAGAATGGACAAATTTCTGAGTCAGGATAATTGGAACTGAAAAAATTTCTATGCTAAGAGGGTGGTGGTTAATAATTTTCAGGTACTATGGAGTTCAGCTGGACCTAAATAATCTTCAAATTTTTTTTTCTGTTTCATGCATTTTCTTGTCCCAAAAAATGTAAGTGAAAAATTGTTCTTCCTCTTGACTAAGACTATTTCTGAAAAGCAAACTTTTCCTTTAGCCCGTAGCTCCCAAAACATTGCCTAACACATTTGAGAAAGTCTGGCATGGTCCCCATATAACATATTTTTCACAGTGGTATTCCCTGAAGATAGAAGTCTTTCTGTGCCCTAGCAAGCTTATGGACTTAAGTAACAACCATGGAACAAATTTCTTTTCAGCTGTCAGTGAGGACTTCCTTAAACACCACAAAACAGGGAGGAACAGGTAAATAGGCATTTGGGAGAATGAAAGCATAAAGGAGTTGTTGCACTTGTTTTTCTGTTTTCTAAAATGGCAATCTGTATTTTACATGTGCATTTTGGATTATCCAGCAGACTTTCTTTGCCTGGAATATGTAGCATAAGATGCTACATTTGTGTGCTTATAGAAAGTACATATTATGACTGGAAAAAAAAGCGACCATATATTTCAAAACTGTGCTGTAATACATATGCATCAGGGTGCAGAGCTCATGTAGTATGTGCAATCCCAAGCCTTTCCTTTCCTGATTGTGAGCTCTTTCCAGCACAGCTGTAATGGCAAGTGCTGCATCCCTGCCAGTTTTCAACTTGCTTATCCAAATATGCTCAGACACCTTTCATGTAGCCCTTTTGATGTAATCTCATATAAGGCGATCCCTATGATCCTTCTTTTTAAAACAAAGCAACTTTAAAATTAATATTGCAGCAGAGCCACTGTAAGTAAATCAACATCTTGACTTGGGGAATGAAATGTCAAATGTCTAAGCCCCAGTTCTGGAACTTTACAGCACAAGTCTTGACCGTATTTAAACTGGAGCTATGACAAGGTGGTTACATGCTGTCTTGATGTCTTTCTCAGGACAGGAAATAGAACATTATAGGTTTTTTGTGACTAAAGGTGCTGAATAGCCTAGTTTTCATGTTAATATCATTTGGGGATAGGATCTGCAGACAACTGATCCCAAAGGAAAAATTCTGTATGAAGATAGTTTGCTTTGTTGAATGTGTTTAATATGCAGAGGAAGAACTTTTGTTCACCTACCAGTTAAAATACAAAAAACCAAAACACTAGAGTGACTTAAAAAAAACCCCTGTTGTTAGATTTATCCAACCTTACAAGATGAGCTTATAAAGAAAGCATAGGTACCAGTGCTATAGAATTTTATTGGTTAAAAAGACCCCACAAAACCCCAAAAAGACAAAAGCTCACATCTTTTACTTTTTTTTTTTTTGTTATAACTGTTATTGTGATTGCCTTACTTTGTAGTATTACAAAAATTTGCATGAGGACATGAGTGTTCCTTTCCAAAGGCTCCCAAAGGAAGACCTGTGACATGACAGAATTAACATGAAGTTAGTCACAAGGGATTTGAGGTGAGATTTAAAGTGCTTCCAAGTCTTCTTTATAGTCCACACAATTGTATGTTTGGACCTACAGGTATACATGCCCTAAAGGGCACAGTGCAGCTGTTATGACATTGGATGTGGAAATATCTGACATTAGGGGTCTCATTTGTGACATGAGACCTCTACTTTGACATCTGACTGATAGAGATTTACTGATAGCATGAACCATCAGATCTGATTTCATTTATTTGAAGACACCTATTGTGGAGGGATGGAATGTAGGAGAATAGAGATAGTGATGAAGGTAAGCTCACCCCTAAGGAGTTAGAGCTGCACTAATTACCAAGAATTAGGAACAGGCCTGCCCTTAATACACCACAGCTATATCCAATTAAGATGGGTGTTATAGAAGAGTGGGTTGGCTGGTTGAGGAGTTAGGGCTGGAGTTTGTTGGCTGTGCTGTGAGGAGCTGCCCATGAGAAATCATCGAGAAGGTATGGAAGCTTTGCACTATGATAACAACAACCTATAAGGTGACTGTCTAAATCAGTCAGTAAGAAATCTTTATTACAAGCGGTATGGAAGCACTGCATTAATTTTTCAGACCTCGAACATATACCTTTATGTGATATTTATAGGCTTAAGTTTTCTTTTGGTGTTTGATTCTGGAAGCTGTTTCTTTACAAAAAGCAAAACATGGTATTTTTTTCTTGAAAGGAATTTATTTGCATTGGTGCGAGGTGCTCACCAGAAGAAGCATCAGTCTGACTGCCAGAGACTTGAACCTATGTCAGATCCCATGTCTCCTTTTTCAGCGAGAGGCCTGACTGTTACACTATATCTAGGTTGCTGTTCCCTTCCTTCTTTGAGGAAAAAAGCGTTAGCCTGAAGGGAATAAGCAGGATTCCTGATGGGGTATTCTGGTAGGAATGGGAAATCTGTGCTCTGTTCCTTGTTCCAGGGACTGCTTGGGTTTTACCCATTAATGGTTTCATATGAAGAACATGAAACCTTATTCATAAAAGCAGCTTCCCAGTGAGCTGTATGAATATATGGTTGTTTAGTGATCAAGAAAGAGATGCCTCTGGGTGTATTTAGAAACAGAACAAGTGTCTAAGCCTCCATTGTCACCCTGATTTTTTCAAGTTTTACTAAGCCTTCTGATGTTTGCATTCTTGGCACAAACTTTCTCACATCACTTTATGTAAATAACTTATTGTTTTGCATTCCTTTATGGACGACAAGCAACCTGACGGACAGTTAGGTTGCCCAGTGGCATTGAGGAGGTGGCACTGTAGCCCTCCAATGACACTGGGATTTCAAAAAGATATAAATATGGAGTCAGATGTTTTAATAAAGAGTTTTTTAGTTTGCTTGGACCAGGACTGCTCTGTGTCGTTCTTGTGTCGCTCCCCAAGGGGGGTGGGGGGAGAGGGAGGGTGACACTCCATCATCCAGTGAATGTTGTGAAGAAATACCTGAACTGCAGACTGAAAAAGTGAAAGTATCTGTGGCTACTCTGGCTGTACTAATCATCACATCTCAAAAAAGCTAATGTGATCAGATTGCTTCTAATATTTGAGATGCCCTGGTATTATGGGCTGTTACCAGTTTAATTGTAGGCTGTGTCAAAATGTAGATACTTGGTGTTTCAGTCTTGGAGCTTTTGACATATTTGTATTTGACCAGAAGATACACTAAGGGAAATCTACATGTTTCTGAAGTGATAGCTGGAGATCAGATAAAATATTCTAGAATTTCTACAAAAATACCTGTAATGGAGTGCAACTGAATTTTATTCCTGGGTTAGTTTTGGACACCTATGGAATTAAGCAATCTGGTTGGTACTGCTGGGTTTCCAAACACAAATCTGTCCTGTCCCGCACCAACCATCAAGTACGTGAGCACACTTTAATGAAATGGAAGGCAAAGGATAGGCTGGGCTTACTGACAGATGGCTGAGCTGTCCCCTGGGGAGGTAAGAGGTATGAATTTGAACTTTGTCAGACAGAAGAGGAAATTGATACCTCACCACAACTTAATAACACACTTGAGCGTCTGCTCAAAAGGTCCTGTTGTGAGTGTTTGAGTTGCAGAGTGGATGCTCTCCATGGTGCAGCTTTGCAGTCTTACTCCCCGAATGTCAATGGAGTCCTTCTGGATATACTGTGGACTTAAGGTTCTCTCCAAGAGAGCCCTGGTGAAGACCTCACTCCTAGTTGCAATCAGAATACAGCTACATGAGTCTGGGTTCCAGTAGGAAGAGGAGATGATTGATGGGCTGAGGTTGTCTCACTAGGTTACACCATGGTGTTGATAATGTCGAGATTACAGGTTTGATCACTGTATGGGCCATTAGATGATCCTTGTGGGTCCTTTCCAACTTGGAGTATTCTGATGCTGTGACTTGCAGTATATGAGCAGCTAAAATGTTTGAATACTTATGAAGTCCTGCTGTGCTTTACCCATATATATTTTCGTCTGTGAATATGCATAGCTAAGTGGCGTACGGACAGATCAGATTTTTTAAAACATAATTTATGCTCAGCATGCACTACAATATCTTTGTGAGCAGGCATGCAGCTTTTCATCCTTCTTCAATGATTTAGTGTAAGATTCATAATGAAGTTCTGTTCATATAACAGAATGTTATTTTCACCATAAGTGTTTTCCTCCAAATTACTCAACTTTGAGCTCTTTGGAGGACAGTCAAACCTTTGCTATCCGTATGAAAAGGGCTTTACATGGCTAAGACTCCTGTGTTCCCGGTATTTAGAGGCTAGTTTGAAATAAAAAGTAACATTGCAGTTGTAGTTTTCCAGTGAGAATGGGAGGAAATAATAAAACTTCTTTATAAAATTTAGGTAAAATTAATCTTAAATATTTAAGTATAAGAAATGTAAATATTCTACTATGCTTTTATATTGCAGTGACGTGCAGTTTTCTCAGGGTGAAGACATATACCTAGTACATATTTTCAGGATGATCCCTTTATTTTGTTTTTTGTTTGTTAAATAAAAGGTGGAAGTTATGATGAAATAAGCTTCAAATGTCTTTCTTATGTTTTAGCTCCCTAGTACTTTATGAAGAGCTCATTCGGGCGATAGCTATAAATACATAGTGGCAGACAAACTGTACAAATGAACTTGGAGCTAAGTATATATGAGAGTGTTTTGCACAGGTTAAAGGAGAAAAAGAAACATTTTCCTGCGATATCAAAACACAGCCTGATTGAAGATATGCACAGGCGTACAAGCACACATGATTATTGCTTGAGCTTATGAAAATGGAGCTCTTAATATCTGTTCTAACCTCCATTAGGAATATTATAGATCTGCAGTCTGCATCTATATTGGTTATTTAACAGTGATAGTGCATATTGTAATTGATCTAGATAAAGATGTTAGTGTAAAGTAGGCAGATGTGCTTAAACCTTCTGTCCCCATGTAGTCATATTGGCCAATGATGGCTTAATCTTTGAGATAAAATGTGCAGCTCCTCATTGTAGCTTGGTATAACTTTTAAGTGCAAAATTCCTATGCATCTTTATTTAAAGTGACAGAGCTTTTATCAAATGATGCAGATAAAGTGCTGAAACTGAAAACCGATGTCCAAGTGAAGAATTCTGCTGATTTTATGTGTGTGATTGTTTACAGATTTCATTCTCCATTTGCTCCCAAAGAATACACTTAAACACTCAATCAATGAATAACCTACAGCAGTTTGTTGTAGATTCAATAATGGGGAATGGTGCATTGTACCAGGATAGTCAGATATACCCATAGGAAGTGTCAGTGGTCAAAATGCTTCCATTGCCAGAAGGTAGTCTGAAAATGGTCTAGAAATCCAATACGGCATTGACCCTCCATTGTATACATGATCTGCAGTCTGTTTCTCAATCTTATTTGAAGTTTAAAACCAGCCATTTTAATCCTAGGATTTATAATATATTTGTACAAATTTATATTCTGGATTAAAATTATTTTTCTTTTTCTATAGCTAGAAGTTTGAGGTATTCATATTTGTTTTTTCCTCTATTTCTATATACAGCCTTCTTGGCCTTTTTTAGCATAAACATATTTCATGACAGGGAAGTTTATGAAACTGCAGTCTTAGAAATTTATACACACTCTTCTGCATTGTCAGGTATCTCTTCCTGATACCAAATGTTTCTGAAATGCATAACAATACCAAATTATAGAAAATGCATTTTTAGACTTACTTCCTGAAAAGCTTTAGCTCCTGTTGATATGAGAAACTGTCTTGATATAAGAAACCTTTCTGCCTTTTGACATAGACATTTATTTAAATATTTCAAATTGAAACAAAAAGTGTGCATGAGATTTTAAAAACATAAATTGAAGATTATAGGTCTTACACAGGATTATAAATTAATTTTATTATATAAAACTAAACTTGTTTTAATTGATGCAAATTTTTTCTATGTTTTAATTTTTTTTTTTTTAGAGTGGCAGTGTTAATTTTCTTAATAATCCCACCTGGGACCCTGCCTACTCCGAATGCCCAAATGGATTCTATGCTGCAACTTGGATGCAACAAAACTTTCTGCTAATTGACACATCATCTTCCTCCAGTCTACTGCCTATTCTAGGTAAGTCAGACAGACACTTTTATTTTGCAGTGTGTTTCTTGTTTTCTAAGTTGCCAGTGAAAATCTTGCTAAATGTATGCTGCATGCCCTGTGCTTCAGACTGATGCATATTAAAGTGAGCATTGCTAATAAATACTTGGAAAAAATCATTGCACTGAGTGCCTTGAGTTATGCATATGACCATAAAGTGAGATTACACCCCTTGCGATTTTTAATGTACATTGTCACAGGCTGGCTTTCAAAAATCAGCACACAGCTCCAGCATTTGCCTCTTAAATAAAAGTCTACTTGTCCTATTAAAATATCATACATCAACTTTTTAGTTTAATTCAGATTTTTAAGAAGACTTTCCCCCCCTGAGGTTGTGTGTATGATGAAATATTTTAACTGTATCTTATTTAAGAGATGCAAATAAAACCTTTCAGCTTTTTCTGAAGCCTAGAAGTGTTTTGTTTTGCCAGCTGTCTATGAAAGTTCAGTGCTTAAAATGTTAGGAGCCTGACTTTTTTCTGTCTTGTAGATCTTTGAAAAATTGGTTTATGGCATGTCATACATCATGTATCTAAGACATATGGGAATAGTTAGAGATTAAGGTAAATAGACAAATTGAACTGCTTTAAACCATTTTTCCCTGTTTCACTTTTATGAAAGAGTTTATGAACAAAAGTTGACATTAAACAATCACAATAGGCTATTCTATATGTTTTAGACAGTGGTAAAGACTTTAGTGTCAGAAAGTGTTGCATCACTGGTGCTTATATCAATTTGATTGGTGTCCAAGTTTTAAAAATGTTACTTTGTCAAGTCATAACCTTTTCTGAGTCTTTCATTTGTCATTGTTTTGATGATTATATCTTAAGAAAAAAAAAAGAAAAATGTTCTGTGCATTGGGAATCATATCATAGCTCATAAGGCTTATCAATTTTTTTGATAAAATTAGCATTATTTTGTCTTATGTAATATGATTGAGTAGATCTTTTGGTGTAAAGGTTTCAATTTAAAGACAAAGATTAGCAATTTTGCTCAAGAAAAGTTTGTTAGAAATATAGTTTAATGAAATGTCAGCATGATTTGCAAAGTCTTTAATGCGCATACTTATTCACACATAGCCACCATACTCTGGCTGTTATTGTTCATAACAGTGCAGTGAACTGGGAGCTTCCAGACCAAAAGAAAAAATGTCAGGTGACCAAGAAAGGTAATTCAGAGTAAGAATTTGAAATAAGCAGATGAGTACTTTTTTTTCCCAGTCTTCAAGAGCTCAACAAAATGGGGCTGTTCTGTAGACACCAAATAACTAAGAAGGAGCGGACCTGCTTTGCCTGCTTGTGTTTTTTGAATCTCTGCAGGAATTTAAGAAGTGAGAAACAAAAGGGAGTGTACACTAAGAATACCATCCCTGGTTTAAAGTGCTGTTTCCTTCACTTTGTGATCTCAGAGCAATTATTTATGTTGTCATTCTGAAGGGATGGGAGCCGGACTGAGTGTTCAAGATGTTGCTAAGATAAATTGACCATATCTAAATATTTCTGTGTACTTATAGGAAACTTAAGAAGAGAAAAAAAAAACAAGTTAGAATATTTTATTTCTTTCAGATCCTTTGGGGCAACTTGGTCAACTGATCTTAAATTAAAACACCTTTTCTTCCGAATGTCTACTAAATATGAGTGTTATGTGTTTAAAAGTACTGTGTTTACTTTTTTCAGTATTTACTTATTTGATTGTAGGGAGATTGTTTCTACTTATAATTTGTAGGCCTTATTTTTTTTTATTGGTTTAGTACTAGTCTTGTAACTAATAGAAAATTTGGTTTATTTTTGCTGGATGCACTAATAGGCATCAGTGATTTCTCTGATCATGCTAGAAACCAGTGTTTTTTATCAATCTCTTTATAAACAAAAAAAGTTATGGAATACCTATTAATTTGCAAAAGCTAATTTTATTCTCAATACAGATCAGGGACAAAATCATAGAAACAAAATAAGATTTAATGCTGGGAATGTTTTTTTCTGTAGCAAGGTAAAAATGTTGCTTTGTAGCTATTTTTATTGGGTCACTGATTGTTTAGAATTAGAGGATGCATTTAGGACTGTTTTTATGCACTATGTAAAATGCAGGCACTGATTATTTTCAGTTCTATGGGTGCAAGTGCAGCTTTTAGTCTCTTTGGTGGGAACATGCTTGTTTCCTGAAATCAGTTGCTATCTTCTTTATCAATCAAATTAGCTATAAAAATAAGGTAACTTAATAAACCCCTACACTATTAAAAGAATTTTTAGGTGAGTTATGTTCCTTAAATTAGTGGAGAAATGACTCTTTACTTTTCTTGATTAAATTTGTATAATAAACGATTATTGAACTAAATTGTAATGTTTTGTGTAAAAAAGATATATTAGCACTATTTGCAGCTAAGGCTACGTCTCTTTCTCTTTTTTCTTAATATTGTGTATAGAAAGAGTACCGATAAACTTAGCCTGACACCCAAATGTTGCTCAGTTTAAGCGAGGGAGCTTTGACACTTCAATCGCAAGAGGGAGCTGTTGGAGCTCAAACTGCCAGAACTGCACCTACCAATTGCCGTTTTAATCGATACCGCTCAGTTCTAAATATTTAATGAAATACATTAACAATTATTAGTTTCTACCATCACACTCTCTGACTACCACTGACAGGCATTTTCTGAGAGAAGTATGAAAACAATAATTAAAGTGAATAAACCTATACATTGACAGTAATATATTTGGTGTGTGTGTGTGGGAACAACACCCAATCTTTTCTCCTTATGTTGGTGACAAGCTTAAATCTGCTTCAAAGCAAATAGTCTTGTCAAGGAGTGAAACATGACTTTCGTTATAGAAACCTTTGTTATTCATTTATGTTGTTGTGTATCAAAAGTCTGAGGGTACAACTTTTCTAGTGTCTCTCCTAGGAAATTAAGTGCACACATGAATGTCATATGGGGAAGAATGTCAGTTTATATGAAAATTGAAGAATTATCGGTGTTTCCCCTGCAGTTATGCACAAAGGCATCATTGTCAGTTGCCTTTCTTAGGCCTTCCCTGCAGGCATGATCAGACTCAAGCAGACAGCTATTTTCCTTTAATTTTCCACAGCAAGGCAGTAATGCTTATGATTATTGTGAAGTCAGGAAAAGTTTAGTTTCATCAAGTGACATGTAGTGTTGCAATTAGTTACTTAAGCACTTCTTATAAAATTTTCTACTACAGTATCTGGCTTGTCAGATGCAGCTAAATATTAGCATCTTGTATTAAACAGGAGGGTGAAAACTCCTAGCAGAAAGCCCAGCTGACAGCTCTCAACATGAGCTGAATGATCACTCACAATTGTAATCGATTCTGTAAGTACTGAACACAAACCCCCAGGCAATTGAGGAAAATAGGATGATGAAGGACTGCAAACTAATACGTTACACATCTTCATTGATTAGTCATTGATTAACCATTATTTTTCTGAATGACAAACAGCTAGTGGTAAAGTAACTGAAGCTGATGATTTATTTACATGTTAGACAGAAGATGACTTCTTTATTCAGCTGATTGTGAGCTAATGTGAAATGAGAGCACAGCAACAGTTTAAAGAAAGGTTTATAATATTTTTTTCTTTTTTGACAGCATTCCTAGATTCAAAAATGTTTTTACTGGGAAGAAATTTAACTAGATTTTAAGCAGCACATAAAATTCAAATGCAGATTATCTACATAGTACCTGTAGTATAACTACATTTAAAGAGATCATTTTATAGACTTGGTATTTACAAGAATATTGATCTGTGTTTATTGAACTTTTAATTTAATTCTGTTTTGTCCAGTGCCTTATTGGCAATTAAACAGCTGCAGAAATGGTAGAATAATGGTTTGCAATATACCCACTATCTTTATTATTCTGAAAATATGTCTAAACCTTAGCTTTGAACACCCCATGGTAGGAATAGCATAATTAGGAAACAGTCTTAGCATTTGAGATCAGGGTTTTTTTAAATATATATCAAACATCTAATTATTATCAGCTCTTGCCAATACAGTATGAAGCAGAACTGATTGCAGTGGAGTAGGGGGTTGTTGGACTAAGGTTTCTGCCAGTCCAGAGGAATTACGTTGAGGGTCCAGATGACATTTCCCCCTCCTGGTGTGGTGGCTTTTTGGTTGGTTGTGTGGGTTGGTTTTTTTTTTTGTGCGTGTGTGTGTGTTGGGTTTTTTGTGGTGGCGTTTTTGTGGTTTTTTTGGTTTTTTTTTTGGTTTTTTTTTTGGTTTTTTTTTTGGTTTTTTTTTTGGTTTTTTTTTTTTTTTTTGTTGTTTCTTTTTTTTTGCGTGTTTTTGTTTTTCTTTTAAACATTTTTCTTCCTTGAAAAGGTAACAAATCTATTCAATCAGTTTAACACAAGAGGCTGAGGATACTATCTGTTTGAAGTTCCCTGATATAGTCTACTTCAGCTATGAAAATATTGTGGACAATGCCTGTTATTTATTAGTGACAAATCATTAGAAATCTCCACTTTTTTCTATCACAGCATTAATTGTGATGAACTTTGGGTAAGCATGTGGGTATGTGTCTTCATAGAAATTATGTTCCTAGTTAACAGTAATTAATATGCACTTAGTCTAGGGTGTTTGTTAACTGTGATGTGTATTAAGCACTTAGAGAGAATTTCAGTAAAAGATGTATGCTTTTAGGAAATATGGATATAGATTAATTATTTAAGGGAAATTCATCACCATTGCAACATTTGAAGGTAAATTATTGCATCACAAACTAAGTAAAGAAGGAGGGCAGTATACCATAGTATACTTCTGCAGTTGAAGTGTAGATGAGCTTGATAATACCTTGAGTAACTGTCTGTTAATAGACAAAAACTGCAGTTCTGTTGTCTTCTGGTTCCGTAAATGAATACAACTACTTAAACATCAAATTCCTTCCCCCATTTTATGGTGAGAACTTACTATAGGTTCTTATGTTCTGTGTGTGACTTTGAGAGGTTTACTTACAGGTGGATAGCAAGGGATGCCCAGCTGGTGTCTTCTGAGCATGTTTAGTATGAACCTCTGCTAAACTGTCAGCTTTATGTTGAAATGCTTGTCAGCTGGAGCTAAGCATGATCTTATTTCAGGGTCTGAGCATTTTTCACATTAAAAAAATAAACCTCTGTGCTCTTTGTGTTCAGGTTTGTAACTTGCTTACAAAAGATCTCTGGGACAGTGATGAATTTATGCTATTATTACTTTTGACTGTCTGCCAGGGAAGTTGAACCAGTTTGCCTCCTGGCACATCAAGTCATCCATCCCCTAGTTTCAGGACTGGGTTGTACTGGGCAGCAAAAGCATTTCACCAGGCACCAAGTTGCTGCTAGCTGGGCAGTTCCAAGTTATGAGCCCTGAAATGATCGTGCATACCCATTTGACACATCTTAATTATAAATCTCCGCCTCCTCATGGCGGATCAGCCCTGTGCATTTCCAAGGAACCTGCAGAACTCCTGCCCTCCCAAGCACAGCCTTGTGCTGCACGATGAGCATTCATAACTGAACACTGCTGATTGCTTTAACAAGTCTGCAAAATAACAAACAAAACATTCGTTTGCAGTAAAAGCACAGGGAAAAGCCTCTAGGACAAAGCATGAAAATACTTACTTCCAATGCTCTTATGTGCATTTTCAATATATTTTTCTGGTTCCTTGTAGAAAAGTGAGTAAGAAATCTGACGAATCCTTACGGAATTTTGTGTGTCATACTCTGTTTGTGTTACCCATTTAAATTGCCAATTAAGGGCACTATTCACATGAGCAAGAGTTTGATGTGGCCTACTATGTAAAGCTGGCATATACTTAGTAATTGAAGAAAAGAAAGAAATGTCTTGGATTTTGCGTCTCCTTCTGATTATCACAACTACACATGGGGTACAATATGTCTCAGTGTCTTCAAGCATATTTAATATCTTTAAAATTTTAAATGAAAATGTAGCTGTCAATTTTAAACTAATTTGGATGGACAGCAATAAAATGCAAACCTCACTTCAAATTAGAATTTTCAGTGAGGATTTCTAATGGAAAGTAATTGCTGACAATAGGAAATGACAAATTACTAATTACTTAGTTCAATTAGACTTTTGTGCCTTTGGTCCTAAGTGGCAAGCATACAGCAAATCTTGCACTTTTATAACAATTAATGACACTAAAACTATTTAAACTGCCAACAGATGTGAGTAAGAAGACATGAATTGAAACTTACTTAATTTACATACTATCCCAATTTTATACCAAGTAAATGGTGTTTAATTTTTATGTTACAACTAAATATCACTGGCATAGTGTGATTTCTGCAGAACTTCTCAGAATAAAATAGTTTTACTGAAATTCTAGTGCTAATGCTTTTTTTTCCTCTTATCACAGCACTATTTATCTTAAAGTGACTCTAAAAAATATAGTGGCAGTGAATGGAATATAATTTTTTGTGGAGTTTGTGCTTCCTAAGGAGTTTTTCTAAAATGGGCAGTAGAATTACATCAACCTGACCACTGTGATGCAAGATTTCAGATTCTGCTTCTAATTTACAGGTGGTTGCAAAAATTAATCTAGTTATACCTTTCAGAAGCAGTCAATCAGTCAAGGTATTTAATTCTCATTCTTTAATAAAAAGATTCCAGAATATGTGTGTTAGATATTGTTTCTCAATTCATGCTATGCTGACTTAATCCATTTGTTAGCAAAGACTGGAGTCCTCATTCTTTCTCACATTTTGCAGTTTAACTCTCCTGAATTGCTTTCAGCTATATTTCTACTGAAGAGTGGCAAACCTATACTGACTGCAATGGTTTTTGTGTGGTCATTAATGTATTTATACACACGTATGTCTTTGTACTTTACCATAATTTCTACACTTCAAAACTTCTAACATTAGATGCCTGGAGTTAAATGCTCAAATTAGCCTTTTATGCCTTGGGAACGGGTAGCTGCCTTCTAAAGGATTCCATGTGATAGTTATGACTTCTCAAGGTGTTTAACAGTTTTGAGAACTCACTACTTGTATTTGAATATATGAATCACTACTTAATATTGCACAGTAACATATTTTTAGTCAACCAAAGAAGAAAATTATACCAAATTGTGGAGTGATTAATCCAACAAAACTCTGTTTGACTTTACAGATTATTTTGCAAAAGCCTATTTCTAAACTTCTTCCCTTAGCTTTCTTTTTTGTTTTGCCTAAAGGCAACATTTAAAAGAATTCATTAATCTAACAGTGATTTATGATAACTTAATTTGCCAGAGAAATATTTTTGTCCCTTTTTTTTGTTAGTAAGATAGAAGGAAATAGAGGGTTTTGTATCAATGGATGTTCTGCAGAAAAGATGTATAGAGAGAAGATAATATGCTTAATATGGGAATAGAAATAGGAATGGCTTTATAAAATATAAATGAGAAGGCTACAAGACAAAATGTAGAACCCAAATCAGGAAGATTTATAGAAGTGCCTACATTTAGTTGCAAAGAAAGGAAGGTGTTTAGTAAGGTGCATTGTACAGGTGTGTAATTTTGTCTTACAAAAGAGTGTAAGTACTGATAATGTTACAAGAACCTTAATGCAATGTACTTTGAGACAGACCAAGTATGAGACAGAATATACAATTATGGCATTTCTTCTTTGCTGTGCTTTTATCTAAGGTCTTGGCAAATGACTGCCAATTGATTGTCCCTTTATTTAGTCTTTTTACACTTTATGGAGTATTGCAAACAAAGAAATATAATAAAATTCTCCTAGATTTGGAACATTAAGTGTCAGAAAAGCTGAACTGAATAGATGTAGAGGGTGTGTGTTACGCTAGAGGGTTATATCATACAACTATATACTTGAAGAGCTAGCTCTTCACTTGGATTATGTTAGTGCAGTTTTGTTAGCAGAGATGCTTCAGTATAGATCACTTAAGTCTAGCAATTTCTGTTGAGTTGTACTGTACTATAATCCTCTAAAAAGCAACCACCTAGCATAAGCATTCAGTAAAATTTCTGGCAAAAGGATTTCTCTAAGTGTATTTCCCCAGGAGATTGTAATTTTGTGGTGTTAGGTTTGGGGTTTTTGATTGTTTGATTGGTTTTTGTTTTGATTTGGGGGAG
>WBNO01001330.1:0-18539 GCA_013400575.1 Peucedramus taeniatus | reverse complement strand
AAAAAAAAAAAAAAAGACAAAAAACCAAGAAAAACCCCAGTGTTTAGAAGCAGGAGCTTTATAATAAAAAAAACCCAGTCTGTTTTAAGAGCTTAATTGTAGGAGCACTGGACATGGCAATGCTGAAAGTCTTTGCCTCTTGATGTGGCACATACTGTAATTCATCGTGAGGAAGTAGGAGTGAGTAAAGCTTCTTAAGTCCGGGCTGTGCTTTTCTAAAGAGCATTGCCTACTGACATCCCAGAGAGGTGGAATCAGCTGTCAGGCTGTCTCAGAGCCTTCTGGCCCTACCAGAAAAATGGATTTGTGTGGCATTAAGTTGTTCTTGCCCCCATTAGGTTGCATCAGTACTGCAGCCAGAACCTGCTTTTAAACTTCTCTTGTGTTTGATCCCCTGACTTACGTTCTCTCACTATTGTAAATTGCTTCTTTGGGGGAAGGAGAGGGGCTGGCCAAGTCGGTGTTTGTAGGTCATAATAACAGGTATGTTGCACTTCCTTCAGCGATGATTTGTCTTCTTTTCTTTTCTTAAAAGGTCTCATACAGCATCTTTGTTTTGTTGCAGAGAAATACCAATGAATAGATTTAGAAATGACTGGTAACTTTAATAGCAAAGACTGTCTGAGCTTTTGTTTTTTAACTTACAAGAGTCTAATCTAATATCATTGGCAGATAGATGTGTTAGTTTGCCTTGACTGTATTTGCTACAATTCAATGTTGGGTTCTGCTCCTCATTATGCTAGAGTAAGTCTAATGCAAGTCTTCTGACATCCATTGTCCCTGGGGATTACCACAAGAACAACAAGGCAGAGCTGAAGAAGAATTAAGCCCTTACCCTAAAATAGTGAGTGCATGATATCTGGCTGTGTCCTCCTACTTGCCAAGTCTGATGGGCCTTTGAAGAAAAAAGCAGCTTTTGGATCCCAAGTTTATACCTTTTTACTTCTATTTCCTCCTTCAGCTTCCTTTCCAAAAATATCCACATCCTTTCAATAAAAATACAACTTAATGATAATCCTTAATTGCTTTTCATTATGTGATATTTTCTCTAACTGTATTCAACTGGGGTTTTTTGTTGTTGTATTTTTGGGGGGTTTTTTTGGTGGTTTAGTTGTGGTTTTTTTATTTTTTTTTTATTTTGGCTGGGAAGGGTTGGCTCATGCAGTGTATCTGCATATTCCAACATAAATGATTCTCTTCTATGAAAAGACTAGAAAGTCGTGAGATGACAGGGGCTTATATTGGGCTGTGAAGAGTAGGATCTGTTATGTTCCCACACCGAGAAGAATAATTTTGTCAAATATTTTTTTCCTCTCAAAGGTGAGATAGCTTTAGGACCCATATTCTGTCACTACAATCTATCTTTTTTACCAGGGGAGTGTGAGTGCTGGTACCCACCCAGCCTGGGGGAAAGCAGCTCTTGTGGTACAAGCAGTCTTTTCAGTTTTTCTGTATTCTTGCTTAGTCATGAAAGGCAACTTAACACTGACTTTAGTATGATCCACAGGGTTTTGGCAGTAGTTTATTGATTTTTGTGTTTTATTTTTTTATTTACTTCTCTGAATTCCATATGGCTTTCGATTTAGCTGTACAGGAAAAGGACAAAGAAAAATCCCACTATCTGGTATGTCAAAAACTATACTTTGACTCAGTAGGGAACGATAAGGTAAAGGGCGAAAGACTTTTTTCTACAAACCTACAGAACACTGTAGCTGTTTCAATAATTCACAAAACCACTGGTTATTATAAACCATTGTCTTGTACCAGGATGTGAAGTGTATACAACTGCAACGAAAGGACAGATCCTGCCTTCACAACTGATTGTTCCCCATTTACCTACTACAGTTAGAGAGTTCCTTTGTTTATTGATCAGTTCATTCATCCTAGCTTATATTAATGTTAGCACTCAAAAGTGGCTTTTTTTCTCCCCTTCTTCCTGAGAAGGCTAATTTTCTTTCAGGACTTGTTGTCCTTCCTCTGTTACTAAAACAGCTTTCAGTTTCCAGGCTACCTAGCTGAAAGACTGTTTGTGGCTATAAAAGAGCCAACCTGGGGCTCAGTACATGGATCTGAGGAGGATTACTAAGGATTCTAGGGCATTTTGCCTCTGTCCAAAATTACTTTAAGGCATTGGTGTCAGATAGCTTGGCTGTGTCTGATGGATCAAGGGGACGGAGTGAGAGTGAGAAAGAGAGGTGAAAGGGATAAGGAAAGGATTGAGGACAAAAGGAAGATCAGAAAGCAGTCTGGGTAGTGAAGGGAGAGACAGGAACAATATCTTACTTGTGAACTTCTATTTCTAACTCTTTGAATACCAAAGGCGATTGAGAGCATTTCTTCAGACATATTGACACAAGCTGGAGACAGGTGACTGGCTTTAAAATTCATTGCTGATTGTGAAGCATCAGTATAATTTTAAGATTTCTATATTTGACAGTCTTTAAAAATAGAAAGGTGTATATTCTTATTGTGAGTCATAAATAAAAATGAATCAAGTGTTTTTCACTGTGGGACTATTTCCTTTCGATTTCATTCATTTTGACAATTCTTGGCAGTAGCTGTTCAAGAAACATTCAAACCCACAATAAGCAGTGTTGGAGGTCAGGACTGCAGCGTGTTTGCAGAGATGCATGTTAAGAGAAGCATCCTGACCGTGGTGTGTGTGGCTGTGGGTGCTGAACAGGCTGCCTGCTGTGAGTCCCAGTTCCTGCTACTGGGAACTGTGTTCAAGTCACCTGGGGAGGTGCTAGTAGTGCATCTGCACTGTGATGCTGATGCCTGAGTCTCACATGCTACCTTTGCCACTCTCTAGTACTGTGACCTTCAAGACAAGGTGCATAATTCTCTGTGTTTTTTTTCAGAAATACAGCTTAGAGTAATTTTACAAAAGCCCAAACAGCAGCCCCAGAGTTGTGAAGTTTTCCCCAGCCCCTCTTCTTTTGTATAAAACCAAGACTTAATTGTTCTAATACAAATGTGTGAGTGCTGGTTTATGACCAGTTTCCTTATCTCACTGCCCATCTATGGATACACAGCCAGAAGAGAAGGTAAATTTTATGCAGGTACAAGAATGTCTTTCTGTGAATCTACAAGTGATTCCTTTGTAATCTCTGGTTCACCTGGGACAGAATGATGGTGATAGTCATGAGGGTTGGCAATGGAAAATCCACAGTTACATCTAATTATTTTTAGTGCTTAGATGCCAGGGTCACTTAGAAATATCTACAAGGTCTTGTTGACTCAGTCAACAAGAACCAGACTCTTAGGAGCATTTGCAGCACACTGGGGAGAAGAATGTGAACTTTGGTATTGTGGGCCAAATTTTTTCCTCATGTATTTCGGATTGTATTGTTCTCAGTGTATTTTGCTAATTGAATTAATACATGAAGATTTTTTCCCCCCTCTGCCTGTAATTGGAGTCTTTCTTAATCTTCAGTAACAAAAAAAAGCATGGTAAAAATTGGTATTGTAGGAGTTTTACTTCATTCTGCAACTTTCAGTGCTTTGCCTGGAATATAGGAAGTTATTGTGCAATCCAGAATTTTTGTTTGCAGAAGGTGATGATAAAAAACCTTCAAACTTTTGAAAACCAGTTTTTATTTTTAGCACAGGAAATAAGATTGGAGCAATCAGCAAACCATACAAACCAGTAGACTGAAATTTTGTTATTTGCATTTATAAGAATGTATAAAGTGATAAATACATCATGGTGGAAAAATAATGATGATACCATTAAGCTTACTTTCAGAAGTAAATGGTTATTTCCAGTGAAGGCCTGATGATCCAAATTTGGGTCACATTTGGCTTATAGGTACAGAAAATGTATAGGAATTTATATCTGAATTAGATTTGGGGGGAGGGGGAAAACCCACATTAGTATTGAAACCTTGTGAAACTCTCTCCTGAGATAGAAACTAACTGTCTAACTACAAACTACATACCTACATATACTTATGATTTCTTGTGCTTGATTGATTTACTAGCAAAGAATTGGGAACAAAGTAATAAACAAAGCTGTGCATAGGCTTTTTTTTTAAGATTTTGTTGTTGTTGTTGTTTAATCCCCTATATTTTGTCAAACTGCAGTTTCATTTCTGGATAATATGGTAAAAAGATTCATTGTAAGGGTTATCTAACATTGGTGGTGTTGATGAATAGTTGCAATTAATACATTCCCTTAATTAGTCTGATATGCAGAAGATGCACCTGGCAGGTCATTTTAATACTACAATTGATTTATTGCTGCTAGAAATGATTTTACCAGCTATCTTCAGAGAGCACAATTAGAGAGGATTTCATTTTTTTAAATGCATTTTCACTGAGGAATAAACATAAAAGGTCTATGTAATTCAGAACAAAGCAGCTATAATGTACTAATGGTTTATGCATTTTATTAATATTCAACTAACATTATAGTCAATTTTAGAGAATGGCAACCTATTTTCTATATGAAGTATTCATTTTTAGTGTGAGAGTTTTTATTTAAAAAAAGCAATAAACCCATGATATTTTAAATGCATTATTGTTATCAGATATAAGAAATCTTAAAAATGGTCTAAAAGCAATAATGTATCAATAGATGCTGCATGTGATGTATGTGTCAGATGCACTGAGATTTAGGAAAAACTATATATAACTATGCATATTTATTATATTTTTTGAATCTAGATGAAGACTCTTTAAACAAAGAAATATTTTTCTGGGGTAGCTATCACAATGTAACTGAATCATTGTCAGCTAAGTCTGTCATAAAAGTATCAACTTCTACTTTCTTATTTCTAAATCTGCTGTTAAAATTGATGTTGAAATTAGCTTGTTCTGCCTTTTTTCCCTTCACCTTACTGGATTTTCTCAATTTTTAGTGCTGCAGCAGACAGCATGGCTGCCTTTTGTTAGCTTCTCTGTGCACTAATATCACTGACACTGTGGAAATGTCCAGCAGGCTCCCTTTCTACATCATAGGGAAAAAAAGGTTGTTTCTTCTGTAGCAACCTGTACGTTTCAAAGTTTTTTAAAAACTACTTTTTTCATTGATATTATAAATGAAAAAATGCTTTCCCTGATGGGGAGTCATGGCAGGGGCAGTGGGGACAGACAAAACTGTTCAGGTTTTGGACTGTCTGTTGCTTGGACTGCTCAAAGTTTTAAGTAAAATAATGGGGAATTTGTTCATGCAGTAAATGCAAGGTTTTTAGACTATTCTAGTTTCACCTAAGCTTTATCTGTCTTCCAAGCATCTTTTGCTCTCCCTGGGACTTGAGGGGCCATACCTGCTATGCCAAGTGCATCTCCATAATTAACGTGGTGTTAGGGTGTGGGGACACTAACTGTTCTCTCAGCCTTGGCATCAGGAATTGAATGACCTGCATTTGGAAGCGAGGGTCTACTTTTTTTTCAAAATCTCTAGTAGAATAACTCCTGACCTTGCAATAAATGTGTGAGAAAATAATTATAGTTCAGTAATTATGAGTGGTATTTAGCCTGATGTGTTATTTTACATCACTTCATAGTGCATACAAGGTGCCATATAGAAAAAAAAAAGAAAACATTCCCTTTTACCTTTGAATCTTCTGATCCATTTTCAACATGACCTGAAAAATGGCATTGAGTTATAAAATAAAATAGGAAATTGTTACTAAACAAGGATGTTATTTATAGCAGAGTTAAGACTTGGTTTAAGCCTGCCTGAACTCAAGATCCAAGACTGAGATCTCTGCTTTGAAAAGATGTAGCCCAAAATGATGGAAGTTCTCTGTTACTATGACTAAAATGTTCAGGGCACATACATGTGTTGTTTTTTACTAGAGTTACTGGTGATTCTATGAGGAATGCTTGACCATGAATCTCTCAGCAGCTTTGCAGACACCCTGTCCTGAGGGCCAGGCAAACACATTTGGTGAAATGGGGAGACTTCTTGGAAGCAATGTGGGTTTGAACAACTCCTAAGGGAAGGAAGAGGGCAGTTAGGAGGTGACAATAAAATTGTGATAGCAAGAGATTGTCTACAAGGCATACTGTGAGTAATGTCAAGACCTTCAAGCACTGTCTTGGGGGACCTGGTGAAAACATTCTAAGTTGTACCTGTGTCACAGCCAGATCAAAAGGACCATCCACTGTGTGGGGCTTTTTTGAGACTCAGGAAGAGGGAAATGCCTGGCATTCATCAGGGAGTCGAGAGTAGATGAAGATGCAATGATCAGTGATAATGAGTGACTTCAAGGAGTTTCAGCTAAACAGAAATCACTTCCTTTCAGTTTAGATGACAGAGAAGCTGATGGATATTAGAAACACTCTGAATAATAAGGTCAGGAAATGGATGCTGTACACAGGAGGCATAGGTTAAAGTTGAAAAATAATTAAAAAATGAGTTAAGTTGTAAGGTAATGTAGCACAGAGATAATACCTTGGATGTTTGGGTTTAGTATTTGGCTTTCTTTGTTCCACAGCAAAAAAAACTTTACTGGGGCATTTATTTTGTTTTTACTTTTTTTTTTTTTTTTTTTCAATTTCCCCTGGCTCAGATTCTTGTTAGATTTGATACTGAAGGTGTAACACAAAGCCTTTGGATGCTCTATATTCTGGAAGCTATATGTTAAAAACTGTCTCACCAAATATTTCTGTTGTGGAAGCACTGTGCAATCTTTTAATCTTTGTGGAGGACACAGAGGTTTTTCTACAATTAGGACTTAAACCAGTTGATTGGAAATAGTGTATAATGGTGTGTTAAAATAATTTAGTTTAAGTTTTTCAAGGCCTAAAACTACTTAATGCAACATGTAAAAAAATAACATTTTATTAAATTATAAAAATAATATTTTAAAAATACTTCAAAATATTTAATATAGAACAAAAAAAACCACAAGCAGTTCCAGTTGCAAGTCAACATCAACATATATGTGGTGTGGTGTTTTGTTAAGTTTTTTTATTTTGTTTTGTTTAGTTTCTCAGGGATTTTAGTGAAGATTTAAAATTATCATAGGTCTCGGTGAAGTTTGTTTGCTCCCCACAAAAGCAGAGATGATTTTTATTGACCAATCTTTGATCCAAGAGATTAAAGAAAGTACTGTAAGAGCAGTGAAAAGGATAACACCATGGGGGTCAATAGGCTTACTGCTACTTGGAAATGAAAGTGAAGCATTCCATTGGGAGAGGGGGTAATTTAGCATTCTTACTGGGAACTTGAGAGTTTTCCCTTTCCTATTTTTTAAATTTTATTTTTTAAGGGAAGAAAAATTATTCATCTTACTTACAGGTTTCTCCATGACTTAATACCATGGCCATAATACGAGGTCATTTAGAGGGCACTAGATTCACCCAACATAATTCTGCACAATGCTTTTTAGCCCAAATGGCCTGGCTGTCACATACTCACTTCTTGATTGAAATGTTTCTGGTAGACTTTTGGAATGCAGTCTGAGGGCTTAGTGACTCAATATTTTCAACATGAATATCTTTTCTATCTCACAGGAAGTTTCTATGAACTACTGCAGAGTTAATGTGTCTTTCTGTTTTTTCCTTGAAGTGCTGTGAACTTTACACAAATCTGGTAAAATTGCAGGAGTCAAAAGGAAATGAAAGTCCTAGCTTGATGCAGTTTTATTTTTTATGGCATCATCATCATCATGGCCCCTGTTTATGAGGGTATCAAAATACCTGCTGAAAAGAAAATTTTTCTTTTTGAAATAGCCATTAATATCCCTTTCTTTTCCTGATGTGTGTTGTTTTGCCTGTTTCTTTTCCCCCTTTCTTCTCCAAGCAGTACGATTTTTGTCTTCCTTACTACTGCAGAGAATAAGTGCAGGAAGAACAACAGCTGGTGTGACTTTGATTGGGGATGCACTGAAGTGCTTTTGTTTACAGAATATTCAGAGACACACGAGGCCTGGCAGAGTGCTGGTGTCACGCTTCTTCCCATCTTTGAAAAATTGCCAAAAAAATCTGATTTAAATTGGCCAGTTGTATTTATTTTGCTCTTTGCCAGAGACAGGTTTGCAGGCTTAGAGCATTTTAACATTTTGTTTAGTTTTCTGCTGGCAGATAATAGATTATTAGCTGATTGTGAGAGGAAAGGGTGCCCAGAAAGTTCTCAGAAAGCTTCTTGTGTCCTAGGAATCTCTGCAAGATATAGTTTACAGCACATCCTATCACTTCACCCAGGAGATGGATTTGCTTTGTCACAAGGAATATCCATAGTTAATTTAGCTGGTCACAGCTTGTGAAACTTGGCTTTTATACTGGTCCAATGTGAGGTAAACATTCCTTTACTCCAAAATCAGAAAACACCTGTCTCTGCTTCTAACAGTCTTCCAAAAAGCACTAATGAAAATGTAATTCAACCAAGAGCAACATCAGAATGCTCATGGACCTAACAGAAATTGTGACTCTTATTTATTTATTTATTTTTAAGAATTTCCTGCAGACTAGTGACTTTGGATATTGTGGTTATCGTATAAAAGAGTTAAACCTATTATTGAAATTCATGAAATATTGAGATAAAATGCCTAATATGTTTACAATTAGGTGATGTGAATTTTTTACAGTTCATTTACTATTTGCAAGTGGTTCTTTACAACATTAGCTAAATTCTTGAAATTCTATGCTAAAACATATGTTTTTATGTACCTGGTTCATGTTAGGTTTTCTACTAAATCATCACCAGCCCTGTTGTTACTTGGTCATGACTCGGTGTGGGTGTGGATGTTCTTGGGTTTTGTGTGCTTTTTTGTGCATCCCTGACCTTGACTATTCAGGAACTTGTAGTACTTCATTTTATTAATAAGCACTGATGTGTCAAAGAGTGTTTTCAATTAGAGCATGGTGTGAAAATCAAGCTTTCTGAAGTTTACAATCCATATTTATTCCCTTTGCTTACTAATTTTTAGCTTCTCTGCTATAAACTTACACCCTTTTCCTGATTCTTTTTCTGTAGGGTAAATTGCATGTTTTCCATCTCTTGGCTATGGCCGTGTAAAACTGGAAGTGTTTAGACTTGACTGAATTCTAAAGTTCCAGAAACAAGAAGAGAAATAGAGTGAATCCCAAATTTATAATGGAAAAATAAAGCCCTTTTGATATGGAAGGATCTACATTTTTGAATGCTGATGTCTTGGGGTGATGTTCAGTGAATCTGGCACTGTTGCACAGCAGTATATTCAGGAGCTGGAAAGATCCCAAAAGTAGCAACCATGATTAAGGCTTTTTCTGGCAATGTTAGAAGTAAAATGACTTCTGTACTCAATGCTGTCTTTTGGTATAATGGACAGGATGTGATATTAAATTTTTTGTGCCCTGAAATCACAATATTTGTATTTTTCTCCAGGAGATAAGGATTTTTTAAAAAGGCATTGGTTACGGTTGGCTGGGTTTTTTGATTTTTTGGTTGTTTTTTTTTTTTTTTTCTGGGTGTTTCTGGTTATTTTTGTAGGGTTCTTTGTTTGCGTTGTGGTTTTTTTTTTTTTTTTTTTTTTTTTGTTTGTTTCCTTTTTTTTATTTTATTTTGGAAACAAACTATGAAAGCTTGTAAAGCATCTATGTAAGATTTCTGCTGTGTTCACAATTAATGGGCATGTTTTTAAGATCACTTGTTACTTGGAGTAGGTTTTGTCAATGTTAGGCATGTTACTGAAATTCTAGTGTGATCCACAGGTATTTAAAAGGAAAAATGAAAATAAGTAGCACAGATTTTTCTGGGTAACTTCATTATGAATCTCTGATTTGTATGAAAATAAACAAGCTTTTTCTTTACTACATTTTGAATTTAAGACATACAGATTTTCTGTGCTGCAAAGTGTGGGGTTTTGGCTGTGAAAAACAAGCATATATTGAGTGTTACCAAAAATGTCCATTTTTGTTTTCCAATTCAAAACTACATGACTTAATTTAAGCAATGCAGAAAAGAGATAAGAATGTTAAATTGAATTAACTGAATATTGTCAGGAATTGTGAAAGACATAGAAAGTAAGTGAAGGACATCACTGAAAACAAGCAAAAAACAAGGTGGAAAATATTGCACACTGGATCCTTTCTTCTGGGTTTTTTATTCCAGTGAAGCCCTCGGGTACCAAAGGCTTGCTAGTTCTAAGTGCTGACAGCAGCTGACTTAAATTCTGTCCAGGGAATTTCCAGCTTAGTCAGTTTTGGTTCTTGTCTTTTAGCTTGCATCCTTCCTCTCAGGGATTTGAGTTTGGTTGCCATAATTCATTTAATCATAGTTTTTTTATTTGCTCGTTAGATTGTCACCAAAATATATCCTCAAGGGCATGAGAGATATTATAAAAAGGTCAAACCAAAGTGATCAGGGCTTAGTTTAGAAATCTATACTTATTATTTCAGTTTGCATGAAACTTTACAGGCTAAGGTGGGGAGTTTGGGTGATGATTTTAAAAATTTTTCCCAGTCTCTAATTTTGATAAGTATTTGTCTTCCAAGCAGGCTTTACTTCTAAGTTCTCCTAAGCTTTTTGGCAGGTGTAGCACTGTGTATGTTTGGCAATTTGGTATTCATATTTCAGTATCCCATGTTCTGTCCAAGGTGGTGAGGAATAAAACCAGTATCTTTTAATGATTGTGATTGATTAAACTCTATCAGATTTGATACATAATATAGAAAATACTAATAAAGCAAATATATCTTGGAGTTCCCTTAGTGGAGTGGGCATGAGATGGGGGAGGAGAGGAGCGTTGCTGCTCCGAAACCGAGTCCTTTAGGCTGTCAACTTCAACCAAATTAAAAAATGTGTGCCAGCCTTAAGTTGGCACGCTTGAGTTCACTTCACTCCAGTCAATGAGGCACCTTAGCGCAGTAAGCACAATAGAGACAAAGAGATGCCTTGCAACTGACAGAGAGAGAAAAGAGTCCTTTGAGATGAAATGTTAACATAAGAAGTGAAAATGGTTTGTGGTAGTCTCAAGCTGGCTCTTTTGGGTTCACTTTCCTATAGTTACTGAACTATAGTGCTGTACCTTAACAGAGGAGTCTCAATAAAATTAGAAAGATATCCTAAAAAGGACAGAAGACGAGAGAGAGTAAAAGAGAGCGAGAGAGATGGAGAGTTCTTTTGATAAGGAGCTTAACAAAAGTGGAAAAAATGGTTTATGTGAATGTTAGTTTTCATGGCAGACTCAAGCTGACACTTGGGCTCCCTTTATTACAGTCAGTAAGCTACTTTAGCAAACAAAGGCGAATGGAGAGAAGGATGTCTGGAAACAACAGAGAAAGGGAGAGAAAAAGAGACCTCTTTGACAGCATCTAACACAACATGAAATCTCTGCCTCTGTGTTTCCATTTTTGAGACGTTTTTTGTAAGGCAGAGAGAAACACAAATAGTTGAGTCTTTGTAAGATACTTCATAGATAATGAAACAAATGCTGAGATTTTAAATTTGCTTGAGCAACACAGCAGCTTAATTGTGCTCAATTGGGCAAGGGCTGTGAATTCCCTTCTTATCTCTCTAAAAACCCTTTTTTTCAGCTTGCTGCTTTCAGAAATTAATAAATAATATCCAATCTAGGAAATTCTACAGTAGTGTTGAATTAATTTAAAATCCCCTTAATGTAAAAAAAAATGTGTGGAAAAAAGTAACTAGAATAGAGGTGTGGATTTTTTAATGTAGTACTCAGTATTGCTGAAAACTAAATGGATGCTGACTTATATTTGCATGGGGTAGCTGATGAATGAGTCTACCTTTCTAAACAGGTGAAAGAAAATTTGTTTCATTTTTCTGCATTTAATTCAGTTCTTTGATTTTGGTTATCCAATTCAGTCTAATATTTCAAATTTTAGGTATTATAGTTACAACCTTTTAGTTCTCAGTCTCACTGGAAAATAAATACATTTGATTAGCTTCCGCAAATTTAAACTTTGCAAGGTAAATACGAGAGTAAAGAAGATTTCAGGCCTTTTGTACCTGTTAGGTAAATATATGAGGTAAACTAAACCATACCCATCAAAGCTGTAATTAAAATACCCGTGGAAATTGGCATATTTTGAACATCATCTATTCACTGTGAAATGGGCCATTAGATATCTGGCTGACAAATGTTTTCATTCTGAACCTAATGTGCACTGCTCATACGTCATCTGCAAATTCTGTAGAGGCACACTTTGGAAAGGAAGGGAAGTCACAGTTGCAAATGATTCTTGCCCTCCATTAGGCAAATTGTCAACTTTGTAGAATCAATAGAAGATTCTTTATAATAATCAAATTGGTATGTAGCCATGAGCAAAAGCAATGGAACAGCCAAGGATGAAACTTAATTAGAGAGCAGAACTTTTAACAATATTGGATATAATGAAGATGTGGTGCTAAGCAAACAACATTGAAGACTTCAACATCTTCATAATTTTGTAATGTAAAATCCATGGCACTCCAACTCTACTTGTTTTTTTTAATGAAATTTCTATATGTAGAGGAAAAATTACTTTTCATAGCTAAATGTTATTCTGTTAAACAAGATGATTAAGTTTATAGGAGTATTCTACACTGACATTATACTATTTAATACCCTATTCTGCAATAAATAAACAAGCTCAGTATCTGCAGATAGGGGAGTAGGAAAAAGTGACTTTAAACAAATTTATCTGTTTTTTTGTAAAAATTGGTCACTTGAGCCTTATGCTCTTGGATATTGCATGATTGTTCATTGAAATCATGTGATACCTTTTCTGCTCTGTAATGAGCTAGTTTGAAATGTTTGAACATCAGTTTAGCAAGTAACAAATTCCATTATTTAAGAGGATAAATTTAATTCACGATCAGAGTAATGAAACTTCTGCAACTTAAAATTTTTCATTAATAGTCTTCTGTAGATCAAATACTCAAAAACACCCTGAAATATGATAGAAAATTGAATGATATTGCCAATTCTTATTGGAAAAGTATGTACTATTTTCATTAATATTCAATGAAAACTCGTGTTTGTCCCTGACACTGGCATTTAAGTTACTTATTCTGATGGCTCTTTAAAAGCCTCTGTTAAAAGCTGGAGATAGCTGAGAATTGAGTTCTATGTTTAGATTATAGCCAAGAATTACAATAACCTTGTATGTGGAATCTACATAATATGGTGTTTGTGTGTCTGCAACCTGGCCAATATTAGTCAAAGCGTGGAGAGCATGTGGAAAAAAATGGGTGAAGAAGACAGCATTTCTTTCAGCAGGGAAAGTGTGTTCTTGTGTTTCAGATTACCTGTGGTTATTTGGGTTTTTAAAGATGACTGTGATGTTCACCCAGGGCTGCCATGTATCCACAGGGCTAGGCAGCAGCACTTGTGACCAGTTTTCTCTTGTTTGTTTTGTTACTAATCCCTTAAATTTTGACAACACTCTGGACTGACTTTCTTTCAGCTCATTTATTGCTGAAAAATTGAACCATTTTAACTTGTGCTAGATGAAGAAATAAGAGTGGGAACTATACAACTATTCAAAAATTAAAAGAATAGAACCAAAAAGGAGAAAATTGGAGAACAGTGAAAAGGAGATAAAAAGAGACTGGAGAAGGAAAGCAAAAAGCTGGTTATTGCAAGATGAAGAGAAATGCTTTAGTTAAGCCTAGCAGTACTGGTCCTGCATTCTGGACTTCCATAAATTCTTCTCTATATTTTTATTTATATTCATTTTGACTTGATGAATTACTCAGTTCCCTAATTTAGGTTATTTGAGAGAGCAGATCCAAAGCAATCAAGTTATTAACTACCTGTAATATGAAAACAATCAATTTTAATTGGTAATGGTAAAAACAGGTGGCAAGAGTAAACTTTTAGCATTAAATTAAATTATTCTTTTTTTATGCTTTGCTAATGTGGTGGAGTGTGTGTAAGAGACAGACTGACATCCATCTGCTTGGACTACAGAGACTAGTGTGAACAAACATGCAGCATACTAAATGGTCACCTCAAGAACCAGCACTTCTGTTTAGCATTATTGTGTGCCATCTAGTTTTGTAAACTGTGGAAAGACAGACCTCCAGACAGTTAATGTAAATTATGTTAATGATTGCTGTCCACTCTCTGTCAAGACTAGTACTGATTGTGTTACCTTTGCATCATGAAATCAATTCTTTCTTTGCTTCTAGTCTCTTTGTAAGGAGCCTTAAGGTGAAACCACATCAGAAAGCAGCCTCTCCCTCTCCTTCCTCTGTATATTTTGAGTGATGATTGTTTCTGATGTGAAGGCTCTAGATCTTCAAATTGGATTTGCTGTCAATGTGTCCTTTTCCAAGAAAGTGATTGTGCTTGTCAAAGACACAGTTTTAGTGTCTGGGTGAAACTGATAAAATTCCAGGGGCTTAAGGTACCTTCTCTTAGCTGCTTTCATTTTTCATTTTATGGTCAACTGTATCTCCCAAGAGAAAGTATGTTGAATTACTGTTGATGCATACACTATGTTGGGTGTGATGCCTAGAAGACAACTTTTCTCCTACTTGTAAGGAAGGAAAGAGAGGACTATAGATACTCAGGAGTGGTATAACTAAAAGACCCATTTTTTTTTTTTCACCTAATAGTAGTGTAATGGAGAGGGAATGTCTCTCTGGTAACCCAGGTCTGCTGCATGATAGTTCATTTTTGACTAGGACATAATCAAGCTGTCTTATGTAGGCATTTGCTTGTCTGTGTCTGTATCATGCTACTGTATAATGTCCAACCTGAATTAATACAGCTGGAGCAGATGCTAAATGACTGTATCTAAGTCACTTGTGTCCTATTTTACACTTCACTTCATGATCTGTGTGAGGCTCTGTGAACATTTGATATTCATTTTAGAGTCTCACCATATGCCCTCACATTTATAGGCTATAAATCCAATAATCAACTACTCTGTTGATATTGGCATTACTTCTCTCAGCTGCATATGTGAAGGAAAGCATTTGGAAATAATCTTTATGACTAAATGAGCTTACATGAATTACTACTAAAGAGTCTGAAATGTTGTTTTGTGTAACACTCTACTAATGTGCAGAAAAAGCAAAATAGAGGGCTAACTAAAGTTATTGGATATTTAGTGTAAACTTCAGTGAGAGTCCCATGCCCATGCACTCTATTTACAGGGTTTGCAACAAAATCTCCAAATGTGTGCACAAAACTCTTATTACTGCATAACTTCTGTAGGAAAAAGAAGAGGTAAAAAACCCTTTCAGTATAGTCTTTCTTTTAAGAAAGTCCTTTTGTCTGTGGTAGAAAGCAAGAAACTGTTATTTTCTGTGTGTTCCCTTCCCACTAGATAGTCAAACACCTTACGCTTACCTATTCTTTATTCTGCAGTTCTTTGACAAACAACTTTTCTTCCTTTCTTTTTTTCTTGTGTCCAAAGTAAAAGGTTTGTTAAAACACTAGTTTCAGTTCTCTGTCCCCCTCCTGCTCCATTAAACAGACGATATGCAATTTCAGATTATTGGAGATTCTCCATAAAGATTTTTTTTCTTCATTATTAGCAATCATTGCAATGAAATGGAATTTATGCCTCTCTGAGCAGACTTCTGTAAATAACACTTCAGACAGCAGGCAGTTACCCTAATTTTCAGTTGGTTTTGGCTGCAGCTTACTTTTGTATTTTTTTCAATTCCTTTTGTTCTCAGAATGTTCCAGATATTGTGTTTTAATACTGGCAACCTCTCTGAAGTACTGACAGGATTAACAGAGTGCTGAAAAATGCTATTTATGTGTATAAGGTAGATCATGTTATGCATCAAAGGCCTCTTCCTAAAGGAGCATGTGATTAATCTTTACTTACATGAGAAGCTGTGCTGATAGGTTATAGCTGTGCTGATAGGTTATAGTATTGGTGCATGGCAATAGTAGGTTATAAGTTATATATAACCAGTAGGTTATAGTATTGATGCATGGCTATATTCAGCTGCATATGATCAGGTTTTTTGAGACACTATTCACATGAATTCTTTCTTCCTCTGTCTCTTTAAGAAACTGAATCTCCATTGACTTACAGCTGACTGTATTGGATTCATAAAATAGTCTTTCACTTCTCTCTGGGTATATGCTGTATCATGAATTGTCTCCTTAGAGACAGCAGGCCACCTCATTATGGTTACAATAGACAAATTCCTAAGCATGTGGTCTGCTTTTATGGCCTTGACTTGTACATCTTTTACCTCAGAGACTTGCCACTCATGTTGACACAGATTTGTTGTGTGTGATGAAGTGATAAAATCAATGAAGAGGACACATGTGTTTCTCTAGCTTTCAGAAAGACTTTATTATTTATTGTTTATTGTTGTAAGTTAAATCTACTCAACAATTTTCTGCAAAGGTACATTTACTTTTTGGATATGTTTTATTTTGCCTGCAGCTTAGAAGTGGCTCTTAGTGCATACTGTACATGTTAGCTTTGTAAAAGTTCCACTGGAAAACAGAGTGAATAGAAAGGTATATGTCTTGGCAAGAACAATACCCAGGGGGTGGGGGAGAAGCATTAAATAAACAATTTAAGAAAAATAAGCAACCTGAATGCCAAGCATTCCTGTATTATTCCTATTATATTTCTGCCCCCCCAAACACATTGCTATTTAAAAGGATAGAGAGACCCAAAAATTCCTTGAATTCAATTTTAATTACTGTTTTAAAACCAGAAAAATATTACTACATCAGGGGCTGAAGAAGAAGGTCTTTTCTGAGGAAGCTGAAAGTCAATGGTACTCATAATTCCAGGCAGCTGAGTAGCTGGATTTGTCAATGCTGAAAGTAAACTTGTTGAGGAAAAAAAAAAATTGGGAAAAGGCGANTGTGCTACAAGCAGAAGAAGTATGGCCATAGAGAATTTTGTTAGCCAACTTTTGATAGAACTGAAGCTCAGTTATATGTAAGTTAAGTTTGAAAATAACTTTTATGGAAAGTGTATTTTTTTTAAATTAAATATTACACAAATATGTTTTGGATGAGAAATCCTCATGAGGATTTCTAATGAGGATTAATTATCTCACTCCATAGTTTTTATGTGTTCCTTGAGTCATTTCCCCTGGTTTCTCAGACCTAAGAAACAAGGGGACAAGTTATTTGGAAGCATTTATAATCCACATACATTGCTGAGAGTCTCACTGATTTGGTGAAACAAGAGTAGCTGTTAGCGTTTTGCTGTTATTTGCAAATATTTTAAAGTTTTTTAAAGTTTTTATAGAATAAGGACATTGTCAGCAGTTGTAGATTGCTGGACTTTTCTCAAGTGTACTTCTACTTTAGCAGAAAGAGTGACATTAGACAAATTACCTTTTTCTTTTTCTTGCTTCTCACGTATAGCTCAACTTAATGCATATGATCTGCAGAGTCCATTCAAGTATTATGCGATGAAAGACTGAAAAAAGATGTAAAAATCTGATTTAAGTGATTTTTGAGAATCTGAATCTGACTGACAGACCACAGTGTGGATGACTGGCTGGTGTATTCTGAAGGCTTTGTTGATAAACATCCAAGTGATTATACTTACAATAGTCTCTTAAAATATAGATTATCTGGAATAAATAAGCATAAGGGTGAAAAACAGGCTCAAACTTGGAATCAGGAAGACAAAAGAAATAAAAAACTTAAGAGACAAGATTAAAAATTTTAAATTTGTTGGAAGCTTGACCTCTGCCTTGATTCGGGGCATCTGGCCACTGGATTTTAAGATAGTGTGATACAAGAGTGTTCTGCCTGACTTCTCTCTACCCTAGGACACACATTACATCTTGTTTTTATCATCTTTGATTAATCAGTAATTTTACAGTTGAGGACCTTGCTGAGGTACAAATACAGACAACTGCAATGCTTGTTTTGCCACAGGCTGGATATGGTGGGATCACAGAAGCAGTAGCTGGGGAAGCAGTCAGGAGTGTGATGCAGGACAGGACTATGTGAGAGAACATGGGCTGGTGCTCAGAAAACTGCATTTGTCATCTCCTTTGGTAGATTTTTTTTTAATATGTTTAAAATTAATCTTACTCTAAAGGCTGTTCTTTCCTGCCTGCTGACCACATATAATTCATCAGGAACTTTACAGTGAAAAGGTCAGTAATAAGAGTCTCATTCAGAGGGATAGATCAGAAGTGAAACCCAGGATGTAAGGTGCTTGTTCCAGAAAACAGCGTGCAATTACTGAATGAGCCCAGACTGGTCTTGGTCTCTGGTAAGACACTGCCATCAGAAGNGAAGGTAGCTATGACAGATAAATAAGAGTAGATAAGTAATAAGTTGTGAGAAGTATGGCCTGAAAAAGTTGAGACATAGATTACATGTTTAAATACTTTCCTATTATTTATCTTCAAAAATCACCAGAAATATTTTCATATTTTGCCAAATTATCATACTTCGATGGGGGTGTTTTTTGTAATCTTGTTTTGGTTTTTTTGTTGTTGTTGTTGTTGTGGGTTTGTTGGGTTTTTTTTGTTTTCTTTTCTTTTTTTTTTTCTTTCATTTGCATCATGTTAGAGAATATGAAGATCTTTGCAGCACCAAGCCTTAAAAGCTTGCTAGCTTTTAACTTGCTGTAGATGGCCCTGCTGAATCTAGTGAGACTATTTGGCAGCATGTGAAGTTAGGCATGTGCATACATCATTT